>OY754314.1:27877539-28239539 GCA_963573325.1 Astragalus glycyphyllos | reverse complement strand
TCTCTCTTTTTCTCTATCTCTCCTCTCATAACTCCATTCTTTTTTATACTTTCTATCTTTTTATGTCACATTCCCTTCATACCTCTCATGCATCTTCCAGAGCAAATCTCCAACCTTATACTTCTTAAGAATTTTTGCAACACATTCTCTATTATAGTCCAAACCTCTATTCATCATTCCAATGACAAGATAACAAGTACCAAATGATCAAACAAAGTAACAAGAAAGAACAATAGTCCTCACCACTCGCTAAGTGTTTACACTCAAGAAATGTATCACTCGTGTATGTCGCTCAATTATGGCTTTTTCTATAATGTTCACTCTAGCCTTTTTCCACTCCCTAATGCAACTCTTCAAGTTCTTAAAACAAACCAAACAAGTCTCAATCAAGTTTGTGGAAAACCTCTACACAATTATGACAAAACACACATGAAAGTTATCATTTAAGAGGCCAACAAAGACGAGAGAAACTTCTAAGACACAACCAAAGAATTTAAAAGACACGAAAGAAAGAAAAGCAAAAGAAGACACACTCAAATAGATAAACAAGGAGACGACTTAAAAAAAAGAACAAAACTAATTGACTAAGTGATTCAAATATGTGGAAGGTAAGACACTAAAAATAACTTGCAATCTCTAATAGAAGCAACAAAGATGCAAAATGGATTGATGTATCAAAATGAACGATTCTGATTTTTTTGTAAATGCCTCTTTTTTTTTTCTACAAGTGCTTTTGTATAGAATCACTTTTTTTTTGCAGCACTTATCTTTTCCTTTTTTTTCTGCATATTTGAATTCCTCTTTTTTTTTTCTAATGAATTTAGACTTTTGAATTTCCAGAATTAGACATGTATGATAGAAATAACATCAAAAACAAATTTGCAATTAATATTTTGGATCAAACTATTGCAAGTGAAGTTTCCCCAAAGAAAACCGACGCTAGCTACTTCTCAGATAAAAGAGTTGAACTCCAATAATTCATCAAGGACTTAATCAGGTCACCCAATTTAAAACAACAACAACAAAAACGTAAAATGCTTCCTAAAGCAACGATTTGAATCTTAGGATATTGAATTCATTTTCCAGTAAGTTGAATTCAAGTTGAACGATTTGAATCTTAGGATATTGAATTCATTTTCCAGTAAATTGAATTCAAGTTGAACATGAATTCAAGCTAAGATCCAAAACTAGGGTAATACCGACAGCCGTAGAGAAAAATCAAAGGACAAGTTAAAAAAATGGAACAAAACGAAATAGTAAGGAAAGAATACAAATGTGCTGAAGAACAAAATTCTCGCCGTAACAAAAATAAACAGATTTTTCAAGCAGATTTTTTTTTAAAATTTTTTTCTTCTTGATTCAAGAATAGTACAATAACAATTGGTAATGGCTCTGAATACCACTTGATGAGAATCTAATTGATTCCATGATAGATTATGGATCTAGCCAAGTGATTTCTTTAATCAAAGATAACAAATAGGATAAAAAGAAAAACGGAAAAGAAACATATAAACGGATTAGGCAAGAAGATGAAGAAATCGCCACATCCACGAGGATGATAAGATCAAGGTAGAATCACCACAAGAGTAAGAGGCTCTTGATAAGACTCAAATTTGGTTCTAAGAAGAACCCTAGAGAAACACTCTCTATTTCGTCAAAAAGTTCCTTTCAACTTACAAAACCACACCTATTTATAGGGAATAGATTGTGGACTCACTAAAGTGACAAACATAAACCTAAAAGCCCAAATTCAAGCCCAAACTAAGCCTTACACAATTAGGCATCTAAGAATGAGAAATAACGCGCCTAAAAATGTTTGGCTTATTCCAATTATAAAATTCATACGAAATCTTAATTATAAAGCTATTTAAAAGACAATGAACAATTTTAGATTATTTGCTATCATTAAGCAAATTAATCATTTGAGCTTCCAATTGTTCTTGTTCTTTAATATTCTTTGCTCTTCCTCTTTTAATTGGTCCAAGTGCCATGTCTTGAATCTTCATGCTCTTTGTGTCCATAACATTTCTTAATGCTCTTGCGGTCTCCATCAGAAAGGTAGTGGAGGTCTATCTGGATGACATGATCGTTAAAAGTAAACACGATCCTGCTCACATTGACGACCTAAGAGAAGTTTTCGAAGAAGCCAGAAAAAAATTCCCTAAGGTTCAATCCAGAAAAATGCACCTTCGGTGTAAGAGCGGGCAAGTTCCTGGGTTTTTACCTCACAGAAAGGGGAATAGAAGCCAATCCAGATAAATGCCGAGCAGTCACACAAATGAGACCGCCCACGACCAAAAAAGAAATCCAAAAGCTCAATGGAATGGTGGCCGCCCTTTCTCGGTTCATCTCTAAGGCTGCGAACAAGTCCTTGCCCTTATTCAAACTATTGAAGAAGGAGACCGCTTTCGAATGGACGCCCGAGTGCGACCAAGCACTTGAACAATTAAAGACTGCTTTGGCAGAACTGCCCATCCTGACCACTCCAGAGCCTGGGGAGACTTTATACCTATACTTATCCATCACGGATAAAGCACTGGACGCTGTGTTGGTACGAGAAAAAGGAGCTAAGCAGAATCTGGTATATTTCTTTAGCAAAGTACTGCAAGGACCCGAGCTCAGATACCAAAAGATCGAGAAATTGGCATTAGCTTTGGTCGTCGCAGCTAGGAGATTGCGCCCGTATTTTGTGGCACATCATATCGCACTACGAACGGACCAACCGATCAGGCAGATCCTGCATAGACCAGATTTAGCTGGAAGAATGATCGAGTGGGCGGTGGAACTCTCAGATTTTAGAATCAAGTATGAGCCTAGATCGTCCGCCAAAGCCTAGGTCTTGGCCGATTTTATTGCGCAAATGACACCAGGGGCTGAACCCCCAGATGAAGGAACATGGACCTTACATGTAGATGGATCCTCCAGTGGAAAAGGCAGTGGAGCGGGTATAATTCTAGAGAACGGGGATGGAACGACCATAGAGGTCTCATTGGCTTTCCCCTTCCCTACTTCGAACAACGAGGCTGAGTATGAGGCCTGCGTAGCCGGACTATTGCTCGCTCTAGAGTTCAATGTAAAAAAGGTGGAAATACGATCAGATTCGTTGCTCGCTGTCTCTCAAATCAACGATGTGTTCTCAGCCAAGGATGAGGTGTTGCAAAGGTACTTAGCAAGAGTAAAAGAGCTAATGCAGAAATTCGAGCACGCCGAAGTTAAGAACGTCCCTAGAACAGAGAACATCAGGGCGGACATACTATCCAAACTTGCGAGCACGAAGAACTCCGGCAATCATAGAAGCGTGATACAAAAGGTCCTGTCTCAACTGAGCGTGAGGCTAGAAACTTCCATGAGAGTAGATGTGGGCGAGGTAGATCAGAGACCCACCTGGATCGACCCAATTGTCAAGTACATTAAAGAAGGAGAAGAACCTGAAAACTATAAGGAAGCGGTGCTCGTTCGAAAACGAGCAACCTCTTACACTATTATCAACGACCAGCTGTATAGAAGAGGTTTCACCATGCCGTTACTCAGATGTCTCTTACCAGACGAGGCTGACTACGTACTAAGAGAAATTCACGAAGGCATTTGCGGTAATCACATGGGAGCAAGAGCATTGGCCAAGAAAGCCTTAAGAGCGGGTTATTACTGGCCGACCATGGATGCAGATGCGACAGAAATGGTAAAGAAATGCGACAAGTGCCAAAGGCACGCAGACGTCCACATAGCTCCTCCTACCGAGCTCAATAGTTTAACTGCCCCCTGGCCGTTTGCTTGGTGGGGGATACACCTCCTAGGTCCACTCACGCTCGCTCCCGGACAACTTAAATTCTTGATCGTCGCAGTGGACTACTTCACCAAGTGGATCGAGGCAGAACCATTGGCAACCATCACTTCAAAGAATTGTCTCAGGTTTGTAAAAAAGAATATACTGGTACAATTTGGAATACCCGAAGTCTTAGTATCGGATAATGGCACTCAGTTCACCGATAAGAACTTCCAAGCAACTCTGGCCGAGCTAGGAGTGAAACAGCGTTTCACGTCGGTGGAACACCCGCAAACAAACGGACAACCAAAAGCGGCCAACAGAGTCATCTTAAGGGGGCTGAAAAGGAGACTGGATGAAGCCAAGGGGAAATGGGCAGAAGAATTACCCTCGGTACTATGGGCGTACAGAACCAAGCCCCACTCAACCACTAGAGAGTCACAATTTAGGATGGTGTATAGGACAGATGCATTAATTCCTGTTGAAATAGGGGAATTAACCTGGAGAACGACTAATCCAAAACCGCAGGCCGAGAACGAACAGGCGACCAGGGAAGAGCTGGACTTGGTCGAAGAATTGAGGAACAAAGCGTCTTTGAGGGAAGCACTGGTTAAACAAAGCGTGGCGACCAAGCATAACACTAAGGTCGTTTCCCGTGTATTCGAAGTTGGGCAGCTCGTCCTACGAAAGGCCAACATCGGTCAAAGAAATGCGGGACAAGGGAAGCTCACACCCAACTGGGAGGGGCCCTACAGAGTCGCAGCTAGAACGGGAAAAGGGGCGTCCATTCTACAAACGATGAATGGTGGAACGATCTCCAACACTTGGAATGCTACGAACCTCAGAAGATACTTCACCTAGAAGCTTTGTAAATATGAAAGAATATCATGTTAAGGAATTAAACGTTAAGAACAGACAGGGCACTCTTTTTCCTACGAGGTTTTTTAATGAGGCCTGCTCGTCTTTCAATAAAGATACCTTGCATTTCCTAGTTTATGGAATTACTTATTTAAGTTATCGATCGTCCCAAGAAACGGGCCACACTTTTAGTGAGTTCAATTCAAACCGAGTTTGATAAACTACTAAGAAAGAAAATGAAACGAGCTTAAGAATAAAGCCAACGATCAAAAGATTTGGTCGTGTATGGGAAACAAGCTAAATCCAAAGTAGAAACTTGGTAAGCTGTTCACATACGCAGAACTCGTCTCAAAGACTTCTACGATATAGAAATTTAGATCGAGTTATGCTTAAAGATATTAGAAATTCATGGAAAAATACAAATTAAACATATCCACCCGGAGAAGGCCGGGCTCCATTAAATTTCATTACAAATAAGGGCGACATGAAAGTCCCCAAAGGAAAGAGAATAAAACATCTTCAATGAAAGCATAAAAGCGAAAAACGCTTGAAGCTGATCACGCCTGACGGCGGTAGATGATTTCCTCATTACCATTTTCATCCGTCTCCGCAAGGCGAACAATCTGCCCGTCCCGAAGGAAGTGATCGTTACTCACAATTGCAGGATTGATCTCCAAGTTAGGATAACAATACTGAATTTGAGCAACAGCTTCATCAAAACGCCCTTGGGCAATTTGAAGGGTTTTGTCCTCTAGGGATTCCAGCTCAACGACCTTCTGATCTCGCTCGTCCGTCGCAGTTTTGAGATCGCCTTTCAAACCATCAACCTGCTTCTCCAAGTTAGTAACCCTAGCAGTCATCTCGGTCAGGTTGGCAGTTTCGGTGGCCAACTTGGTCTTGGCATTCGCTTTGGCTTTTATGGCTGCATCACTTTCAGAAGTGACCGTGCCAAGTTTCTCTCTGGTGGGTTGAAGGGCGACCTCAGCTTTCTTAAGTTTTACCTTCGTAGATTCCAGTTGAGCCCGCAGATCTGCAAGATGACCAAGGGCAGAGTTATATTTATCAGTTCTGTCTTGGAGGTCGCCCTCCAACCATAAATTACAATGTGCAAGTCGAATACCTGCTTGACGTTCAGTCTCCTCGCTCTTAAAACGAGCAAGTTTGACAGAAGCAACCTTGGCAATCTCAACTGCAAACAAAAGGGGGTCTTCACGTAAGCGGGCAAAATCTGATTCACCAAGAGCGTCAAGATTTAAAACGGGCTTCTTCGGGACCTCTTTGGGCCTCTTGAAATTTGGGGAATCAATGTCAATCTGTACGGGCTCATCTGAAGAGGACACCCGATCACGCTTCTTTGAGTTTGAGCTCGAATCATTCTCACGAACAGGAGACTTCTGGCCACCATCGATATGAGCGGGCTCAGGAGGAGGATCGGGGAACGCAACTTTCTTGGCTTTCCTCGCTTTGATCTTGTGCATGAGGGACCCGAAATCACAACCCGACATCTTGGCTGCATAAAGGGAAAGATAACAGTCAGAACCTGAAAAGGAACTATAAAAGGCAAGCAATCAAAAGAGAAAATCAGGAAAGACGATCACCGAGCTTATTTTGTACTTGAGTAACCGTTCGAGCACGAGCAAACGGGTTACAGGGAATAACTCGCTTAGGCATCCAGCTAACTAACGCTTCTAAAATCTTAACGCTCTCAATATCATATTCGCTGAGCGACCTCTGATATCTATAGTGTATGGATTCACGGTCATAGTGGGAACATGACCACCCGATGGGAAATTTCACCGAAATGACATTTCCTTGAGCGTCTGCGGCCCCAACCATATCACGAGCTTTATCATTAATGGGAACGACCCAGAGGAATGCATGTCTCCAAGGCTTGACAGGCTCACGAAATGGCTTGAATAATTCGACTGCGCCCTTGCGACACTTCAAAGACACCTGTCCCCATCAACGGGGCCCGCTCTTTAACTCCACAGTGCGCCCATCACGTTCTCAAACGCCCTTATCAATACCATGCGTTAAAATGGAGTTGGGAAGGGGCGACCCCGAGAGTCCTTAGAATACGACGTTGAAAGAAAATAAAGGGAGGGCGCACCCTCAGATCCCGAAGGACATTGGTATACATTGTAAACTTCAAAGAATTTGGAATCATGGCCGCATGTTCTTCAGGAGGTACTCCCTCGGTTCGCCACTCTTGGTCGCCATAGCCGACCAGCTCATCAAAATAGCGAGTGATGTCATCACCGGAAGGGAAGGTCGATGATGTTGACAGAATAAAGTTTGAAATCCAGGAGCGATCTTCCCCATATATACCCCTCCAGTCGTACTCTTCGGGCAGGGATGCATTTTGAGGAACAAGTGGAGGTGGCAGATTAGAACGCCTCTCAGATGGAGGAGCGTCTGCACGAGGAGACTGCAAGGTCTCAGAATCAGTAGAAGAGGAAAAGCCGGATAGAGACGAGTTCGAAGAGGAAGAGCGGGTTCTAGAAAGATCTTCCGAACGAGCAGCACACTCGGCCATATTTGAAAAAGGACGGCCGAAGATCCTAGCGGTTTTTTTAGTTCGCGCCAGCGCGAAACCTGAAAGGAGAGGGAAGGTCAGGATTACCAAGATCGATGACACTCAAAAGGGGGCGACAAGGTCGACCCCGGGCCTGACACCCCCCTCCTCACCCTAAGAGAGTTTACAAAGACTTAAAAGTGGTTAAAAGTATGAAGACGTACCTTGATGGAAGATACTGAGGAATTAGGTCGATCACAAGGAGAAATTTTGCTCGTTTGCAGAAATGTAAATTGCTCGCCTTGGGAAATGTAAATCCAAAAGGAAGAAAAATCAAAATCAGAGGGCAGCATATATATAAAACCTGAAGGCAGGAAAACAGAACAATACAATGATTCACCTGCACGCGCCTCGAAAACCGAAACGTCATCATGACAAAAGCAGCCATTTTTCGAAATTCGAGGCACCATTAATGAGTTTTTCGGGAACCAAGAAACGTCACTTTATGTCAGGTGCCAAGTGTTCAGAAGGTACGGTCGGTCAGAAAAGATCCCAGCGCAACGAGTAAAAACACAAGAATCCTAACAAGCCTACGCTTGTCCAAGCACGATCTTGGCTGGGGGGCAACTGTTCCATAGTGGGCCGAAGACCAGTCCAGGCCATGCACAAAAACGGCCCATTAAGGATGACAAAAGCATAGACCGAAATGAATGGCTCTGATCAATCCGTACAACGATCTAACGGCCATAGGCAACTTCCAAACACTATATAAGCATTCACTGCGTCATTGTCAGGTACACACATTATTCACTCATATTCGCATTTTGCTCGTTTGCTCCTGACTTGGGCGTTGGAGTGTATTCCCAGGTACACCCGCCTGCTCTCACAACCTTGGAGCACGACCATCAGAGCGAGTGACAGAAGACTTGGACCTCAACCGCTTACTGCAGAGCGATCAAAGGTACAGATCACTTGGCAGCCTAACTTTAACCCTTTAACTATAAAACAAACAAATGCACAATGTTGGATTAGGCTAACAGTCTTACTCAAGAATATTGACGACCCAAACTATTTTTTTCTATTGCTTGTAGTGTTGGCAGACCTATTTCTCTAGACGATACAACAAATAAAAGTTCCTTTATAGATCTTTTGGTCATTTTGCACACATACTGGTTAATATAGATATGAGATCAATGCTGAGAAATCAAATTCTTGTTGAAAGAATGGGTTAAGCTTTCCTTATGGGCATTGAGTATGAAAACTTGTCTTCCTTTTGTATATTGGTCATAGTACTAGCAACTGTAAAAAAAATGCACTCAGGTGCAGAAAATAATAAAAAGCAAAAGGTCTAAGAATTTGTTGCTCATCCAAAACTAGTTTCTAAATATGCTCCCAAGTTGAAGGATACTAATATTGTGAATTCAAAGCAAAAAGCTTCAGTTATAAGGTGTAGTATAGAAACTCACATCACTTTAATGCCAAGGTAGTCAATGATATGCATATTTCTAGTCACTTTTGGAGTGATTCTATTGGTAAATCTGAGGAGGACCAAATTTCAGAAGAAGGCGATTCTCAAGTTGTATCATCGAAGTATTTGGTTGATGCTAATATAATTAAAATTTTACATGAGCTTTGTCTAAATTCCAGAGGAAAAATTGTGAATTCAAAGCAAAAAGCTTCAGTTATAAGGTGTAGTATAGAAACTCACATCACTTTAATGCCAAGGTAGTCAATGATATGCATATTTCTAGTCACTTTTGGAGTGATTCTGTTGGTAAATCTGAGGAGGACCAAATTTCAAAAGAAGGTGATTCTCAAGTTGTATCGTCGAAGTATTTGGTTGATGCTAATATAATTAAAATTTTACATAAGCTTTTGTCTAAATTCCAGAGGAAAAATTGTGGAATGAGCAATTATAGATTCAAAAATAAAAGACAGCCTATATGACTCGATCTAAGAGTAGTATCAACACTCTTCACGATGTTAAAAATTCTTTATTGGAAGGGGCATTGGTAATCATGACACAAGAGTAGTGTTAATTAAAAACTTTCTAAGTTTTCCCCCAAAAAAACTTTGTAAGTTGCATAAACTAGCCCTTTTGTTTATTTTTGAGCCTTGGGTTTGTTTGAGTCTGATCCTTTTAATTTTTTCGCTAAGTTGAATTTGAAGTTGTTTGCAGAGAATAATAGAGGTGCATTATCCTCTAATATTTGGTGCTTTTGCAGTGATGTCTATTTTCCGTACAAGTAACTAACAATTAGGGCCTCTGTAAAGAAAAAGACAATTAGGCCCCTTGACCCTCAACACCGACAGATAGTAAAAAAAGGACATGTAAACTGCGTAATCAAACCATTTGCGTAATTTTAATATTTTATTTAATATTCAGTATTAAATTTCAGCCATTGAAAATTTTGTTGGTTATTTTTTCTGGTGTACTTGAAAATATTGTTTAATTTTAATATTTTACACTGCGTAATCATACAATGTTGGTTATTTTTTTCTGGTGTACTTGAAAATATTGTTGAAGATACTTGAATTACTAATTTAGCTGCTACAGTTATTGTTTAAATTTAGGTAATTGTCGCAACATGAGGCCAATATTATGAACTAGCTAAACCTTCTTCCTATTTATTTCTATTCGTAACACCCCTCTTAGATGGGACACTCCCTAAGCCATAGCTTCACAAAACAACTTCAACCAACTGCCGAACCACTCTTACCCTATATAATCACTTCCTTATACTACTTCTTCTCAAACATAAACTAATAAACATTTCATTACTTTTCTCTCTCTTTTCTCCAATTCGTATTGATCAAGAAGAATATTCCTATATCATGGTGTCTCAAGATACAAATTCCATCCTTAGGCACTTTTTCATGGCCATTGTTATTGCTACACTTTACATTCCAAACCTTAGTTATGCCAAACAATCCAAGTTAAGTGGATTAAAAATGAACACCATTGATCGATGTTGGAGACCAAATCCTGAATGGGGGAAACATAGGACTCAGTTAGCAACCTGCTCTGTTGGCTATGCTGGAAAGATGACAAACAACATTGGTAATGACCTCGTTTATTATAAGGTTACCGACCCATGTGATGATCCTATAAATCCTCAACCTGGTACATTGAGGTATGGAGCTTCTGTAATTCAAGGTAAAGTGTGGATCACATTCCAAAGAAACATGCACATTAGACTCGTGAAACCCCTTCTCATTAGTAGTTTCACTACCATTGATGGTCGAGGTGTCAATGTCCATATTGCTGACAATGCATGCTTGATGATTTCCAAGGTAATCACCAACCCCAACTAATTAAACTTCAGTAATGTATTTATAAGGATTAAAATGATAATCACACTAATTTTACTTCATGCATATTAGTTACTTAAAACTTTGTATTAATTTGTCTTTAGGCTACAAACATAATCATCCATAATATTCGGGTTCATCATTGCAAAGCTCAATCCCCTGGGATGGTGATGGGGCCTAATGGAAAGGTAATTTCTATTGGACAAGTTGATGGAGATGCAATTCGATTAGTTACTGCTTCAAATATTTGGATTGATCATAATACGCTTTATGAATGCGAAGATGGTCTTCTTGATGTCACACGTGGTTCCACCAATGTAACTATATCCAATAATTGGTTTAGAGACCAAAATAAGGTTATGCTTCTTGGACATGATGATGGGTTTGTGAGAGACCGGAATATGAAGGTTACCGTTGTCTACAACCACTTTGGACCCAACTGCAACCAGAGAATGCCAAGGTAACTAGTTGCTTCATTTAGAATTTACCAACATTAACATATACAAATGTAAAGTTATTTAAAAATATTAGATGAATATTTTTTGACAAAACAATATTAAATGAACATATTTCGTGAATTTTTTTTTTGTCCAAATAGCAATACTGATATAAAATATGTGTAAAAAATAGACAGTATTCAATATTAATATTTTTTATTATTAATAATAAAAATTACAGAATTCGCCATGGATATGCACATGTAGCCAACAATCTCTACCTGGGTTGGGTGCAATATGCTATTGGTGGAAGCATGGGACCTAGCCTCAAAAGCGAAGCTAACTTCTTCATAGCACCAACAACTGGCAGTAAAGAGGTAATAAATTTTACCAAGTCAATTTCAAATAACTAATGAAGATGTGTTAATTAATTTGCTAATTATATGTGAAATGTGTGTGTAGGTAACATGGAGAAAAGGTGATCATAAAAATGGTGACAGATGGGAATTTCATTCAGTAAGGGACGCTTTTGTTAATGGAGCATCCTTTGCGGTAACAAAAGGAGGATGTGTGCCAAAGCCGAATTATAGTAGCGAACAAGGATTTAAAGTTGTTGATGCCAAATCTGTGAGATCCATTACAAAGTCGTCAGGCGCATTACAATGCACTAAAAACTCTATATGTTGAACTAGAAAATAGAATATCGATGAATCTTGACATGGAAACCGACGAGGATTTTCCCTCAAGTGTATTGAAGGAACAGCCTGACACAATGACAACTTAGCAAAGTTATCTGATAAAGGCGCAACTGATATAACAATATGTAGGAATCATGTTAGATATGAGATGTGGGTATATTCTATCAAGTAGAAGAACCAATTGTAATATTTCTTTCAACTTTTCTTATAAGAAACCATAAAGCCTTGGTGGACAATTCCTGGATACATGTGTTGGCCTAAAAAAATATATGCCTTTGGTTCTACAATTATTTCTTCTACAAGCCATCGAGTGGCTTTCTCTACAGCGATGGAGAATTACCTTCTTTTTTTCTCTGTTGTTTGTGCGTCTTCTAATTACATTTCCAAGAAGCAATTATGGCATGACTTGAACAATCTTGTAACGGGGCCATCCTACTCCTTGATAGATCTTTTTTGTAATGTATGAAATATCTCAGAAAATGAAGATCTTTAAGGCCAGGTTTAAAGACTTGAATACTACTATTTTTAATAATGTTTTCTCTAATGTTAATGAAGCTTTAGCCAAACTTGATAATACCCACGAGCAGATTAGTAATCTAGGTGGTTCTAATACTTTATTCTCTTTTGAGAATGAGGCTCAAACTAATTTGTAGATTGTCTTAAATTATAAAAAAGCTTAATTGAAGGAGAAATCTAGAGTTAGCTAGCATACTTTGGGGGATAAAAATATTCTCTTCTTTCATTAAATGACCAAGATTACAAATGTTACCGAGAAAATTTTTGTTATGAAGGATGGTGATAGTATTCTTTCAGACACTGCTACTATTAGGAATCATATTATGAATTATCATCAGAATTTGTTATCTGTGAATAATGATTATCGCTCTAATGACATTGTAATGCTCATTAACTTACCATCTATGGATGAGATGAAAACTGCAATTTTTTCTGCAAGACCAAGGGGCGACTAAGCTGAAACCCTTGCCGAGAAAACAAACAAGCATAAAAGAAGACAGCCTAGGAGACCGAACCCCAAAAATAAGTCATCTAAATCTGAAAAATGGAGACATTGCCTATTATGACAAAAGTCATCTAAGATGAAGCTTGGAGGCAAACTCCACCAAATATAATTTCTACTAACTAGACCAAAAGTAACTAATTTATCAGCGCAATCTGAAATTTCAAAAACCATTTATAAAAGTATTTATAATTTTACATATATTATTGAAATATAATGTCTTCTTGATGATAAAATTTAGAGAAATGTTTTTTTGACAATCAAATATTATACATACACCATATCCGTATATCATTTGCATATGGTTTTGCTCATACTCATGGAAACACAAGACTCAGATAATCAACCCATTACTCTAACTTCATCCCTATCTCTTCCCAAAACTTGTAAAAGAACAAATTCTTATAAACTTGAAAATCTTATTGAGTACTTCATAGGTCCCCAATGATGCTCAAATCGCTGAAACAGTACCTCCTCTTCTGAGCCCTCATTCAGATTCCACATATACTAAAGTTGAATGTATTTTATATCGGTGTAAGTTGTAAAGCTTAGTTGCCAAAGAAGGCTACTCTAAAATTTAAACACGTGTTTTTATAGAATATATGAATTAAATCGTTTTCATGTAAACCAGCTTTCCTGCTGCAGCCTCTCTGATCTACACCTTCAACTTTTCCGATTCAGAGATGTCGTAGCAGAATTGACTTGCTTCTATTTCTATCCGAACTTATTCCGCCATGATAATATAAAACAGATAAAATAATGACCAAAAGATAAAAATTAGGGTTAAATATATGTTACCCCTCTTCAAATAAACTCATTTTCTATTTACTCCTGTAAAAATAAAACTCTCAAAACAGACCTTGCAAATAATAAGTATTTCTAGTTACCCCTACAGGGGTAACTGTAAACTGTTTATATTTTGCAAGGGGTAACCGTAAATGATTTATACCCATTATACACTACATAATCTAACAGGGGTAACCGTAAACTATTTATATTTGCAATGTCTGTTTTGAAAAATGGAAAATAGGTATATTTGCAGGAGTAACATATATTTAAGCCTAAAAATTAATAGTGTGCATGTGACACATGGCGTGACCTTTTCTTTCAAATTTTGTGACTCAGGGCCCACACTATTTGAAAATCTGAGCTTAATCCCCGCTCAAATTTGTCTCAATCTGGATCTGCTACTAGGTTTTTGCTTTTACTTAACTTTTCTTTTTTACGTGTGCCTTTACTTGACCTTCAAAATTTACTATGCTAGTGAAACCCATCTCCCAAATTCGTTAGATAATTTGATCCTTTACATGAAAGAGACCAATAAGTATCAAATTTGTTAATTTGCTGATCAACATAACTATCCTTTTTTACTTGCAATTCTTTAGTGCACTCATTCGATATTCCTGAATTTGTTGATCAACATAACCATCTTTTGCGCCTTCCGGATACTATGTACTCATTTCCTTTGTCCTTGGTTAAAAGTAGGCTACATAAAGATGAGCTAGACACAAGAAACACAGTACCATTATTAACTATAGTTTAGTTAGAAAACTTCACTTGATGTAATGTGCATCATAACAAAGGCATCACTAGATTATTGGCTTCCTGGTGAAAGTGGTTCACCTCATAATACTTATCATTATTTTTTTTGACAAAATACTTGTTGAGATTATTTGTTTTGACTCTTTAAACATGCACAAATTTTGTTGCAAACACCAGCAATCATGATTATTAGTCTTGAGTTTGCTTGAAAAGAAAAGTTCCATCAGTAAAATAACAACCGACACATGACACATCCTCAATTTTTTGAAAAGGTTATAGTTTTTTGACAAGAACAGTTGGCTTTCATGGAATGAAAGATAAAACTGTATTATCCTGTTTAATGATTCATTGTGCAATATTACCACTTTCAAGGATATAAATTGGGTATATAGTCATTTTAGTTCCTACAATTTTGAGAGACTGGTATTATAGTTCTTGAATGTATTGAAATTTTCAAACATCCTTGTTGAGATTTATAAGTCATCCACAGCATATTCAAACAATCAAAGCAACAAAAACACGATCACAATCTTGTTAACAGAAACTTCACAATTCAATATCAAGAATCGAGGAACGATTTAACAAATGCACAAAGAATAAAGAAAATCTAAACTATACACAGAAGAAGATTTGTTCACCCAGTTCAACATCAATGTGATGCTTAAATCTAGGGGACTAAGCAATTGCTTAATTAGGTCCAATTTCATTGAATCTTCAATTGACACAATGGTACAAAAGGAATGTCCCCCCAGTCCTAGTCCGTCCCCCGTCCTTGTTCCCTAAGTTCTCGTGTTTCTCTTACTCTCACCCAAAAATCAGAATTTGCATTAGCTTTTTACAACCAGCTGAATCCTTATATACTATTGAAACTAAAGAAGCTAATGTAACAGAATGAATGAAACGAATTCCAAACTTCCTCAACTACCTAACTGCAGCGTAAAGAGTGAGCTCATGAAAGAGTAGAGTGACATTTTGACTTGCCACATCAGCAGAGACTTCCACGTGAGCAATAAATGTATGCCACATCAACAACAATCCTTATGTAGGTCTTCCGTTAGTAATTTCAAATATTAAATTGACTAATAGAAGATACATTAGACCAAATTGATTAACGAAGAATAATTTTAGAGATATTTTTGTATTTTTGATTCACTCACGGACTATAATAAACTTATCATACACATTTGGAGACTAAAATTTTTATTTATATATATAAATATGATAGAGTAGATCTTAAACCAATGAGAGAAATCCCTTAAATGAATCTCTATACCTCAAGAAATTAGTCTCTGATTCTCAACCAAAAAATTCTCATTTTTCCTGCACTGGAAAATAATATAAGCATGTGTGGCATGTTATCTCAGAAGTCAAAAATAAGCACCAATAAGTAATTAACTTTAACTAAGTGGACCCTTTGGCGACAAGGGGTTGTTCAGTTTATGATTTAACCACCTGTCGGGTGTGTATACTTTGGCAAAATTGGCATGGTCAACTTGTTAGAATTCATATCTCTCCAAACTTAACACACAAACACAAGGATGTAAATCCAACACCTTAATTTGCATCAAAAAATTTAATCACAGATACAAAAACCTGAACTGTGTTAAACTCCAGACAAAACACATTTCAGAGTGGTCCTTATCCTCTTTGTTTGATCTGATGTGTCTACAATAATGATGCTATTTCTCTTCAATGATTTCCTCTATTCTCTTTTTTCATCTCATTAGTTGTTGTTTCTTTACACAAAATAATACACTTGAGCTTGTATCCTTGACAAGGTAACAGAAGAAACACCCAAAACATGCATATTCATCACAAAAACACATTCTTGCCAATGCTATGTTCAAAGCCATCAATCAAAGATTCTGTGAGTCTTCCACAGCGTAGAGACTCCCCAGTGTGTTTCTCCAATGAACCTTTATCCCCAAGAATCAGTTGCATTGGTCAAGTGAAAAGGGAAAACAAAGTAGCAAGTTTTCCAACCTCACAATCACATAGACTCAGCTTCACTACCAAAAGTAACATTACTTCTCCTATTGTCAACTATTCCAAGCTTAAGAAACTCTTCTCTAGCAAAAACTTAAGCACCCTCGCAATTGCTAATACTGCCCCCTCTAGCTGTGGAAGTAAGCCAGTAAATACTGTTCCTATTAGCATTGAAAATATGGATCCTCCTCTGCCTGTGATCAAGAGAGTGAAGAAGTTGGAAGAGGAAAGCAAGGTGGATAGTCTTTGGAAAAGAAGATCTGGTGGAGCAACATTGAAAGGTTTACAGATTCAACAGATTCATCATACAAGTGTTTGATGATTGATAGGATGAGACATATGCCAAAACAAAATTAGTGAAATTTATAGATGATATATAATCTTCTTTCTATATTTTTTTTCTGTAATTTTTTCTTTTTTTCCTAGAGTATCTATATTATTGATTGAGATGCAGAATGTCGTTGTATTGTATTGGCCGGGGTACATGAATCATTAAAAGATCTAGACGGTGTATCATAAGAACAAAACTCCATGAGAAGAGAAGAGTAATTCAAATTATTTATTGATGTCACTCCTGAAAGATAAATTAATTAATTTATCCCTTGAAATTTTTATTTTGACTCCCCTCAATTTAAAAGTTTGCATTAAGATCCCTATAATTTATTTTGACCTAGTGACACTCATACACACAAAACTTCAGTATCCATACACACTCACCGCTTACTACGCAGTCACACAGATAATCACACACTCGAAATTGAAACTAAAAATTAAAATTCTGTTTTAGTTTTCTTTTCTATTCAATGTTACTACATGTGGTTTACTACATATAATGTTTTAACTTGTTGTATTTGTTACTACATTTTAAGTTCACTACCAAAATTGTGGCTAATAAGTGAATCTTGAAAGTTTGGAACGAGGATTTATATAACCACGGTTTGACCGTAGTAAACTAAACCATAACCGTAGCTAAGTAGATGTTACCACGGTTTGTTTGGGCGGTTTGTTTGGGCGTGGCTAAAGCTACTTTTAGCCGTGGCTAACATTTCGCGACGCCCTTAGTTCCCACAGCTAGACTGACCGTGGTTAAAAGCGTTTGCCACGGTTTTGGGGGAAGTTTGCTACGGTTTTAACCGTGGCTAATCGCCGAGTTTTTTGTAGTGGTTTTGTATTTTAAGTTTTGAATAACCCGAGAAATCAAACGAACTCTTGGGAGGTGGGTTCATCTTCTTTGGAGCCTCTATTAAATATGCTTGAAATTTTCATTCATCCAAACTTACTTCAATGCTTAGAACTTTCATTCACTAAACGGTGATTTTCAGTTGAGTCTTTCTTTGTCTTCATTAAGCTTGTTTTTGGTATCATTTAAAGGTTCTTTTGATAGCTTCGTAAAAACTTACTTTCGAGCCTTATACTCGAGGTACAATTTTGTGGGATCATTGAGTAATTCATGAGGTTGTTCCTCCTTGGTGTATTGAAAAGATCTCTTAGAATGGTGTCTTTAGAGAAAACTAGAAATTTGAGAAAATGAGACTCGCTAAGCATGAGCTTCTCTCCAGCACCTGCTGACAGAAGAAAAGACACACACCGTTCAAGGGTAAGGAGGTGAAGGTAAGTTTTCATTACGGGGAAATTCACGTTATTCTCTCTTTCTCTCTCTCTCTCTCTCTCTCTCTCTCTCTCTCTCTCTCTCTCTCTCTCTCTCTCTCTCTCTCTCTCGTGTGAGTTTTGGTTTTGGTTTTGCACCAAAATTGGGTGCATTCGATTCGTGCGGTGCAAGTTAGGATTTTTGTTGCAGCGGTGTTGCCAGATCAACTACGGATGAGGGAAAGATAATGTAAACATAAGAACTGTTAACTTTAAATAGTTATTTAAATGTGTGTAGAGTGGGCCAAGCTCTATTAGGGTTAAATAGTCAGCAATATTTAATGATCATTTGACTACTCCCAAGAATAAGGTTAAATTAAAGTTTAGGTCATCCAAACTGGTTAAAGATTAGGAATGTTGTGTTTTATTGATTGAGATGATTGTCATAAGTGTTGAGATTTGCAAGTTATGAAACATGTACTTTGAAAGTAGACGGTAGCGTCATGCATATCACGTATAATATTTTTAGAAGGAATCAAGAAGTGAGCGTGAAGAGAGATGAGTTAAACTTAATCGTGATACCATGGTAGTACGAGATACTAACCTAAGTATACTGGATAAGATGATTAAGAAGAAACAAAATTCATATAGAATACTTTTGTTATGTAAGGACCATTGTCATATGTGACCTCGACCGGTGTTTTTATAGCAAAACACAGTTATAACATCCATACTCCAGTGTGAGAGTTGGATGGCATTTTGGAAATGTTTGTGGCATCGGGTTGTGGCTAGAGCTAGAGTATACTATATAGAGCATATACATACATCGTGTTAGAAGCTGTAAAAAAAAGAATATATGATTGGATGTATTTCATAATAGGTTTAAATATTTTTTAGCTCTAATCGGATCTTTTTTTATACATGTGTCATCCTCTATATTTTCACACACACACACACACGGATTAGATTTACCAGAAGATGCCTCATAAGATTGTTGTAGAGTATGTTCCTCTCCTCCAAGGTCGTATGATCTGCAGATTCTCTATGAGAACCGACAAGGAGCAGGCTGGGAAAACGTCGCAAAATGGGGTAGGACGAATTAAACAGGGAGAGCCACATATACCTATGGTGCCTCGGGTTACTCCGAGACCAGATATATGGGAGATGTTCGAGTGGTTCGAACGCCTACTTTCCATTGCATTTGGGAAGCCCATAGGGTGACTCACCATGACCTCATTTGACCAGGGTAGGTAAAGGGCCTACCATTGCCAATATGCACAGTGGGTTCTCGAGGTACCACCACCCCGAAAATCTAGTGATCTGACAGGAAATATTTGGGACACTCAAGGAGTTCTTAAGAACCAGAGGATCCCTAGAGCCTAGTGGGAGTTTGGAATATGAATTGTGATTCTCTGTAGTTTTTAGTCATGCTAGTAAGTCAGTTTGGTGAATCCTTTGAAGACAGTGAGGGTGGCGCTAGGATTAAAGCCACACAGTTGTTTTGCAGGTCCTGTTTGGCAATCAAGGTTTGGTCATGATATTTTGGAGTTTTGAAGTGTTGCATGGACAGCCACAACCACATGGTTTAGGTGTTTCTTCTATGTTTTGTTTTCTTTTCCTTGAAATGATATACTCCAAACATTTTCTAAGTTAGTGTAAATATATGGAAGCACTTTTTGGTTTATAATTATATGCAGAGTTTAAATAAATTTCGCATTTTGTTAAAATAATTATTGGTTACTATGATGAGTCAAGAGGGTCATCTCACTCATCTTGTCTTCACACACCATAAGACCCACTTGATCATCTTCATTTGTAGCTTCATCAAAAGATAGGCCAAGGTCTTCCAAAGTGGCATGATCCCCTTCTTCTTGAAGTGGTTGTGGATTTGATTTGGCTTCTTTGAAAGCAAGGGACATTCATAGCACAATGATATGAAATCATAGATAAGTGTAAAGACTTTGTGACTTTACACCAAACTAAAACGTAAAGTATACAAAATGCTTACACTAGTTCACTACCAACAAACAGGTCTAGTTCCTTCGCTTTTGAAGGATTTCCCACTATAATCAAATGATTACAAGACAGTATATTTTTCTAGTTGACCATATTTCCAACTTCTTGAAACGACACAAACTATGCCTTCAAGGATGCAAGCTTAAACCTAGGCAATGATGGTTTTACAGATAGTTGGGAAAGAAGTCTCAACCCGGGAGTAATGTGAAACCAACAGTTTTTTCCAAAATTGGGCTAGTTAAAGCTCAAAGAAACTTATGGTACTGATATTGCTTAGAAAAAACATACCTCCCTCTCCCCCGTGTATTAAAAGGGCATGGCAAATTGAGTTATGAATCTAATGAACAGTACACAATCCACCCAAATAGATGCTGTGATAGCAGCAAAATCAAATTTACCAAACGAATCTCACTGTATTTTACTTCCATTTTGTGACCAATTGTATTCTATGCAGCCAGTTTGCTGTTGAGTTACTTGCAGGAAAAACACCTCAAATACAAAAGGGGATACTCAAAAGAACAACTTATTAGTGAATTTCAATTCTGTATCTCGATATCATTCAGCGATTTTGGGAAGTGCTACCAGAAGCATGAACCGGGACATACCAAAAAATACAGGCATTCAAGAATAATCAATCATATCAACATGTTCTAAAATTAAAAATGAACTTTTAATTTCCCTTTGTTGGTAAAATTGGCCAAAAACATAATAAAATTTATCATGTAGAATGAAACCCTCTTTGAAAGAAAAGAAACGGCTCAAAATACCCCAAAAGATGCAATTTTCCAGCACCCTACTACTACGGCAGAGAAAATAGCCCCTACCCTACCAACCCTATAGCTTGTAGCCAAAAAGAAAAAGATCCCCCATTAAGCAGGCAGGATTGAGGCACCTGTAATTTATTGCAATATTTGCAAATGCAGGGTTCCAATCAAAGCCAACCTACATCTTTCACCCCTTCATTCACAACAAAAGTAATAGAAATAGCCCTCACCCATCAAAAATTGAAACTTGGATCTATGATTAAAAAACAGTACATCAAGCTTCAGATCTGGGATCAGAAGAGCTTAATTCAGCAGATGCTCCACACAAGTTCGATGCATAAGACTCAAACAACTTGGACAGCTTTGGCTGCATCACCTGGACAGTCTTCAATGTGGAGGGGTCCAATTTCTTGCACTGGAAAACAAAAGAACAAAAAGTAAGTAGACCAACACCATATGCTAGCAAGCTTCTATAATGTCATTTTGGCCAACATGAATTGCAAATCCTAGCATCAGCCTACTCAACTTACAGCAGTTTGATTAAAAAGTATTTGATGGGGCAAGAAACATCTTGTAGGTAACTAACCAAGTCTTGATTATAATAATCTCAATCAATGGAAAACTAAACAAACGTAAGAGATAATCACCTCTTGATAGAAAGCATTGATCTCCTCTTCAGTAAGGCCTTCATCCTCATCCGAATTCTCCTCCCAGCCAAGAGAACGAAGAAATGCAGCTTCTTCCTCATCTGGATATAGAGTAGCTCTGAGACTGGAATCTTTCTCATTATCAGAAATTCTGGAAAGATCTTCATGGACATGGGCATTTCCATTGATAGTCAGTTCAGCACCATTTTCTAGAGACTGAGGATTTGCAGAAGGGATAACTACTTCTGTATTTACTTCACCAGATTTCTCCGATGCAGGTGACGAAACCATCTGGCCAGAATCTGGAAGAACTGTAGACGAGTTCGTTGATGTTTTGTTCTTAATGAGTTTGAAGAAATCATTTCGGCTCTTCACTTGAGAGGAATGCTTCTTATCCAACCCAGAACCTAGTTTCAGATCCAAAGAAGCTGGCTTCCGCTCTGTGGGGGATTTAAGACTATTAGGGTTCTTTAATGGTGTAGAAGCAGCTGCTGAAGCAACAGCATGTTGATTTGCCGAATTACTGTTAGAATAATTTGTTGGATTCGAGACATCCTTCGAAGTAGGGGAAGCACCATTTTCCCACACTACCGATTTAAGATCAGTAAACTTCCCAGATGTCTTCGGAACATCAACTTTAGTATTTACACTGCGAACAGATTGACTAGACAAGTGCAATGCAGAGGGTTGCTGAGACACACTCTTTGTAACTACATTCATGTCAGCATTTCTGCCAGCTGTTTTTGCCTTCGCTTTCTCAGAAGAATTAAGAACCTGGCAAGAGAATCAACATAATTCAGTAATAATATAAATAATCATAAAAGAAAGCATGTATTTATTGAGAACATTAAAGTAAATCTATGATGTTAAAACACCGAGATAACATTAAACTTTAACATCATCAACTTCAACAGATTTAAAACAGCCAAAATATATCCTTTCCACAATCCTAATTCCACTACAGTTTTTGATATATACATGCAAACAAACAGAACATTACAACAGAAGCTAAAGTCTTTTCACTAGTTGGGGTTGGTTACACAAATCAAACAATACCATAATGTTGATAGGAAGAAGAATGGAAAGAATTCTGTGTTCAAAGGAACAAATGGACACTTGAGGTTATTAGAGAGAGCCTGAGCTCTACAATCCAAATCTGATTCACAAACCGAATGCCTCTATTTTCCTATTTCTAATCTAATTATAGGTGATTGATCCATTACAAATAACCGAATGCAGTAATTGTCGTTTTGTTGGACATGTAACGTTTCACCATAAGGTCTTTACCCATTAGGTCAACACGTTAGCCCAAATGATGCAAGACCATTGCTCCTATTCTTCCCTCCCACTCCAGCGAATGCTTTCCTCCCTGACCCCTTCCACTGCATGCGACGCCAACACCTATGACTGGTTTCCAGCTGCAGCTGCAGCTGCACCATCCTTTGAAATCTCTGACGTCTGCTGAACAGAACTCCCTTCCACCCTCTTCTCAGTCACAGAAATAGCCCCGGCCAGCGCCGTAGACATCTATTTCTTCCTGACAACAGCGTCACATTCCCAACTGCGGCTGAGCGGGGGTCCGGCTGTTTGGGTAGCAGGGGTAGGTCATCTGTCTTTCCTTAGACCCGCCAGTTGAGAGTGGTCGCAGGTTCTTTCCTTGTTGAAGTTGTCACCTTTGTATCGACACCATCCCCCAGGTAAGCTTTCTTTCTTTCCCTTTGTTTCTTCCTTGGTGGTGATTCTTGATTGCTTTCTTGACCAACCCATAAATATCAATTCTTGTTTCTCCTGGTATCAATTTATGTTCTCACCTCTGATTCTTTGCTTTCATTTGGAGATGCCACTATCACTGGTTCTTGTTTCCCAATCTTGAAAATTAATCCCAAATTCTGGTTTGAATTTTGAGTAGAGCCTTCTCAAAGGTGAAGAACTAAACAGTCGACACTGATTGGTTTTTCTCCATAATAAAACCCAACGACGAGCCTCTCCCTATCAAGTGTAAAATGAACAATTGATAACCAACCTTCCTCAAAAAATCTTTTTTTTTGACAAAATCCTCAAAAAAATCTTAGGGCCTCAAGATACTGACAGAACAGATCAACCGCCAAAAGGCATCTCCACTTCCATCAAATCTTGGCATAACCCATCTTCATTATAATTTTCCAACAGCTCGAAGATCAAAATTTCTCTGATACCAGTTGATAGGAACCAATTGGTATTGGAAAAGAAAAGAAAGAATTTGTGTTCAAATGAGTAACTGAATGCCACTATTCCCCTATCTTTAATCTATATATAGGTATTCAAACCATTACAATTAACTACTAACAGACTTCTAACACGGTCCACTAAGGCCCATATCTAACAACTGTCCTCTCCTAAACGCAAACAGGTAAACATTCTAGCTCAAAATCACATTTTATCATATTGAAAAATAAGATCAAACTGGCGAACATATCAAAACACAATTTGCAAAATCAAAGTATGCTCCAAAAAACATCATAAGTAAGCAAGGCAAGGCTAGACGTCTATGAACCCATCTGGGGCACAGATACCAGAGTAGGCATGAAATGGAAATATGGTGAAGATAGAGAACCAAATGGAGAGTAGGCAAGGCGTCCATTAACCCATCTTGGCGCAGATACCATAGTAGGCATGAAATGGAAATATGGTGAAGATAGTGAACCAGAGAGAGACTAGTAGGCAGATAGTGTCAGATTACTGTGAAGATAGAAATGTGTCCCTCATGTGTTAAGTTAAGAACTCAACTTGCTACCCAATATCATTTCGAATCACAGTGAGGATAGAAAGACAGTAGATTCATAAAGCAATTTAATAATACTTCAATCGAGAGTTTCCTAAAACCTGCATATACTCAAAATCATCAGGATCCAAAATACATGTGACCTTTAGAGAGGGAGGATGGCTGAGAGAGGACGATAACTAATTAATGACTTGTAGCTTTCATAAGCACCACCACTCTAATCGTTAATCCATGCATAGCATAAGCAGCAATCAAGCAGCAATTAAAAATCGAAACAAATCAGGAAGTTGAGCATTGTCATAATATGAACTCCATATGCAATAATGCAAAGCAAACAATTAAGACTAATTATATTCATTAAAATAAACAAATGAAGAAATTGAAAAGTGATGTATTTGTTCAATACTTATGTCATCAAATTTAGAACCAAGTTAAATAAACGGCCAACCAAAATTTCTGTTTCTTATTCCTATTCTACCAAAAAACTAACAGAGTAAAGCTGAATATAGCCCTAAAGTAAAACGAACATTATGCAGCCCATATAGAACTTAATCTAGAGATTCCTATAGCAATGATATTTTACACTTAAAATGCTAGAGCAAACATGATTGCAATAAATGGTTGGAAACTAATGACTATATTAATATTAAGACTAATAATATTCATTAAAATAAACAAATAAGAAATTGAAAAGTGATGTATTTGTTCAATACTTGTCATATCATCATATCATAAGAAAAACCAAGTTAAACAATAAACGGCCCACCAATATTTATGTTTCTTATTCCTATTCAACCGAAAAATTAATAGTGTATAGCTGAATATAAAACGTACAGTATGCAGCCCAATGGATAAAAAAGAAGCTATGTTGCACGGACACGATACGAGTATCGGATACGATACGTATCCGATACGGCGATAAGTTGTTTTTTCAAATATATAGGATACGATACGTTTAAGATACGTATATAAATAATAAAATATAAATAAACAATTAAATAAATTATCAACCAACATGAAATCTCAACCACTCATGCCATTTTATGTTATATCTAACGGTCAATTTAAGTGGTACGCCAGTGAGGGACTTAATTGATCCCTTAGCCTAGAATCCACCCTTATTTTTAGGTAAAATAAACTGTCAGCCCATGTGGACTCTGAGTCCACCCTCACCACACTTTCAATGCTCTATTCTCCTTCTGCATACTTGCAATAAAACAGAGACACTCGAAACAGAGGCTCTCACTTGATATACAGTCTGTCAAAGAAGGAGAAAGAGGAAGAGTCACAATCGAGGTTCACCCGCGGCACATTCAAGGCGAACTCATGGCATATCAACACTATTATTAATTTTTGTTAAGAATAATCACTTTTGATACTGTTTTAATACTTACCCTAAGCAAATCCAAGCGAACCCGTGTCAAGTATGTGTCAGATACAAACAAGGCAGAAAAAATTGTGTATCCGTGCATCATAGAAAGGAAGCAAAACTTAATCTAGACATTATTCTGGTAATGATATTTTACACTCAAAAATATTAGAGCAAAATGTTTGCAATAAATGGTTTGAAATTAATGACTGTATCACAACGACATTATGGGCGTCATAAATGGTACGTAAAAATATGAGAAAAATGATTTCAACAAAAACTTTACTATCAACTCATTTCAATGATATTTAATTCTTTCTAAATCAATAAACTGACCGCCATTAGCCATTACAACAAAACCAGGCGCAAAAAGGAAACAGGAAAAATACAGTACTTTATACACTGTTATTAGTCCAGCTTTCAACGTAAAATGAAACAAAGCCGTTGC
Organism: Astragalus glycyphyllos; assembly: GCA_963573325.1. Lineage (NCBI taxonomy): Eukaryota > Viridiplantae > Streptophyta > Magnoliopsida > Fabales > Fabaceae > Astragalus > Astragalus glycyphyllos. The sequence continues at coordinate 28,213,818 of OY754314.1, read as the reverse complement.
AAACTTCCAAAAAGTGCATAACTGTATCATTCCCATTTCAGTCAGGAACTTTGTCATTTACTAAAGAAATAATAACGAACGGGATGCAAAGTGTATAAAGCACCGTACGTAAGGTTTCCACAAAGAAAAAATGCTATGTATCCATTTATCAATATCTAAAATTTGAAGCTTTTTAAATCTAGCCGCGTGTACCCCCGAAGCACCATACCATTGACCATCAAAAGCATTCACAACCATTTGCAAAACTTTTCAAGTCAAAGTTTCCAGTACTTAAGTTAGATTCACAACCGCCGCTTGGCTTTTTACCACTAAATAGCTCCCTAACACAAACAAATACTGTGAAGGACTGTACAAATAAAATATCTAACATCTATCATCAAGTATTCAAGTGCAGGCTAACTATACTAATAAAATACCAGAAACATGAAATTTAATACAAGAAAAACAATTAGAAGATTAGGTAAACAAGGATATAGGTCTATAAGAAATCAAACTCCTGTGTACAATATAAAGAGAATAAAGTTTGCAATAGACAAACTATAAATATTTTTCAGCAGAATTTGCTTACCAAAGCCTTGGGCATAGATGGTGTTACTGGAATCAACTGTCTTGACTGCTTGATAGCCAGTTCTTCGAGCCTTTGAGTCTTGACTGACACCTAAAATTGATTCAGCATTATTAATTAATTAATTAATAATTAATAATTAAGAATGACAAAAAATCATAATAACTAATTGAATAGGAACAAAGAAGCTAGTGACACGGGAAACTAACTCAATTACCTGGGGAGTAGAACGAGCTCGCGATGGAGCCTGTGCCAATGCCTCAGCCATATTAAGACCAGCTGTTGAACTGGAGACTACAGATCCAGAAGTTGTAGGAACAGTTTGTTGTACCGACAGAGATCCAGTACTATTGCTTCCAATGATAGAAGATACCTCCACGAGTGCAGATGTCCACCCCTCCCCTCCAATCAAAGTTGAACTACCAACAGGTAGACTTTGACTGGCAGTAGCACCCAAGCCAGGGGATGAAACCCTACCTATTTCAGCTATCCCCTGTTTCTCTTCAGCCCCAAGTGATGGAAAATCCTTGTCAAAGACAGCTTTCTGAATGCTACTACCAACACTACCCCCAGAAAGTATGCCATTTCCATTGTTATGAATGCTGCTGCCCCCAGATTTTGTGTCAACTGCAACTCTGTCTCTACGGGGTAAAATATCACCCTGCTTCCTAGAAACCATTGAATGAGAACGCCGCAATGCATCCCTCTCTATCCTTCCAGAAAAGAGGCTGGCCAATGGATCAGAGCCATCACGATCCCAATGGTCTCCAAAGTTGGATCTATCTTTTTCTCTGTCAAAATTGGATCTATCTTTCTCTCTATCACGGTCCTTATCACGGTGACTTCTGTTGAAACTACTGTAAGCATGTTTGGCAGAACCATTGATAGAGCTCCTCCGAGAACTTGAAGAGGATGTTCGATCAAGAAAAACAGAACGCGAGCTATCAAAATCACTAGTGTTCTTAGAAGACCTGTTCCTAATGTTGAGTGCAGAAGATGGAGAATCTACACAACATTAATAAAACAGGTTTATTACTTTTCCCCCTTTTCATGAAGATGACGCATATAAACTTAAAATAACTTGCAACATTAAATCATGTGCCTCAGATATATGAATGCACAAAAAGGCATTAGATTCTAAAAAGGAGAGAACATGACATAAAATTTATGTTAGACTAACTAAGTGTTTGTAACTGTGTTTATATCATGACAGACACGCGGCAATAGTAACCCTACGTGTTGTAGCATCCACGGCAAAAGGATGTTCAATTACTTCAAAGGATTAAATTAAAGTAATTGATTCAAGATGTTTATATCATGACAGACACGCGGCAATAGTAATGCTACACATTGTAGCATCCACGACAAAAGGACGTTCACCATGCTTTAAAGGATTAAATTAAAGCAATTGACTCAAGAATATCTAGATTACCTGTGTGACTAGAGGAGGATGTAAAATGTTGGGCTGAACTGCCAGCACCCACAACACTTCCGGAACTTCTCAACCATTCTGGAACTAATGCAGGCTCACTTCTATCCATATCTAACACTGAACATGATCAAATTTAACAAAGAAAAGCACGTGCGCCTTCTCACCACCCCTATGCACACACAAAACCGATTCAAAAGGGAAATAGCACCACTTCCACTATGATATTCAATTCAATTACTCCCCAATTTAGTCTCCTCCACCAGTTGAACAAAGCTAATCTTCAACCTTTGAAAAACAGGCCAAAATTCCAACCTTCTAAACCAAATAACCTTCTACCACTCTAAAAAAAATTATCAACAGATTCAATCCTTTAATTCTCCAAAATAAAACCTTATATCTCAATGGGTCTTAATGTCTCAAAAGAAGAGCTTCTCAACATTTCACCTCCATCTTTAACCAAAAGATGGATTCGCATTTCAAACCGTTATACAGCACTCACAGAAGCGTCGTCTATCTACAAGAGAATTCACAAAAAGAATAAACGATCGCAAATATCCAGTGATAGAGCTCAATGCATTCCAAAGCCATCCATATCACTGAAATTTGAAAGAAAATTAAAAATTAAAAAATTTTAAAATAAAAAGCCCTAAAGGGCAAAAACAAATTCAGTGTCGAAGTTCCACAAGGAGAAAATAGTAATAGAAAAATAGAAAACCCTAGAAGAAGAAACGAACGCACATGGTGATTTTTTAAGATAAGAACAAAGCACCTCAGTTACCTAGGGTTACAGAGACAAAAAGAAAGAAAAAATTAGAAAGCATGAACTAACCCTAGAGACGACGATGCAAAGATTGATTGCGATAACGCAACGACGTCGTTTTGATAACCGCCAAGCCGTATTGAACGAGTGGGAGCGAACAGAAAGAAGAAAAGAAAAATGAGATGGTTTTAGAGTGAGAAAATGAAAATGAGTAACGAGATAATTGGAATGGAAGAAGAAGAAAGGGTATAGGAATTAGGGTTTTGTTTGTTCGACCGAGAGAGACGAGAGGAGTGCGATGTGTTTGTGTGTGTGTGAAAATGAAATTGAGAGGAGGCGAGAGAGACAAGGTAGAATTTCTGTTAGTTTCGGATACTCAGAAGCAAACGTATGACGAACGTTCTCTCTCTTCTTTTCTTCTCTTTTATCACAATAAATCAAGTCGAGTTAAGTATTCTTATGGATTTAATTATATCTTTCTTTATGCTAATGACCAATTAAAAATTGAGGTAATACCCGATTTAGTCCCCGACTTTTCAAAAATATTTAATTTGGTCCCTAACTTTTCACATATGTCAATTTAGTCCACAATATTTACAAATGTGTGTCAATTTGGTCCTTTTGTCAACCATGGTTAGTTACAAAGCTGAAGTGGCAAATGTCAGGGACTAAATTGACACTACCAAAAAAATAAAAAAAATCCATGTCAGCATGTCACATCACACAAATGTTGGGGACTAAATTAATACTTTTTAAAAAAAATAATAGTTTGTTACGATGACTAAATTGATACTAAGTTACATAAGTCAGGGACTTAATTGATACTAAGTTACATATGTCAATGACCTAATTGATATCTAGTAAAAAAACCAATGACTAAAGTGCTACTACTTTTTTAAGTCATATATGGTATTGTTTCAACATTCAACCCTGTTTATGATTCTATTTCTACATTCAACCATGCATATATTACATTAAAACAGAAACTTAATTGAGAAAAATAATGTGCATTACATAAAACTTTCCAAATAAACAACACAAAGTGCAATTACATAAATTCGTTACGTGAAACACTTGGTCCAAAAAAACTAAACCATAATGTATAATTAGCGGTTACATAAATCATAAATTCGTTACGCGAAACACTAAATCCAAAAAAACAAACCATAATGTATATTTGGTTTCACTTAACAAATTTATGGTTTATGTAACCGTTAATTATACACTATGGTGTAGTTTTTTTGGACCAAGTGTTTCACGTAACGAATTTATGTAATTGCACTCTGTTGTTTATTTGGAAAGTTTATGTAATGCACGTTATTTTGCTCAATTTGAAGTTTCCGTTTTAATGTAATATATGCATGGTTGAATGTAGAAATAGAATCATAAACAGGGTTGAATGTTGAAACAATTCATATATGACTTAAAATAAGTAGTAGCACTTTGGTCATTAATTTTTTTTACTAGATTCAATTAGGTCCTGACATATGTAACTTAGTACCAATTTGGTCCCTGATTTATATAACTTAGTATCAATTTGGTACTCGTAACAAACTATTTAAAAAAAGTATCAATTTAGTCCCCAACATTTGTGTGATGTGGCATTCTAACATGAATTTTTTATTTTTTGGTAGTGTCAATTTGGTCCCTGACATTTGCCACATCAGCTTTGTAACTAACCATGGTTGACAAAAGGACCAAATTGACACAGATTTGTAAATGTTGAGGACTAAATTGATATATGTGAAAAGTCAGGGACCAAATTGAACATTTCTGAAAAGTCAGAGACTAAAATGGGTATTACCTCATTAAAAATTCACACATCATTAAAATAAATGAAGATAGTAGTATATCTAACTTAGGATACTAAGCCAAAAGCTTAGTAACAAATACTAAAGGGGTATATGAGTCATTTCCACAATAATTAAAAAAATTCGGTAACCACAAATATGAAGTCTGTGGTTAGTGGAATCCAAAACACTAGTTGGATTCCATTAACCACAAATATGAAGTCTGTGGTTAGTGGCCACTAACCACAGACTTCATATTTGTGGTTAATGGCACCACTATGGCCACCGCCACCAACCGTCGTCGGTTGCCGGATCACCGCTGCGGGTCACCGGAGTTCTGCCGTCAGCCGCCGCGCCAGTCGCCGGAGCTCCGCCGTCGGCCACCACCTGCAACCGCCACATATATATTTATATTATCTATAACTATTAATAAATGAGATTCTAAAAAAAACTGTCATTTTGGTGTCAGATTTTTCTGACCAAAATGTCCTTATTGTAATGATAACTACCCACTAACACCCAACACATTTCTATTTCTAATTCTAATAATAATAATAACCACCCACTAACACACCAATACACCAACACATGAAAGACGGGCCCGGGCCCGTCATATATATATAAATATAAAAAATTAATAAATAAAAATGTTTTTTATTAATGGATGGTTGGGATATGTAAAATTACATTGGTACCCTCTTTAATTGACAGTCTTTGGATAAAATTTAATTTAAAAAATACAGATCTAATGGCTGATACTAATTTAGTCTAAAAAACTAAGGAAATCCTTAGTATCATAAGTCAAAGCCCTACCAAAAAAAATGAAGATAATAGGAGTATTCAAATTGATCCTTAATAAAAATCATGGAGATCGATTTAGTCATGAAAAATAAAAATAAACTGCTTTTAAGAAATGAAAATGTGTGTCAAATTAATTTTTTTAAAGGGTTAGGGGGTTAAACCCTCAAAGCCCAGAAAACACTAATAGTTGGGCATACCAAGGCCATCAAAGTCAGCCAGAGGTCCTTAAGGAAAGGGGGAATCTCATCAAAAACTTTACAAATATATAGGATCCATAGAGAGACTTTCCCTAGTTAAAAAACATTATTAGGGTGATTACAATCGCGTTATTATTGATCACTTCCTTCATCCCATGAATAAGGTAGTAATGAGGCTGCAATTGGGACTAAATGGCTCGCAACAAACTAATGGTGTTGGTTGAGTCTGATTCAACAATGATTTTATTGTATGCTCTGCCCCACATGAAACAAACACCATGGTATATTCCCCAAAGCTCAGTTCCAACGCACTACAATTATCCAATTTGTCGGCAAACCCATAAAAGAACTTACCTCGACCATCTCTGGCCACACCACCACAACCGGCAGTGCTACCATTATTAATGACAGACTCATTGCAATAGAGAGAAACAAATGGCGAGCGAGGTAAAGACAAGGACTGATTTCTCGCCCGAGCCTCGTTTCCATCTCCCATTAACAACGCGCCTTCTTTGTTTATAGCTTGGATAATCACAATCATATGTCTCTGAACTTGTCAATAGATGGCCTCAGGACCTTTCACGGAGTTTGGAAAAACCAAGTTGTTCTGCGCTTGCCATATCAAGTAGAAGGTTGAACCAAATATAAGATTCAGTTCTGAATCGAAGATCCATGTCGGAGATCAGTGAGATTGAACTGTAACCAACTTTCCCAATTTGGTTTGCTGAAGAACGAAGATCTCGCTTTAGATCCCAAAAGATTGAGCCAAGTCGGAGTTCGGAGACGACAATTGCAGAAGCCATGGAAAAGGGTTCCTTCTAGAATGTCGCAAATCGGGTAAAGAGGGTCAGTTGTAACCTGACTTCTGGATCGCTTTCCACAAAAACACGTGAATCCTTTTCGGACAACCCCATTTCCACACACACTTGAAAAGCGCTCCATTGGTTGAAGAAGAAGGAGGTGAGAGGGCTTTATACGCGGATCTGGTACTGAAGATGTCGCCGCTACAAGTTTTGCAGCTCATCGAATCATCATCAGCCAGAACAGATGGAGCATGCATCCCATTTATTTGATCGATCGTAGCTCAAGGTAAGCATGCCACTAGTTTCCTAGAATCCCAATTTCCAGTAGTATCAACGAAATCACTTACTTTAGTATTAAAATTGGTATCTTGAGAAGCCCAAGTCCTTCAAAATGCCAAGCTTCGGCATCCAAAAAAGCAGATGGTTTCGCCATTTCTCAATCTCCGTATAATGTGTTTCTGGAATCCATGTCCCTTCCAAAAATAGGACCTCGGTTTGTTTATTTTGATTATCGGAAATCCCACACTACGACAATTGTTTTTTCTTCTAATCATATCCACCCCAAAGAGAGTTTTGAGTGTTAAATAAATTCCAAATTGAATTAAGCCTAAAAGTGTTGCTAATCCTTAAAGCCTTCTGGAGGACCAAACCCCCTTCAATTTTAGGAGTACAGTCTTTCTTCCAATAAAGCAAATGCATTCTCTTATAATTGTCAGTATCACCCCCATAGGAAGGATCTACACTTTTTGGTGATCACCCCATTAAAGCAAATGTCTTACACACACTTTTGGGAAGCGCACAAGATTGCATGACATAGGAGGGCATAACTTGAAGCACCGATTTAGTTAGTGACCGCCCTGCAAATGAAAGATTATGATCTTTCCAAGTACTTAACTGTTGATTAACTTTGTCAATAAAGTAGATGAAATTATGTCTAGTAACATGCTTATGGAAGATTGGAACACCCACGTACTTTAACAAATCATCTGTTGAGTAGAAACCAAACTCTTTGCTAATGTCTCGCATGCGACCCCAATGAACATTACAGGTTTTGTCATGGCTAACTCATTGGCCTGAACTCTCACAAAATATCTCCAAACTTTTCTTAATTGTATAGCCTTGATCCACTGTAGCCTCGGCAAATAACATTAGATCATCCGCAAAGGCCATATAAGACACATTGGGACCTCTAGTAGAAGTAGGAATGGGGTTCCAACGTCTCTCATCCACGACAATATCGACTAAATGAAACAATCACTCCAAGCATAAAACAATGTGATACGGGGATAACGGGTCACCTTGGTGAATTTCAACCTGACGGTTGAAATTCGTCCAGGGCCTCCCCGTTGGAAAGCACTCGCATTGTAGCGATAGAGATGCAAAACCACACAGGTCAATCATGGACGAAGGAAGGCCAATGACTTCTAGAGTCTCCTTGATAAATTCCAAATTCAACTGGTCATAAGCTTTTTCTAAATCAATTTTAATGGTCATCCACCCTTTCTTCCCCTTTTTGCTTCACATAGAATGAAAGATTTCATGGGCAACCACACTATTGTCATGACAATGCCTTTTAGGGACAAAGGCACACTGAGGCAGACCCACCAACCTAGAAAGGTATTTCCTAATTAGTTGAGCGAGCAACTTGGTAATAACTTTGTACAAAATGTTTAATAGGCTTATAGGTCTAAATTGTTTCATGCAAGTAACACTTTCAATTTTGAGGATAAGGCAAATGAATTTATCGATTAGATCCTTGATACGCCATGGTTCGTGCCAAACACGGGACACCAATTGCAAAAGGGAGCACCCCCACAGTCTCCCAATGGGCCCTGTAGAATATCGCCTGAAATTCATCCCGGTCTGGGGCCTTGAACGACCCAAATACTCTTCATTATGTGAAGAAGCTCATCCATGTCCACCTCCATGGGTAAGGTGATTGCATTCTTCTTTAGTCAACCTGTTAAAGAAGCCCTGAATATAAAAAGGACTAAAGGGTCAGTCATTTTTTAAAATAAGTCAGCAAAAAATGAAGTAGCCAAAGTTTTAAGTTGGGTCTGGCCCTGGTCGTCTTGAAGAGCCACAATGTGCTTTATGCACCTCTTAATCGCACTAAAACCATGGAAATAACGAGTATTTTTATCCCTAAATTGAAGTCACTTTGACCTAGATTTTTGGCACCACAATTTCCTCATTAGCTAAGATGTCCTCATATTGATTCCAAGCCTCTTCTTGGGATTTGATGAGGGTGTGATCCCACCCCCTAGCAAGCTGCTTGTCCAAGTATTTGATCCTGCAAAATAAATCACGTTTTTTAGCAAAAATATTACCAAATACATTTTTATTCCAATCTTGTAATACCCCTTGGATTTCGATCATCTATCGTCCCCAACTCTTATAGTCCCCTTGCGGGGAATCTTGGATGAGGGTTTTGAGAGAATCATGAGTGAGCCAAACCCCCTCAAAAAACAGAACGACCTCCTCCTTGATTGATACGAGTCAAAGCTTTGAGTTGAACCAAAATTGGGCGATGATCCGACTTGAAAAAGGGAAGATACATGATGATCTCGGCCTCTGATCCGACTTGAAAAAGGGAAGATACATGATGATCTCGGCCTCTGAAAATCAGAGCCGCCAATCCAGGTTGCTCAGGACTCAGTACAACAATAAAGAGAATTGGCAGCGACTATTTCCCCTAAAAAACGAAGTTGTTGGCAGCAATATATGTGTGGCAACGACATTTGCAAGTCGTTTAGATAAAAAGTTTCATTTCGCAACAATACCACTATTGTAGAGAAAAATATACTTATCTCAATGATAACTAAAATTGTTGAGAATAACACATTTTTATACCAACAATGCAATAATGTTGTTGGCAAAAAAATAAAGTTATCCCAACAACAATTTTTTTTTTGAGAATAACAAAAATTATTTTTTAGCAATGCCATAAAGTTGCTGCTAAAAGTACTTTTTTTTTGCAAATACTGAGGTCAGTTTTTTATTCAATTTTACTCTTAAAACTATTTTTTATAAAATTATTCTAAAAAATGTTTTGCAAAGAAAGTGCAAGTTCCTTATAACCACCCACAAAACATTGATAATGTTTGTTACAGTTTTTTTTCAATTAATTTTTCCTGTGCTCCACTCTTTAATTCCCAATTCCCAATTGATCTTTCACAATTGATCATCATGGTGGCCAAGAGTTCCCGTCCGACAAGTTGAAGTTGTTCAGTTCTGAGGGAGAAAGGGTGTTATAAAATTCTGGCATTCATGTTTATATCTTCTCACTACATTTGTGGCTTGTGATGAAAAAGGAGTGAAAAAATGGAAGCGAGTTGAAGTGAAATTGGAAGAACACGTATAGAACCCAAATTCATTAATGGCATGTGAGTGTGGATTAATATGACAAGCATTTTAGCGGCTACTTATCAAGAATATCTATGGAGAAGGTACTACCAACAAAGCCATTATGGCAATTCCATGTAATCAAATACCCAACAAGCAATGTTGCACTGGAACTTTGGTTTTGTTTTAGCCATGAAATTGGAGATGGTTGCACCCTCATGGGTCTCCTGCTTTCTAAACTTACAAAAGTTGATGATCCTTCTTTTGACTTGTCCATCACTCAAGTAATCTTAAACCAAAATTCATACACCTCATACCAAAAAATCTAAAATCTCTGAAATGCAAAATGGTGGCTGGAAGAAAGTCTGGTCTTTCAACAAGAATGATATTAAAAATAACATTTAATAAAATAACAAACTTTATCACAACTACTTCAATTGTTGAGATATGTTATGTTTAACAACAAATTTTGTTATCGGTAAAAAACTCTATCACAACGACTTTAATTGTCGAGATAGGTTACTAATCATGACAACTTTAGCGGCTACCACAAATAAGATATAACAACAATAGATTGTCTAAATAGAAGAGACAATTGTTGTTGTAAAAACATGAGTAATGACAACGTCATCAAATATCGCATCAAAACTTTTTGCAATGGGACTTAAGGCAGCAACATGCAGCGACTTTTTCCTTGTTGGAAAAAGCAATTTTCTCAACAACTTTGACCCATTTGGTAAAGACGTTTGTTGTTGCAAAACACATTTTATCTTGTAGTGACTCTGTCCAAATGTTTGTGAACTGCACCCATATACTCCCTCCGTCCCAAATTGTTTGCAGTTTAAGATTTCGGCACACCCATTAATAAAAATCATTTATAATCTAGTTTTTATAAAAAGTGATACGTAATTTACCACTGTACCCTTTAATAAACCACCTAGTGTTCCTATCAAAAAGTAAAATACACTTTTCATCTTTCACTGTCTCCAACTTGCATACGTTAGAAGCAAAATAGGATTACTCCTAGTCCCTACTTTCGGTTCCTATTCCCAATTGTTATTCATGAAGCAAAATAGAAGTATTCATGGCAGCTCAATCAAACTAGTTTTATAAATCTTGCAAAAATGAAACAGAACACGTGTGACACTGCATAAACCTTGTGACAACACGATTTGAATAATGGAATGCAACCGAAGAAAAGGTAAAAATGAATAAGGGTAGTTTTGAAAGAAAAAAATAGGGCAAAATATGTTTTTGGTCCCTATAAAATCGGATCCTTCTAAGTTTAGTCCCTACATTAACGAAATAGGCATTTTGATCCCCATCTAATTTTGTCGTTTTCAATTTTAGTCCTTGACATTAAATAATACTGATTGTGTAACGGAAATCTGAATTGGCTTTTAAACGTGTACTTTTGTTTACTCTATGTGGCACAATTAAATTAAGTGTCATCCACTTTTTTATCTATGTGGATAGCCATTTTCTTCCTTGCGCTGGCTAGCCATGAAAGGGAGAGAGAATTTCAGGAAAAAAATTTGTGAAATCATGTGCACATAATCACCATCTTCTTCCTTGCAAAATTATGTGCACAAAATCACGAGAAAGAGAGAGAGAATTTCAGGAAAAAATTTCTACTGAATCGCGAGAAAGAGAGAGAACTTCACAACAACTGATTCAACATTAACTCAACAACAGATTCAACGAAATTCGAATTAGGGATTTGGGTTTTGTGATGTGAGAAGAAATCAAATTCGAATTAGGGATTTAGGTTTTAGATTTAGGGAATAAGGGATTTAGGTTTTGGAGGAAAATCAATGGCGTCTGCGAGAGGAAGATGAAATGGAAGCGCGGGGACATGAGATGGTGTCGCATGGTGACTCTGGTTTTTCTGTTTTTGTTCCTTTTCGTTTTTTCTGTTTTGGCTCTCGTTCTGGTTTTTTCTGTTTTGGTTCTGGTGGTGCTCTTCGAAAGCCATTGCTGGTACCAGTTGAGAAGGAAGACAATGGGTGAAGTTCGTGAGTTCAGGTGGTGTGTGGTATGGTGGCCAGAAAACCATAATTTCTGTTCAGCTCCTCTTCTTTGATTGAAGGTGGTTTTCTGATTTGAAGGTGCATTGTAAAATGGAGAAGAAAATGGGGTGAAAGCTTGGTCCACACATCCCATGACCATCGTCCAAACCTACCAACAGATGATGATGATGATGATGATGATGTTCATTTCTAATTTAAAATTTATTTTATTTAAGCTGAAATAAATATAAGTAATAAAAAATGTGAATTAGCATGCCACGTGGACGCCACGTCAATTAAAATGTCCACGTAGTATGTCTAGTCAGGATTTTGTTAGTCCAATCAGCAATAATTAATGTCGGGGACTAATGATGGAAACAGAAAAATAAAATGGGGACCAAAATGCCTATTTCGTTAATGTAGGGACTAAACTTAAAAAGACCTGATTTTGTAGGACCAAAAACATATTTTACCCAAAAAAATAATCTTTTATTTATTGAAAATGTAAAACTACAACTATTTTGGAACAAATTAGATTTGCTAAAACTACAAACAATTTGGGAGGGAGGGAGGGAGGGAGTACCAAGTGAAAACATTGCATTTGAAATGTGCATCAATTAAATTACAATTTGCAATAACATTAGTGAAACTGGGCTTCCTTCTAAGGGGTTTAATTAAAGGAGGATCAGCGTTCATTATCATTAATAATTGTGTTAAAATCACCCATAAGGGCCCAATGTTATTGAGAGATCTTTAAGAGAATTGATGTCCTCCCAAAGACTTTGTCTTGGGTGAAGTGGGGTCTTCCATAAATCGTAGTGAGGAACCACGCTTGTCCAATACTACTATTCACCTTCAAGTGCCCAAAGTAAAAAGAGTTAGAAAAAAACATTTATTGTCCAAAGGTTGGTATCCTAAAGACACCAAATACATCAAGATTACCTAGTGGCCTCCTAAATAAATAGACCATTAAATCCCATTTTCTGGGTAAAACTGTCACCACTACGACGAGTTTCAAAAAGCATTAACATAGAAAAACTTAATTCAGATTAAAAGTCTTTAATAAAACCAACAATTTAGGGACACTGAGGTCCTTGTACCTTTCTCCAGCTTAGACGATCACCCTTAGTTATCACTCAAGGACGAATGAGGGGTCTCAATAAAAACACGAGGGGTCAATATCGTGCCTTGGGCCTTCTCCCACCTGTTCATTAGATCCATGATCTATTACTGCTCTTGAGTAACTTCCCAGATTTGCGGTGGATCATCCTTGGACCAAGTCCTGGGGATCCTTGTCATGAGAGTAATTTGGATTGTCACAACCCTTTGTGCTACTAGAAGGATTTTGAGGCGCGGTGATGTCTATATCCCGTTGTAAACTAGACCCTTCTAATGGTGAGACCTCCTTTACCGCCGACCCTATAATTTTTTGAATTGGTTTTTGCATCGTCGTTTCCTTGAACTCTCTACATTGAGCATCCCTATAGCCATACTTACCGCATCTAAAACAAACGGAGTGGAGCCATTCATATTCTAAGTGCAATTTCATACCTCTTACCACTATGTGAGATGAGAGCGATTTATCCAAATTGAATTCCACACAGAATCTTGCAAATTTACCACGATCTTGGAGGCATGTTAGTCTATCCACTTTGAGCATGGAGCCAAGAGTGGACCCAACGCATCTCAAGAACTCGTCGTGACACTGTTCTATGGGAAGCTTCAGGATCCAGACCCAGACCGCAATTTTTCGTCATATCAGCCATAAGGGAGAAGAACAACCACCATTGTTCACTACAACAAATAAGGAGTTTTGTGTCAGTATATTCCCGCCAGTCAATTTTAACCAACGTGACGCATATAATATGGTCAACAAAAAATGTTAACACACCTTATTTCTTGTGGGTTGTAGACCGACAAGAACTCAAGACCGACGATAACCCAATATTCTTCTAATTTTTTTTTTGAGTGATAGCTCTAAGATCTCTTCTTATCTAACCTGTATTGTGCTAAACTATGTATCTTCCTTCTCAGTGACGGTAGACTCACTCTCTCTCATTTCCCCTCTCTTCTTCTGAATGCATCACGCTAACCCTCCTAAAACACAACCTCCTTTTCACCACTACCTTTCAATATGCAAACTCTAGGCGACTCATCCTTACACCTCCAATACTCATCGCCAAGGGTCGTCGATGTATAACTAACACCGCTCCTTGTTGTCGTTAGCTCATTCCTCACTATCATTGAAGCTGTTTGTTGTTGATTACCTTCACATGTTAGATTCTTTATTTGTTACTTCCTTTTAGATAGTTACTGGTGTTATGCATTTAAATTTTTGATCTATTGTAGTTTACTTATTAAGTGATGATTTACATCTTTAATTAAAACCAATTCTATTGTACTAAATCAATACATGTATATTACTTCTCCATGAACTAGTTTTTTTCCTTTATAATATTGTTGCATTTTATTTAGTATTTAGATATTAGATAATGTAGACCAGACACTAAATGATTAAAAATATCTATATTTAGAGATGGATAGGTCGTGGATCAAATTGCCACTCAATACAACAGTGTATTTGGTGGGATTAAATAGAATTTTAGATTTTGCATTTAAACATAGCTCCAATGCAGATATAATAATATGTCCATGTAGTAAGCGTTGTTTTAGGATGTGGAAAACTCGACAAGAAGTGCATGACCACTTGCTATGTAAACCATTTTCTAGAGGTTACAATATATGGTCTCGTAGGGAGACAATAACCGAGGAATGTTTATTTGTTTTCTTTACATAAGTGGATATTTGACATGCTTTATTAGAATGATATGTTACTTCTTAATGATGTAATAGTTTTTCCCATATAATATAGTTGCATTTTATTCAGTATTTAGAGATTAAAGATAGTTGTTCAAGTACTAAATGCTTACATGTTTCTATATTTAGATATAGATAAATCTTGGATAAAACTGCCACGCAATACAACTGAGTATTTGGTGAGATTGAATAGCTTCATAGATTTTGCCTTTCATAACATCTCTAGTGTTGGCACAATAATATTGCCATGTAGTAAATGTGGATTTAGGAAGTGGAAAACTCGACAAGAAGTGCATAACCACTTGTTATGTAAACCATTTTCAGAAGCCTACACGTTTTGGTGTCGTCACGAAGAGACATTGTCTAGGAAGTCTGTTCTTTGCTCTTCTATGACTCAAGAAACCTTAGTAAATGAAGATCATATGCCAAATATAATAAATGAAGATCCAACGCAGAAAATGATAAATGATGATTTTGAATGCTTAAGAATGTGTTCCAATGAAGAGTCATTTTCATCTTCAACTGAACAGGGAGATGAGGGTGAATGAGTTATACCGAATTCACAACAAGGAGCAACTTTTGGAGTTAAGGAGTTTTATGATTTACTCAAAGATGGAGAGCAACCATTGTATGACGGATGCACCAAGTATTCAAAATTGTCTTTCTTGGTCAAATTATATCACATCAAATGTCTGTGTCAAATTAGTGACAAAGCAATGTCAATGATCATTGAGTTGTTGCATGATGCCGTTGAACATGCAAAAATCCCAACATCTAGTTAAGAGGTAAAGAAAATCATTAGCAAGCTTAGTCTTGATTACACTAATTAAGATACATGCATGTCCTAATGATTGCATGCTATATTGGGGGGATGTAGATAGAAAGGAACGCAAAACATGTGAAACATCTAAATGGAAACAAATGGGTAGAGAGAATATGCAGGTGTTCATGGTTCATTTTTTCCCAAACCACAAAAGAAATTGCCTGCAAAAATTTTACGATACTTTCCATTGATCCCAAGGTTGAAAAGGATGTTTATGTTTTCAAAGACAGCTAAGAGTATGGTTTGACATGCTGAGGTAAATAACAATGATGGGATGATGCATCCAAGAGACTCAAAGGCTTGGAAAACTTTTGATCTAAAATATCCTGATTTTGCTTTAAATCCTCCAAATGTATGGTTGACCTTAGCAAGTGACAGTTTCATTCCCTTTGGATCTATGAATGTTAATTACAGTATTTGGTTACTAACTCTCATCCCCTATAGTACCCCAAGTGGACGTGTATGATGGAAACAAACTTTATTTTCTCAAGCCTAATTCCTGGAAAGCGAATTTCAGATAATGACATTGATGTGCCAACACAACCTCTTATAGAAGAATTGAAAGAGTTGTGGGAAAAAGGTGGTGAAACATCTTATGCTTCAAAGAATGAAATGTTCATGATGCAGGCACGTTTTTATGAACCATTAATGACTTTCCTAGTCTTGGGATGCTTTCTGGATGAAATACTTTTACCATGCTGGCTTGTCCATCTCGTAACCTTGATCCAAGTCTTCTTCGTCTTCCAATTAGCAAAAAATGGTGTTTTATGTTGGAAAGTAGAATGGTTTTAGGAAGACTTTGGGAGGAAGGGAAGAGGAGACTATGGTTTCTTAAAATGAGAGGATACTTTGCTCTTTAGAACTTGATGTGTATTTGCTAACTTGCTTACTTGTTTTTGCTTGGTTTACAAATGACTAGCTCTCCCCTATTTATAGGCTCCAAGGGAGAGTTCTACATCAATCTAGAGAACATTCTACACACTTCAAGTGAGAGAGTTCTACACACTTCTCTCAACTACTTATTTAATATTACATATTTCACTTCTACATTTCTCTACTACTCTCTAGAATTTTCTATAAACTAAAACACTAAAACCAAATGGGCCTAACACTTGATTAGTCCAATGGGCCAAATCAAGTTTACTCTCCAACACCCCCTCTTAAACTTGATTTGTCATTCCAAGTAGGCTTCGCAACTTGATAAAGTCTTCATGCTTGAGGGGTTTTGTGAAGATGTCAGCAACTTGGTCTTGAGACTTCACATATTCGACTTGCACATCCTTTCTTGCTATGCACTCCCTTATATAGTGGTAGCGAGTATCAATATGTTTGCTCCGATCATGGAAGACTGGATTCTTTGCTAGAGCTATAGCTGACTTATTATCCACAAAGATCTTGGTCGGCTCTTCTTGCGACATCCCCAACTCCTTTAACAAATTTCTGAGCCAGACTGCATGGCAAACACATGATGTGGCTGCTACATATTCTGCTTCGCAAGTTGAAAGTGTGACTATCGGTTGTTTCTTTGACATCCAAGTGAAAGCTGTGTTTCCCATGAAGAACACAAAACCGCTAGTACTCTTCCGATCATCTCCATCTCCACCCCAATCACTGTCACTGTAACCAACAAGCTTATAATTATTATTTGATGAAAACCATAAGCCGAAATCCAATGTTCCTTTGATATAGCGAAGAATTCTTTTTGCAGCCTTGAGATGAGTTGTGGTCGGATTCTCCATGTATCGACTGATGAGTCCAGTAGCATACAAAATATCAGGTCTTCTGCATGTTAGATACCGCAAACTCCCAACCATACTCTTGAAATTTGTAGGGTTCACCTTTACTGCTTTGTCGTACATTGATAATTTCATTTTACACTCTACTGGTGTGCTGATTGGCTTGCAACTATCCATCTTGAACTTTTTCAGCATCTCCTTCGCATATCTTTGTTGTGAAATGAATATTCCATCTTCCTTTTGCTTTACCTCAATGCCAAGATAGTATGACATTAATCCAATATCTGTCATCTCAAACTCCTTTACCATTTCCTTCTTGAACTCTTCAAACATACTTGGATTGCTTCCTGTGAAGACCAAGTCATCCACATATATGCACACGATCAAGATATCTCCATTTTTGACCTTGACATATAGGGCATGCTCGTGTGGGCACTTCGTGAAATTGTTTTCTTTGAAGTAGTTATCAATCCGACTATACCATGCTCTTGGTGCCTGTTTCAGTCCATATAGTGCTTTCTTTAGCTTGAGAACTTTGTCTTCATGACCTTTCACCTTGTAGCCCATAGGTTGTTCGATGTACACTTCTTCTTCTAGGACTCCATTCAAAAAGGCAGACTTCACGTCCATCTGATGAATTTTCCACTTGTTTTGGGCTGCTAGAGAGATTATTAGTCTTATGGTTTCCAAGCGAGCGACTGGAGCGAACACCTCGTCATAATCAATCCCGGCCTTTTGACTATAGCCTTTTGCAACTAGCCTTGCCTTGTATCTTTCGATTTCTCCATTGACGTTCTTCTTTGCCTTGTACACCCACTTGACACCAATAGCTTTATGCCCTTTCGGAAGAGACACGAGTTCCCAAGTGTTGTTCTTGTCGATGGCTTTAATTTCTTCGTCCATTGCATCCCTCCATCTCTTATCTTGCGCAGCTTCTTCAAAGTCCATAGGTTCACAGTCTGCAAAGAGGCAGAACAATGTGAGATTATTCGTTGCCTCGACTTCCTCATAGAGATCTTCAAGCCTTCGCGGTGAAAAAGCTTCTGTATTATCATACACATCTTGGAGACTTCATGTACGTTTCACTCTCCTTTCACTCCCAGCGTCTTCTGAAGTGGACGTAGTTGGTGATGTGATCCCTTTTTGAACTTCTCCAGATGTCTCTTCATCAAACTGGGGAAAGAAACTGTACTCCTTTTCATGAGGTCCAAAGTCCCATTGTCCTTCTTCATCGAAGACTACATCTCGGCTGACCACCGTCTTCTTGCTGTTCGGGTTGTACAACTTGTAACCCTTTGAGTTTTGATCATAACCGACAAAGATGAATCTCTCACTCTTATCGTCGAGTTTTGCTCTTCTCTCATCTGGTATGTGAACATGGGCAACACTTCCAAAGACTCTCAAGTGTGAGATACCTGGCTTTCTTCCACTCCATGCTTCTTGTGGTGTCTTTCCCCATACACTTCTTGTTGGAGATCGATTTGACAGGTAGACTGCACACGCCACTGCTTCAGCCCAAAATTCTTTTGGCAATTTCTTGCTTTTAAGCATGCTTCGAGCCATGTCGAGGATTGTTCTATTTTTCCTCTCTGCCACACCATTCTGTTGAGGGGATCTTGGAACCGTCAAGGGACGTCTAATTCCATTCTCTTCGCAAAACTCCTGAAACTCTTTAGAAGTGAATTCTCCGCCTCGATCAGTTCTCATAGCCTTAATCACTCGTCCACTTTCTTTCTCCACTGCAGCTTTAAACTTCTTGAAAATATTAAAGACTTCTGACTTCTGCTTCAAGAAATATACCCATGTCTTTCTTGAAAAATCGTCAATAAATAGGAGGAAGTAGTTATTTTTACCTAGTGAGCTTGGCTTGATTGGTCCACAGACATCAGCATGTATGAGCTCGAGTGGCTTTTTGGCTCTTGAGTTTGACTCCTTTGGAAAACTCGTCCTAAATTGCTTTCCAAGTAAACATCCTTCACAGAGTTGATCGGGTTTGTTGATAGACGGCAACCCTCTCACCATATTCGTCTTCGACATCAAACTTAAACCTCCAAAATTTAAGTGCCCAAATCTAAGATGCCAAAGCCATGCATCATCATTATAGCAAGCTTTGAGACACTTTGCCACGTCATTATGGATATTCAATAAGAACATCCTATTTTTTGACATTGGTACCTTGGTGATGAGATTGTTTCTCTGATCTCTGATGGAAAGACTGGAATCTTTCAAGTGAATGTCATAGCCCTTTTCTAAGAGTTGTCCCAGACTCAAAATATTGTTTTTCATATTTGGGACGTAGTAGACATTTGAAATAAAATCATGTCTTCCATCCTTTAGGCGGATTAAGATCTTACCTTTGCCTTTTACCTGAACTTTAGAATCATCACCAAATGAGACATTGCCACTCACTGATTCATCAAGGTCCACAAACATGCTTCTTTTTCCGCACATATGGTTGCTTGCACCGGTGTCAAGGTACCATATGTTTTCCTGGATTCCTTCGTTACTTCTACGTGCTAGAAGCACTGTTCCAACCGTCTGGTCTTTCTCTTCCACATAGTTTGTCTCCTCTTCTACTCTATTCTTTGAAAATCTACATTCTGAGGCATAATGGCCAAACTTCTGACAATTATAGCATCGAGTTTGAGATTTATCAAACCTTGTGTTTTGAGATCCTCGTCCACACCCTCTTGTTGAGCTTTCTCCCTTGTAATTGTTGTTTGTGAAATTCGCACCTCGTCCATTAGTTTGGCGTCCAAACTGTCCTCGGCCAAAACCTCGACCTCTACCTCGACCTCGACCTCGATCTTGTAGGCCTCTCTCATTTCCTTGACTTCCTTCCTTCTCCTTTAGTTGCATCTTGAAGAGTTACTCGGTGATCTCCTTCTTTTTCTTATGTTTCTCCTCATAAGCTTGCAATGATCCTTGGAGTTGTTCAATCGTCATGGTCTCCAAGTCTTTGGTTTCCTCGATGGTTGTGACGATATGCTCGAATTTGGTATCCAAAGAGCGTAATATCTTTTCCATAATCCTTACGTCTTCTAACTTCTCACCATTTCTTTTTAATTGATTTGACACGGCGATTACTCTTGAAAAATATTCAGAAATAGACTCCGACTCAGTCATATGTAAGGATTCGAACTCACCTCTTAGAGTTTGGAGACGCACCTTCTTTACCTTGTCTTCTCCTTTGCAAGACGTTTGCAGCTTCTCCCATGCCTCCTTAGCGGATGTCGCATTTGAAATTTTCTCAAACTCATTTTCATCCAATGCTTGGTAGATGAGGAAGAGAGCTTTCTTGTCTCTCTTTCTTGAATCCTTCAAAATATCCCTTTGTGCTTGAGTTAAGGAATCCTCATTTTGTGATTCCTTATAACCTTTTTCAACAATCTCCCAAACATCATGTGCTCCAAGAAGAGCCTTCATTTTGATGCACCAATTATCATAGGTGCTCCCTTTTAGAAGTGGAACTTGGAATGATGACACACCATTGCTCGCCATGACTTTGGAAGGATTTCTAATCAGAACCTTAGCTCTGATGCCACTTTGTTGGAAAGTAGAATGGTTTTAGGAAGACTTTGGGAGGAAGGGAAGAGGAGACTATGGTTTCTTAAAATGAGAGGATACTTTGCTCTTTAGAACTTAATGTTTATTTGCTAACTTGCTTACTTGTTTTTGCTTGGTTTACAAATGACTAGCTCTCCCCTATTTATAGGCTCCAAGGGAGAGTTCTACATCAATCTAGAGAACATTCTACACACTTCAAGTGAGAGAGTTCTACACACTTCTCTCAACTACTTATTTAATATTACATATTTCACTTCTACATTTCTCTACTACTCTCTAGAATTTTCTATAAACTAAAACACTAAAACCAAATGGGCCTAACACTTGATTAGTCCAATGGGCCAAATCAAGTTTACTCTCCAACATTTTATGGGTGTAGCAACCAAAAAATCCGGGTGAGGATCCTTTGAAGGTTCAAAAATGAAGTCTCTACCAAAGTTTAATTTAAGGGCAAATGTTGGAAAGAGAGAAAATGGAGGAAAACACCACATTAATCCATATGCACGCCTCATATTTAAAGGAGAAAAAACCAAGCATGTATAGAAAAATAGAAATCCAAGATGGGGTGAAACATTTAAATTTACGTTGGGAGAACCCCCCCACTAATGATAGACTTCATGTTGAAGTTCAAAGTGCCTCCTCAAAGCTTACAACTTGATAACAACAAGATGAAAATACCCAAAATTGCAGCTACTGTATGTAGGCAATTTCTCTCTCCTCAGACCTCGTTTCGACGATCCAAAAGGTGAAAGTGAAGATATATCTCTCACGAACCTGCTGTCAAAAAATGAAGATGATCTAACGGTTAACGAATCTGGAATCGCACTTTTAGAAAAACGAGAATTAATTTCTCTAAATGGGAATTTTGTTCTCTATCTTGTTTTGTCCCACATCGCTTGGGAGAAGCAAGAGCTATCTAACAATTGGCTATAAAAGAGGTTGAGATGCAAAGACTATGGACACAAGTCATTGGCGGGTTAAGTGATCTTTTGGGCTAGCCGTTGCGGTCCATTAGAATAAAAGCCTGCCTTTGATTATTTTGGGCTAGCCTTTGCGGTCTATTACTTGGCAGTTTTCGGGTCAAAATCGGCCAAATAGGAGTCTTTTCCACGGTTGACTTGGTCAGACTGCTTGGTCTGGTTCGGCATTCATTGTGTTTATCAACTTAAGGTTAGTTTTGTATTTTTTTATTTTTTTATTTATGCACATATTTATTAATTTATTGTTTATTTAATTATGTATATATCTATTTGTTTATTTATGCGTATAGTTATTTATTTATTTATCATTACTTTACGCTTTATTAATTGTTAGTTTTGTCTTTAATTTTTAAATACACAAATTATTTTCTTCCTTCAAAAATCAAAATAGAGGATTAAGTCGGTGAAACGATCGGGTTAATCAGTGTTCTAGGATGAATGAGCCGTACGGCTCAATAATCCTAGAACCTCTATAAAAAAGTAATAATTAATAAATAAACCTTTTTTTCCAAAAATACAAAAAGGGGATTAAGTCGGTCGTACGATCGGGTTAGTCATTGTTCTAGGATGAATGAGCCGTACGGCTCAATAATCCTTGAATCCCTATAAAATAAGAATAATTAATAACAAACCTTTTTTCCAAAAAGCAAATAGGGGGTTAAGTTAACCGTACGGTCGGGTTAGTCATCGTTCTAGGATAAATGAGTCGTACGGCTCAAGAGTCCCAAAATCCCTATTTCAATAAAATCAAACCACCACACATCAAACCATTTTTCAAACTTCAAAAACTCGATTTTCAGAAAATAGGGGACTAAGTCGACTGTACAGTCGGGTTAGTCATCGCTGTAGGATGAATGAGCTGCACAACTCAAGAGTCCTAAAATCTTTATATTAAAAAACACCAACACACAAACTTTTTCTACCCAAGAACTACGTAGCTTTGATTTCTCCATCGCACCTGGAGATACGTAGGAGCAGGGGCACACTCCTATCAAGCACAAAAATAAAAAATAAAAACCTTTTTTAGTACTCTTCTCTTTTTAACTCATAATAAGGGGGTAAAATAAACGTTCTCAAAATTAACATTTTTTTTACAACTAATTAGCAGGTAACATTCCTTAGGAAGGATGCTGTGAGGTGCTAACACCTTCCCCATGTGTAACCAACTCCCGAACCCAAATCTGGTCTCAAGGACCCTTATGCATTCAATAGGGATTTTCCATATTTGCCCTTAAACTAAACTTTGGTGGCGGCTTCATTATTGAACCTTTGAGGAATCATTTCCCGGGTTTTTCGGTCGCTACAAGGTTCTAGAACTATTGAGTTGTACGACTCATTCATCCCAGAACACTGACCAACCCGATCGTACGACCGACTTAATACCCTATTTGTTTTTTTTGAAAAAATGTTTATTTAATCATTATTATTTTTATAGGGGTTCTAGGACTATTGAGTCGTATGCTCATTCATCCTAGAACGCTGACTAACCCGACGGTACGACCGACTTAATATCCCATTTTGTTTTTTGATGGAAGAAAACAATTTGCGTATTTAGAAATTAATGACAAAACTAACAATTAATAAAGAGTAAAGTAATAATAAATAAATAAATAAATATACACATAAATAAACAAATAGATATATTCAAAAATAAACAATAAATGAAAAATAAATAAACAAATATCTGCATAAATAAAAAATAAATAAATACAAAACTAATAACCTTAAGTTGATAAACACGATGAATGCCGAACCGGACCAAGCAGTCTGACCAAGTCAACCGTGAAAAAGACTTCTATCTAGCCCATTTTGACCGCCAAGTAATGGACCGCAAAGGCTAGCCCAAAAGATCACTTAACCCGCAAATGACCCGTGTCCATAGTCTTTGCATCTCAACCTCTTTTATAGCCAATTGTTAGATAGCTCTTCCTTCTCTCAAGCGATGTGGGTATTCACTGTTGTTCGTAGGTATTCACTGTTGTTCCTGTCCAATTGTTAGATAGCTCTTTGTGTTCGTAGGTATTCACTGTTGTTCCTGTCTCGTTGCGCAAATTACTACAATCTGAGGATTTATCATGGCTGATGAGACCATCAACAACGGTGTTATTGCTTGTTGGTATAGTGCTTGTCTTTGGAAAATTCAACTATCTGGTTTGCTTGTTGGTATAGTGCTTGTCTTTGTCAAGTGTCATTGCTTGAGGACAAGCAATGGTTCAAGTTTGGGGGTGTGATAACAATCATTTATGATGGTTATTACCTCTTATTTCAAGCTTAAATCATTGTTAATTCTCAAGCAATATTGTGATTATTATTGTAAATATGGTATTTTAGAGTTAGTCTAAGGTGCATGCTTTAATTTGTTATATTTGGCACTTTGGTGTCCAATTGTGGATTTAATGTGTTTGCCTAATTACTGCAGCATCTAATGTGGCAGCATCTAATGCGCAACATGAGAGAGAAAGCTGAAGGAAACACAGAAATTGAGGAAAGGACAGCTGTCAGTCAGCACCTGGCGTGGGTGTGCGTGCTAATCAAAGAATATTCGCTGATGACCTTGGAATGTGGGCAAAAGGGACTTTGTGCACTCATGAAAGGACAAAAGGTGCCTCCAATTTAGGGTTACCATTGGATCTTGGGCCTCATCTATAAATAGGACCCTCATTCCTCAATTAGGGCAAGCCGGAAAACGAGGTATAGAGATAGCCTCCAATTTGTGCCTTCTCAAGCTCACCAAAAAGATCAAGTGCTGGAATTGTTATTGCTGCAACAACACAGAAGCTTCATTTCTTGGAGGAAGCTACGATTGAAGAGCTGGAGTGTGCTTCATTGATCTTCTTTGGAGCTTATTTCTCTTGGTTCAACGATTTGTAGTGTAAACTCTCTTCTCGAATTTGTAGCATGACTTTCTCATTTATGTTTAAGTTATTTTTTTTGTTGTTAAAGCTCAACATGAGCTAACTTCGTATAGTTGGGATGCAAACTTGATGTAATGGATTTATTGTGCTATTAATGAAGTATGTTTAAGTGTTGAGCATTTTATCTTGTGTGTTTTAATATTTCCATCTTAGGTTAGGATTGGCCGTCTAATCTAAGTAGCATTTATGAATTCAGAGATGGTTTGTAAATTTACCTCACAAGATAATATGGTTTGTTGCATTAATAGAGATATTAGTGTTTCTTGCTTAAACCCTAGAGATAGGGAGGGCATAAGCCATAAGGTGAATACTGCGGGTGCCTAAGCAACCTAGGGCGTAACTTTTAAGGTCTAGAGATAAACTTTGAGAGCTAAACCCTAGTGAGAAGTATTTGAGAAAATACATCCATTGCTACCATTATGAGCACTTTAATGAAGTTACTAAAAGTAAATGCGTCTCAACTTGTTCCAATCATCTGATCTTATTTACCCTGATACTTTTTATTATTTTGCATGTTACCAAATATTTGTGTCATTTACTTTATTTTTACCATCACTAATTTGTTGATTAAATTACTCATTGTTTAAGTGCTAATCCTCGTGGGAACGAACTTTACTTTCACTTTATTACTTGTTGACAGTGTACACTTGCACTATCATTGTTTTTAGCACAACACTCATATCCTGCCCCAGTTGTGGGGAAAGGAAAAGTTCTTCTCAAGCTCACATCGGGAAAGACTTTGGCTCTCACAAATGTGCTTCATGTGCCTAATATAAGGGCAAAACTAATTTCTGTTGGTGTTCTGCTGAAGCATGGAATAAAAGTGACCTTTGAATCTAATAAGATTGTTCTTACCAAGAACAACATTTTTGTTGGAAAGGGATATTATGATCATGGATTTTTTGTACTCAACACTTTTGATTTCAATAACAATGATTCCACTTCTGCTTACTTGATTGACTCTTATAATATGCGGCATGCTAGACTAGGGCATATTAATTTTCCGTATGTTATTAAATTGCAACGTCTTGGCATGATATCGATTAGTGATAAACAACATAGTAAATGCGATGTGTGTGTTGAATCCAAGTTAACAAAGAAATCTTGTTCCTCGGTACAACGTGAATCTGAGTTGCTTAGTTTAATTCATACGGACCTAGGAGATTTAAAACAAACTCCAACTAGGGGCAGTAAACATTATTATGTGATGTTTATAGATGATTTTTCACGATATACTAAGGTATTTTTTATTAAGGCAAAAGGATGAAGCGTTTGAAGCTTTTCTTTCATATAAAGCCGAAGTAGAAAACCAGTTAGATAGAAAGATTAAACGAGTTAGATCCGATCGTGGATGAGAGTACGCATCGTTTAATGAATTTTGTGAAAAGAAAGGTATTATACATGAAACAACTCCCCCTTATTCACCTGAATCTAATGGCATAGCCGAAAGAAAAAATAGGACCTTGAAAGAGATGATGAATGCTATGCTAAGTAGTTCTAGTGCGCCAAATAACTTGTGGGGTGAGGCTATCTTAACTGCATGTTTTATTCAAAATAGAACTCCTCATAGGAAAACCGGAAAAACCCCCTATGAACTATGGAAAGGTTATCAACCTAACTTGAAATATTTAAAAGTGTGGGGGTGTTTAGCTAAAGTTATGTTGCCTGATCCTAAGAAAAGAAAAATTGGTTGCAAAACCTCTGATTGTGTTTTTATAGGATATGCTGACCATATCGCTACTTGTAGATTCCTTGTTGTGAAAAGTGATGTTCTAGATAAAAATACTATTGTGGAAACAAAAAATGCTAATTTCTTTGAAAATATATTTCCTTTGAAGCATGATAGTATATCTAGACAACCATTAGTATCTACTAATGATGAAACTCGTGAGGAACCGTATGAAGAATTAAGCAAAAGTAAAAGACCAAGAAAAGAAACATCCTTCGGAAATGATTTGTATACTTATCTTGTTGAGAAAGATCCCGAAACTTTTTCTGAAGCAATTTCTTCTTCTGAGTCGAAATTTTGGAAAGAAACTATTAAAACTGAAATAGATTCAATTTCCAAATGTAAAACTTGGACTTTGGTTGATTTACCTCCTGGAGCAAAACCAATAGGATGCAAGTGGATTTTCAAAAGAAAATATAACCCCGATGGGTCTATTGATAAATATAAAGCTAGATTAGTAGCAAAAGGTTTTTCTCAAAAACAAAACATTGATTATTTTGATACTTTTGCTCCAGTAACAAGAATTTGCTATTAGAGTTTTAATAGCTTTAGCTTCTATCCATAAACTTGTTATTCACCAAATGGATGTTAAAACTGCTTTTTTGAACGGCGACTTAGAAGAAGAAATTTACATGACTCAACCCGAAGGATGTATAGTTTCTGGTCAAGAGAACAAAGTATGCAAACTCCTTAAGTCCTTATATGGTTTAAAACAAGCACCAAAACAATGGCATGAAAAGTTTGACAAAACTATGATTAATGATGGTTTTTCCACAACTGATGTTGATAAATGTGTTTACACTAAAATTGTGTGTGGAGAACATGTTATTATATGCTTGTATGTAAATGACATGCTCATTTTTGGTACTTGTCTTGATATTGTTACTAGTAATAAATCTTTTCTTTCATCTAATTTTGATATGAAAGATATGGGTGAGGCAAATGTAATATTAGGAGTTAGAGTCATCAGGGAAGGTGATAGTATTACACTATCACATGAACATTATGTTGAGAAACTTCTTAGGAAGTTTGGTCACTATAACTCTACCCCATTGAGTATCCCTTATGAAGCTAACTCACACTTGAAGAAAAATAGAGGTGATCTTGTTGACCAACCTCAGTATGCCCAAGTAATTGGGAGCCTACTGCATTTAACGAACTTTTCTCGACTACACATTGCGTTCGCAGTCAGTCGAATAAGTAGGTATACTCATAATCCTGGTCAAGATCATTGGAAGGCAATTGCTCACCTCATGCGGTACCACAAATTATGGTATTACGTATAGTAGATTTCCCGCAGTATTAGAAGGATACTGTGATGCTAACTAGATATCTGATTCAGATGAGACAAAATCCACTAGTGGTTATATTTTTACCCTAGGTGGTGGTGCGGTAACTTGGAGGTCAGCCAAACAATCCATTATTTCTAGATCGACTATAGAGTCGGAATTTGTAGCTCTGGAATTGACTAGTACTGAAGCTGAATGGTTGAAGAACCTTTTAGCTGGAATTCCTTTGGGAATAAAACCGACACCATCAGTGTCAATACATTGTGATAGTCAGTCGGCAATAGCCGTTGCAAAGCAAAAGACCTATAATGGCAAAAATAAACATGTGCAATTGAGACATAACATTTTCAAACAATTGCAAAAACATGGAGCAATATCGATCAATTATGTGAAGTCAGAAGTAAATTTGGCTGATCCTCTGACAAAACCCCAAGAGAAGAAATTAATCTGTGAGACATTGAGGGGAATGGGACTTAAGCCAATTGAAATTAAGAAGTGATGGTAGGTAACCCAACCTTTGTGATTGGAGATCCCATGAATATGGTTCAATGTGGTAAAAACAAGTCACTTCTTGATATTGCTAGCACTGAAAAATTAATTCAAGTAATTAATTTTAGGGATAATTACACTAGAGGTCCTTAAGTTATTTAATTGTAACACGTTGGTCCTTTAAGTTTTTTTCGTACCACTCAGGTCCTTTAAGTTATTTATTTGATTGTAACAAGTTTGTCCTTTAAGTTTTTTCCGTACCACTTAGGTCCTTTAAGTTATTCAATTGTAACAAGTTGGTCCTTTAAGTTATTTAATTGTAGCCTTTAAAGGCCAAATAACTTACATTTTTCAGCCCCAAATTTTTACAATTAAATAATTTAGAGGACCTAAGTGGTACAAAAAAACTTAAAGGACCAACTTGTTACAATAAAATAACTTAAACGACCTAAGTGGTACGAAAAAAACTTACAGGACCAACTTGTTACAATTAAATAACTTAAAGGACCTCTGGTATAATTTAGCCTTAATTTTATTATTGTCCCTTCCTATGGTGTTATTGTGATAGTGCTAGACTGCAGGGTTAAAAGGTTAAGCTTAAAGCTTTTAATGATTTTCATAGCCCTTATGGGTGGTGTATGACTTGCAGCATACACTTGATGAAATCACCTATATGAGTGTCAGGTGGGACCACTTGCATGAGATCCTGGCGAGGTCTCTAGAGCACTCATGAATATCGAGCACGCGCACGACCTAGTAGCGCAAACCGCGGAAACATCAACAATTGTGGGGGAGTAATGTGATGGTAAAACCTCTAACATATAACATGTGTCTTGGGTTCCATAGTTTGCTAAACCAATTCATTGTATGTTATGTTTTATCTGTCTACGACTGGTTCCATAGCTTGCTATACAGCTCCGATGCATTACATCTACGATGTTAACCTAGAAAACTTCTTTTATTTATCTATTTTCCATCTTTTGAAATATGTGGGGGATTGTTGTGTTTTATACAAAACAAATATGTGGGGGATTCTTTTATTTATTTATTTTCCACATTGCTTGGCTTTGGACTCACCAAAGTCTTTATATACTAAAGCTTAATGAGAGCTTGTAAACAAACAAGTAAAAGGGACAAATTTTAAGCTACTTTTGGTCAAACAATTTGCAAAATAAATTTTGTAACTACAAATTCATTTTGATTTATTTTCCAACCGATAAATTCATTACCGTTTATTTACAATTGATTTCGTAACTGATCTTTGATGACGTTTTATTTCTCAACAGCTTATTAAACCATTTGATTTTATAACTGATAATTTTTATTGCATTTCAATTCGGTTTTATGGCTGGAATTAACTAATGGAGCGTTGCTTCATCAGCTATATGTGTGGTCTATAAAAAGCTACTCAAGTAGCTATTGAGACATATCTGAAATCACTTCCTCTTTCACTAAAAACAATTTCTCCCGGGTTCATCTCCTATCGCATCAACATTTTCTTCTTGCCAGTTCGGAACCCTCAGTTGCTACTGCAATCTAAGACGAGACCGGTTGTACCCTCGGGGGATTTGCGCTGTAGAGGTGGATAAATCCTTCAGGGTGCGTCGTTAGACCCCTCCAGTTGTTTATCTCACATTTTCTGTGTTCGCAGCTACTCACTGTTGTTCCTGTCTCGCTGCGCAAATTACTACAAAAGACACATGTCACACAAGTTCACTATACGAATGCTTCATAGAGAGTTAACATGATAGAGGAAATTGTTGACACAATAGTTAACAAAATGGACCATTTTATCATGTGCCATGGGATGGATGAGACGCATCGTTTTGCTGGCAAAAATTATGGACGAGCAGCAAATAGTGAAAAAGTACTTCTTTTGGAAAATTGAGTTCCATGACACACCTTGAGTTTGCAATTTAGAGTATATTTCGCACGAACGACCCATCTCTCATCAAACCGTATTTTCTAAAAGTATGCTCATGGTTTTTCTTTCTATTTTTTATGAATGTAATGCATGAATGAACGAATTATAATGTATAGGCATGATGAAAATGCAAATGCATGGAGGAATGATCACTTGATAAGACTAATTATTCTAAATGATTTTTTTTGTCTTTTTAGAGGCGATGCAATATGCAAAATGCTAACTAAAATATATATTTTGGATGATGAATGATGCAATAATGATGACACTATTTTTTTTTATTTATTTATTTGGAAATGATGCATGCTAGGATCACAATATGAGTGACAGGATGCATGAATACCACTATGTGATGTTGTTAATGATGTTGTAAATGAGTGGAAGGATAATAATGATGTTGTAAATGATGTGATGCTAACATTATGTGATGATGATTGTCGTGACCGGGGTCCCAACGTCAACGGCTCAAAAATTGTTTATTTAAGGGAGTCGCCACCCAATTTATTAAATAGGAAAAATTGAGAAAAACCTAACTTTAAGATTATTTGGTCTGCGAAAATTAGGTTGGATTCGGGAGTCGATTATGCAAAGGGAAGGGCGAAAACCTAATTCCACTACACCCCTAGTACATCCGTCCTAAGACGGTTACCTTAAATTTGATTTGGCAAATAAATTATTTAATTATTTCTTTACCCAAAAAATAATATTTAATAGTAGAAGATAATAAAGACCAATTTGGAAAATTTTAGTTTTGACTTGACGGGAAAGCCCCGCTCCTACGTATCCTCTGGAGCAATGAGGAACTCAAAAGTCACGTAGTTCTTCCTGAAAATTTTGTTGGTTGGTTGATTTTATTTCTGAAGGGGTTTGAGATCACCAAGTTGTACAACTCGGGCGTCTTAAACCAGGATCGACAAGATGTTACATCTCGGCCAATCCCTATTTTTGTACTTAGGAAAATAGGTGTTAAAGAAAGAGAAAAAAACTGATTATTTATTGAAAAAAAGATTAATTTGGCTTGACGGGGAAGCCCCGCTCCTACGTATCTCCGTGTGGGGAGAATCAAAGGCTACGTAGTTCTTCTAGAAAATACTTATGTGTTGATTGATTTTAATTTTTAAGGGGTTTGAGATCACCAAGCTATACAACTCGAGTGTCTTAAACCGGGATCGACAATATGTACCTATCTACCAATCCTATTTTTATTGTATTTGATAAAGGGTATCCCTGATCAAATCGAAACAAATGAATAAAAAAAGTAAAACTAAGTTTTTTAAAAATAAAATGGAAAAATATTGATGATCACGTGAAGAAAAAAAGGAAGGGAGTAGGGGCACTAGTTTTCAAAGGATGTCAGATGCCTATTTTGATTAAAAATAATGGTTAATAAAAATGATAAAATAACTAATTAAATAGGACAGCAAACCCAAAAAAAAAACAAAAGGTGAAAATGACTAGAGGGTAACGGCCACATGCTTCTGATTTTTAAAAAAATATTATTATAATAAATAAAAAAGGTTAGAAAAACAAAAGTGAGGTATGTAAGGAAACGAATACACCAGAACCTTAATCCTCCCCATTCCTTCTTCCAGCGCTTCATTTCCAGCAGAGAGAGAGAGAGGGTCTTACGAAGAGAGAGCAAAAAAAAACACGAAAGAAGAGAGAGAGAGAGAGGGTGGTATACGTGGTGGCTTATGGTGGTGCTCCGGCGGCGATGGGAGTGGCGCAGCGGTGGTTGTTGGATGTTGCGTGAAGAGGGAGAGGGAGAGTGGTAGGTGGTGGTTATTTAGGGGAGAGTGTATGACGGTGGTTGTAGGAGGGAGGGAGAGGTGGTGCGGAGATGGTGGAGGGTGGTGGTTGTGGCTACCGTGGTGGCACGTTCACGAAGAGGATGGTGAGGGTGGTGCGACAGAGAGATTTTGTGGTGGTTGTTTGGGCTGGCTTGTGGTGGTTCGAGAGAAACGTGGGGGCTTTTATGGTGGCTTTCATGGTGGTTGGGTGGAGGGAGAGGGTGGACGCAGGGACGGATCTAGAAATTTTTATTAGTGGGGGCAAAAAAATAGCCTATAATATATTTTCAAAAAAAATTGCAAGTTTTTACAAAATACATAATTTCATTTAAAATTTTTCTAAAATACCTAAATTTCTACAAATTATGTAGTTAAAAAGGTAAAATTAGTAACAACATGCTCTCTATTTTATTTATCTCTTGTGAAATTTCTACATTTAATTTAAAAAATTATCTTATAGAAGCAATCTTCACTTTTTTATGGGGGCAAAATAAATTAGTTATATACATCTCTAACCAAAATATTTTTTTAAGTGGGGGCAAGTGCCCCCAATATGTTACTAGTAGATCCGTGCCTGGGTGGACGTGATGGTGATGGTTGTTGTCGGTGACGACGGTGATTCACGATGGAGGGGTGGTCACGGCGGAGACCACCACGCACGGCGGTCGGAATCCAGGCTTGGTTCCCTTCTCTTTCACTCTCTTTTTTATTTTTCTGAATTCTCTTTGTTTGGTGAGTATCTCTCTCTGTTTCTCCCCCTCCTGAATTGTTGCTGTTTGCAGGTATTTATAGCCTAAAACTATGGTGTAGGTGTGATCTCAAAACTAGAGGATTGCAACCCAAGGGACCAAAACCACAACAACCTCTGAAAAGCAAAACTGGGCAGCAAGAGGTGGAGGTGTTGTTGCTTCAATATGCAAGGGACAAGAAGAAAGATGCTCAATATGCAAGCTTGAAATAAAATGGTTAGAGAGGGAGGGGGATGCGCATGCTGCCTCTTCTTTATCATTTTAATTAATTTTTCTTGTACTTTTGTTTTTTTTGTTTTGTCTTGGCATGTAACCCATTTTGAAACTTTGTTTATATTTTTTTTTGTAATTAAAAAAAGAGCTCTCATAATAATAATGATAAAGAAACGCAAAATTGCTAATTAGCTCCAAATGACACGTGTAAATGATAAAAATCTAAAATCGCGCAAAATGACATATTTTTGGAATTTTTTTATAGAGAAAATGAAAATACCGGTTAAAATTGGGTGTTCACAATGATATTTCGTGAATGATTATGAATAAATGAGATGCTTATGTTATATGGATAATAATTGCACGATACTCGCAGTTATTGGAAAGAAAAGAATGCATGACGATTTTTGAATATTTTTTGTTTATTTTTTCTTGGAAAAGGGAAATGAGATGCATGACTTTTTATTTGGATGGAAGGGTATGAAGCTCCTTCGTGTCCTAGGAGGGTTCCTTTGAGCATAGATCTAAGACTTTTTCTATTGCGTGAACCTCTCAAGGGTAGCTCTATAGAGTCCTAAATAAGGTCCCTAGAGCCAACGACCCAAGTTAAGAACGCTGATCCCAACAATAGGCAAGCTATATGAAGTGATAACATCCTTAAAAGGAATCAAACTCTAGGTGAGGTTTTCGTAACCACCCAACAAGACGTACGTCCAGGGGGCCATCACTACGCAACCTCGTTCTAACTTAGGTTATGCTCCAGTCCGGATATATGACTATTCTCACGTGTGTGCTGAAGCGTGATAGTGGAGTGTGTGTAGGAGCAATGTTTAAAAATACCCCCAAGCTGCAAAATAAACAAACAAATATGAAAAATATTGTCTTCTACCCTAGGGTTTACATATAACCCAAGAGTATCACATCTAATAAGAATAAGGATAAAAAACAAAAGCAAAGGGTAAAATAAAACAAACAAGTTATACAACAAATTAGGTTAGGCCTGACTCTCTAAGATTATCCCCAGTGAAGTCGCCAGCTGTAGCGACCGAAAAATCCGGGTGAGGATCCTTCGAAGGCTCAAAAATGAAGCCGCTGCCAAAGTTTAGTTTAAGGGCAAATATTGGAAAATCCCTTTGTTTTGGATAAGGGTCCTTGAGACCAGATTTGGGTTTGGAAGTCGATTATGCATGGGGAAGGTATTAGCACCCTGATAACTCACAGAAATGTGAGTTATTTATGCCAAAACAAATAAGAATTATCTTTATCCAAGAGTAATTTATGTGAATAAATGTAGAAATTATGTATAGTTAGTGAAAATGTAATTAGTTGTGAAAAATATCAGTTTGGGCACGAAAGTGCCATTTTTGTGGGATTTGACTTTTGTGCTAGTAGTGTGCAGGATTTTTAGTTGACTCAGTGCTGTGGTTAGTGCTATGGTAGCATCGTGATAGATAGCTGGTGAAGGGTACGAATTTAAATGCATCTCAGGTGGTGGTATAAGCAAGAAAGAGGCGTTTTGTCGTTAGTGAAAAAGGCATCTTGGAATCTGTGCATTAGTGGGCTGCTAAAAGACAAAATGTCATTGTAATTAGGGTTGGCAGCACTGGCAGCATTGACACGGAAAGAAAGGCCCAATAGTACTTGGAAAGAGAAAGGGGTATAAATAGGTACTTTACCCTAAAAGAGCATATACTTCAGCCTCCATTGTTCCCTAGGTCAGAGAGTACCATTCCACATTCCATTTCACTATTCCATCGTCTTCCCCAACCATCCTTCCATCATTTTCAGTGCTGAAACTCTATTTACGTGTTGTTACTGTGTACTCTGTATTTTTCTGTGTACTCTGTTTACGTGTTGTTACTGTGCACTCTGTATTCCTCCGTATTCCACCATTCTTTGAGCTTCACTTAGTTTGTATTCCTCTGTATTTTTGTGTACTCTGTTTACGTGTTATTACTGTTTTGATGGCTTTATTTATGGTAGTTAGTGCTATTTTGTCATGTCTAAGCTCGTTATGAGCTAGATCTCTTTATAGTCAAGACTATAGTGATGTAATTAAGATTTATTGATGCATAATGTGATTAATGTTTGATGCTTCATTAATTTGTGTGAGTTAATGCTATACATCCTTTTTGAACTTGATCAATTTAATTTGGATAATACTAGAATAGCTGACCCATGCCATGCACGGGTGTAATTATGCAATTGAAAAATCGTTCTAGAGTAATTTATATTTTGTAAGTTGATATTTTATTGAATAATAAATAACTTTTTTTTTAATTCCTAAGAAGCTTTTTTTTGTGAATAATAAGTAACTAATGATTAATTAGTATTTGAATATTAAATTTTAAACTATTGAAACTTTGTATTGATTTGTTATGCATAAACTACATCATGATGTTAGTTGACATACCCATACATATTAAATACTTCAACTAATTAGAGAATAGAAGAAGACAAAAATTTCCTTAGTTAAAAAGGTAATTGAATGTCATTTAAATATTAAAATTCACAACACTCAATAATATTCAACTTCATTTTTGGGTCTAGGGGCCTTTGACCCCGCTCCGGTGTCTAGGGGAAAGGGCCCTGAATAATCCGGAGTTCGGCCAGGAGATAAGTAAAGTCTGGCTTTAATTTGTTTCATCGTCGGGGATCGGGTAATAGCCGAGTCTGCTCCTTTAGATGAAGTGCATTAACCACTTGCACCCAAGCTTGGAGTTGATATTCAACTATTCTATATAAAAATAATATTAAGCTATATAAATATTTAAAATTAGTATTAAGCTATAGAAATATTAAACTATCAATAATGTGGCCCATTTATATCAAAATAATAGTCACCCATAGTAATAATCATTTACTTGTAAAAAAATAGTAATTTATATACAAATGTTTTTTTGCCAAATGTTTAGTCTTGTTATAATATATTTTTACCAAATAATTAAGCTTTTCGTAGATTTTCCTACAAATATGTTTATACAAAATGTTCATTCACTGTCTACAAATCCAGATACACGTGGTCAACCAGGTTTTTTGGTGTATAAACAGCAACAACACGGTACCAAAAATTGTTCATTCCTCGTGTAGTGTCTTATTACTCCGAGAGTTTTATCCGAAAATTGAAACTTTCTCATATTTAACATTCTCACTGATTTAGTATATTATTTTAACTTAAAATTTTAAAATAAATAAAATTTTCAACTTATTGACTATATTGTTAACCTTGACCCTTTAAGGTAAAAGAATAGTGATATTAATGAGAGAGATAAACATTAATTCTAAGTTGTTTCGTAAGGGAGTATGGCGTGTTTTCATCTCGTAGCATAACTGTATCATAACTGTCATCCAAAAATTATGTTAATTTTAATTGAGTTTTTAAGATTCAAATTTGCGGTGTATGTCAGAATAATCATTTGGGTTCTTTTGGCGTGAACAATAACTACAATATATTGGCGTGTACAATAATGCTAAATGAAAGTTTACTCCATTTTAGGTTCTTTTCCAGAATTCATTTGTAGCAATCATTAAAAGAAAAAAAATTTGCAAACGTATAGTAACAATTGTAGCAATCTATCATTTGGAGTACTTAAATTTTTGTATTCATTGCGGATGTGATAGCTGAATGTATACTATCATTGTTAATAATGTGTCATACCCTAATTTTGTCTGCCTAGGTTTAAAACCCTAATTTTCCGCAAAAATAAATAAATTGAGAAGTGTGGTTTTATTTTGAAGAGTGAAGAGCATTGTGCATGCATTTTTGGGTTTTAAAAGTCATTCTAGGGCTTTTAAATTCATTGTTAGAGTGGAAATGCATTTGTTGTTGAAAAACAAGGTTTTTAGGGCAAAAGGGTATTTTGGTCATTGTCAAAAGAGGATAATTTTTTTATCAAGAATCATTGTGCAATTTTAGAGAAATTTATTTGAGGCAAAACATTTTTGGTCATGTATGTATGTATGCGCATGCATGCATACATTGTGCACAAAATTCAAATTCAAAAAAGGCATCAAAAAGGAATATTCTACAAAAAGTTCCAAGATGTGATTTTTATGACATTTTTGGTCATGGTGATCACATAAAATGACATATTCCTCAAGATACCTTGTATGTGGCCTAAATTGGGTGCATTTTTGTACAATTATCCTAAGAAGAATAATCAAAAATGAAGGGATAATGGAATGGTCATATAATAGTACAATAGTACAAGATGACAACTAGCAAAACTTGGTCACCAAGGACCCCTCCCTTGCTATTTCGAATTTCTCCTCTCTATTCTCTCATTTTGTGTTTTCTCAATGTCCTCAATCCATGTGAGCCTCAATCCTAGCCTTTGATTCAAAATTAAAATCAAATCCTAGAGCACAACTAGTGCACAATGACCTAACCACCCTTAAACCTAATTGATTTCTATATATACCCTATTCACCTCACAAGAAAGGGGCTCTTGGCCTCATTTTCACTCACACAACCCTAGCACACAACTCCCTCTCCTAATTCCCTCTCTTGGCTGAAATCATATCACCCTCTTCCTCCATCAATTTTTCACTTCTCCTTCACCAAATCACCATTTTCTCACCTCATTTCCATTCCTACTTCATATATCTTCCTTCTCTCCTAATTTAATTCAAGCTTTCACCATCAAAGGGCATTTTTAAGCAAGCATTTCGTGGGTTTCATTGAAGTTTGGTGAAGATTCAAGTTGATTTGTGGTCTTGTTCTTCATATTAGTCATTCCTTAGCTTGGATTTGAGATAAACTTCTTAAAACCTAGCATCATCTTCAACTTTTTTGCATCAAAATGTAGATATCATGTTTCTAATTTTTCATCCTACCATGTTCATGCATTTTAGTGTTGTTATATTGTTGATTTGTTGATTGTTGTTGGTGAGAGGTGTCTCAAACATTTTGACAAGCACTTAGGGAGGCTTGGGTGTTTGAGATTGCTTCTCACCCTTGAATAAATTGTGATTTGTGTTGTTATCATTTTGCTTGTTGCATTTTGTGAAATAAAATTGTGTTAGGAAGCTATGAATGTTTCGCACCTTTAGTATAAAATAGGTTTAATCGAGTTTTGATGCATTTCTTTATGCAATCTTGTTATTGGGGCTTGATTTTGAAGTTCCCATGTCCAAACATGTTGTTTGATTTTGCAA
Organism: Astragalus glycyphyllos; assembly: GCA_963573325.1. Lineage (NCBI taxonomy): Eukaryota > Viridiplantae > Streptophyta > Magnoliopsida > Fabales > Fabaceae > Astragalus > Astragalus glycyphyllos. The sequence goes on along the minus strand of OY754314.1, from coordinate 28,175,938 downwards.
ATATTCATTTTTCATGCCTTCTTACTTTCACAAAAATCAAAAAAATATGAATAGTTGTTGATTTTGGTGTTTGATCGCTTGGATCTTGTGAATAAATGTCCCTAAGTCTTGCTAGTGTCATTTGCTTGCTTGATTTGGTTGACTTGTTGAAATAAATTGATGATTAATTTGTGATTTGAGAAAATGAATTTGGGTTTTGGTTCATTTATGATCCACAAATGATCTTGGGTTATGCTAAGTTGGCAAGAGATAGGTTACTTCAACCTTGATGCCTATGCTTGTAAGCATTTAAAAATTCAATTCCCATTTGATGTGCTTGTGAAATGTGAGCAAAAAGGGGTCTATAAACAATTGAATTTGCGCACATGATTGGTCTCCAATGACCTTGATGCATCCTCAAGTTTAATCATGCTTTCTTTGCTCTTTGAGTTTAATGTAAATTGTTGTTTGAAGCTTGTGAAGTTTTGGCAAAGGATAGGTTCATTTAACCTTGATGCACATGCATTTTGCCTACTCATGCATTCTTGAATTGAAGCTTGGTACTCAATGCTTGATATACTTGTTTATGTGCTTGTAGTGCATTAAAATGTTGAATTGGTGTTCACAATTTGCTTGTTTTGATTTCCACCAATTGTTACTCGTTAGTAACTCCCCAAAACTTCAAAACCATGTTGCATACAAAGAACAACTTGTTACTCGTTAGTAACGTTCCAACTTCAAAACATTTTTTTGCATTTACATAATCATTGATAAACAACTTCACTTCTTCTCAAAACAATTTCAAACTATTTTTCACAAATCAAACTTTGTTGAGGATAATGCGAAGCCTTTACTTGCACGATTGTCAACAATGGGGTGCTAGTGGTGATCACTTGGAGTCTTTGCTCAATTGATTATCATGAACACTCATTTTTCAAAAGAACTCTCATTTCACAAATTAAAAACTTTGTTGAGGGTAATGCGAAGCCTTTGCTTGCACGATCGTCAATAATGGGGTGCTAGTGGTGATCACTTGGAGTCTTTGCTCAATTGATTATCATGAACACTCATTTTTCAAAAGAACTCTCATTTCACAAATTAAAAACTTTGTTGAGGATAATGCGAAGCCTTTGCTTGCACGATCGTCAATAATGGGATGCTAGTGGTGATCACTCGAAACCTTTGTTGTTTGATCACTGCGAACATTCAATTTTCACAATTAAACAACTAAAAAATAAAAACCTTTTCTCGACAACCGAGAACTACGTAAGCTTTGAATTCTCCATCGCACTGGGAGATACGTAGGAGCGGGTCACATTCCCGTCAAGCACGACACATGAAAACCATTTTCTTTTCAAAAAACAAACCCTTTTCCAAAACAAGGCAATTTCTAAAAACAAAACAATTTTCGAAAACAAGAACTACGTTGCTTTGATTCCTTCCCCAGGATACGTAGGCACGGTGCCCTCCCGTCAAGCGCAAAAGATTAAATTTTCCTTAAGTTTTTTCCATAAAGTAAGGAGAGATAAAGAGAGATAAAAACAAAGCATTTCTTAAATCAACCTTTTAAATCACACGTCAAATCGAGGTTCCCTTTCAGTAGAAAGGATGTGTGGGGTGCTCGTACCTTCCCCATGCATAACCGACCCCCGAACTCAAATCTCGTGGTTCCAAGGACCATTGTCTTTCAAGAAAGGTTTTTTTTCAATGTTTTACCTCTAAAAAAAATATTGGTGGCGACTCCAATTCATGTTGTGCGAAGAGAAATCCCTCCAAAGGATTTTTCGGGGTGCAACAGCTGGCGACTCCGCTGGGGACCTTTCTTTAGTGGGTCGAGCCAATCGATTCGACATGTGATTTATTTCGTTGATTTGAATGCTTTGTTATATCTCTCCTCCTTTCCCTTTCTTCTTTCTTTCCTTTGCCTTTAAAAACATGCTTGCATTATTCTTAGAATTGTCGTGTGCATTCTTGTGATGTTGTGCTTGCGTGCATTGTGTGTTAGCCTTCTTCCTCTTCTATATTTGCTTCTTGAGTAAAATAAGAGTAGTTTCTTCTTCTTCTCCTCTTACTTTCGTCGTTTATATGCTTTTCTCATACATTTCCCCAATCCTAGCATGTTCCCCTCCTCTAGGCTCCCTTTCTTAAGGTAAGCAATGCTTGCGATTGTTGTTGGAACCCTAGGTTAATATACTTATGTTGAAATGATATTGAACCCTAGGGTAGACGACATGCTGTTGCTTGATAGTTTTGGTTTCCCTTTGCAGGTGGGGTTTGGGTAGATTTTTAGGTGTTGTGCCCTCATCACACACTGCACACCTTATATTTGTGAGCATTGAGTGGGGCCTAAAACCCAAGGTCTGCAAAGAACCCTAGGAGAGTGGAAATGAGTAGTGACTGCCATTCGTAGACCGTTGTCTGTCTGGCTCTCATGAAAGTTTCGCCCAAGAGTGCGCTTTCTTCATGATACCTCACAATCGGTAGCTCTCTACGATTGTGGGTGTATTCATGAGAGAGACTTTAGCTCTTGGTTGCCATTGTGAGGCAGTGACCAGAACCCACATGGGAGGATTACCCTTGTCGTTGACTTTAGAGCCTACGATCTTTACCCATTTGTAGGACACGGGGGCACGCAAATTGTGTGTTGTATTAGCTTAGGCATCCTTTTTCGAAACTCTTTTACCAAAAATGTAGAAAGTAAATTCCTTTTTCCCTCATAAACACCTATATGAGGTGGCATATAGCGGGTATTTTCAAAAATGTTTTGAACCGCCACCAATAAACATCATTTTCTTCTCTCTTTTCTATAAAAGGTCATAATCATCACATCTGCATCATTTTGCATCATCATCATTGCATTCGCATCTAACAAAAATTTTGAAAAAAAAAACCCTCCATTCTTTGCATCCTCCATGCATTAAAGTTGTTTGCCGGAGATCGCAACGTAACACAAAGTCTTGTCATAGGTGTGTAAGAAACAGAATGGAATCAAAAGGCAAAACCGTTTTCAATTCAAGGCTTCCTGTCGTGAAAGAGATTGATATGGCTAGTCTGAAAGAGTATGCATCCCTCCTTTAACACCTATGACAAGACGAGTTGCACCGCGATTCCCGGCAATAAACATAATAACATGCATATTGCATTGCATTTGCATCATTTGTCTTTATGTTCATAAAAAATAAAAAATGTTCCGTCCACAGAAGTAAGACAAGCTGGTTAATCATCGATATTGGACGCGATCACAGGCAAGAAATATGGCCAACAATCAAGACGACGCGAATCTGGGCAATCATCAACCAATCCAGAATGATGTAGTTCCAGAAGGTCCGAATCCAAATGGTCAGGGTCAGCATGATCAGAATCAAGAGAATCGAGCAATCAGGGCTGAGATGGAAGTTATAAGAGCCCAAATGGCAGAGGTCATAAGAGTGTTAAGTGCCTTAAGGGATGCTGGCATAACTGAAGGTGCTGCTGCCGCAGGAGTGGATCCTCCTCCTGGACCTAGAGTCTCTCAGGCTCTCCAGAACGTGCAATGGCCTCCTTATGGTCTCCCATTAGGGTACACACCCCCTGCTGCCGGTGCAAACCCAGAAAGTGGTCCTTCGGGAACCACAGGACAGGCCCAGCCTGAATCAGCTGTGAATGAAGTTGGAACGGGGACACCTCAGGTTCAAATTCAGATTCCTACTCCTACTATTACCCCGGGAACTCCGTTTGGCTTCAATTCTCCAGCAACAATCCATCCACAAGTTCAGGGTCCAATTCCTCAGATTATCGCTCACTCACGTGACCCACACGTGACCCCAGCTGTGGTGTCGATGAATAATCTTCACTATGGTGTGAGTGGTTTTCCGCCGAATTACCCTGATGAAGCTAGAAGTCAGTACCAGATGTTAGAAGAAAGATTGAGAGCTGTTGAAGGAACAGGTTCCCAGGCTAGGAACGCCCATGAGTTATGCTTGGTCCCTAATCTAGCCCTGCCACCCAAGTTCAAAACACCATTTTTCGACAAGTACAAAGGAGCAACCTGCCCGCGCAGCCATGTGACGATGTATTGCCGGAAGATGACTGCCCACGCCCGTGATGATAACCTGATGATACATTGCTTTCAGGAAAGCTTAGCTGGAGCTCCCCTTGAATGGTATATGCAATTGGAGCCAACTAATATCCGTTGTTGGAAGGATCTGGCGGATGCCTTTATCCGTCAATACCAGTACAACAGTGATTTAGCCCCGGATAGGACCCAGCTGCAATGTATGTCTAAGAAGGATAATGAGACATTCAAGGAATACGCCTAGAGGTGGAGGAACCTCGCTGCACAAGTAAAACCCTCCCTGCTTGATAAAGAGATGGTCCATATGTTCATGGAAACTCTTCCCCCAGTGTTCTATGATCGTTTGGTCGGCAGCGTGGCTTCGAATTTCTCTGAGATGGTTGTCATTGGAGAAAGAGTGGAGAACGGCATGCACAGCGGAAGAATAGCCCATGGCCCAACACCTCCTTCCCATCAGAAAAAGCCTTTTTCTGGTTCCCGCAAGAAGAAGGAGGGAGAAACTAATGCAATCATCGGAGCTAGCGGTCCATCACACAATAATCCAACACAAGCCATTCCAGTTCCTGCTCAGACGCCGCCTGCTCAGCCATTCCAGTCCAACAATCAGTACAGAAACTACAATGAAAAAAAGCCTGTTGTCTTTGAACCTATCCCATGTCGTACACAGATTTGTTCAATTATCTCATTGCCAACAAGTTAATCAACACTCGTCAGATGAAACCATATCAGCCTCCCTATCCCAGAGGGTATAATGCAAATGCTACCTGTGCCTTTCATTCTGGGGCAGTAGGTCATGTGGTGGAGGATTGTAAGGCGTTCAAGTACGTTGTGCAAGACCTGCTTGATGCAAAGAGTATATCATTTCAGCAACCTAATGTAACCACCAACCCGTTGCCGGGGCATGGTGGGCCCACTGCAAATGCCATTAATGATCAGGGTGGTCAGTACTTAATTAGGAAGGTGGAGTGCATTCGTACACCCCTGAGTATCATTCATGCTGCACTATGCCGTTGTGGTATCATCGAAGAAGGGTGTGCCAGAAGAGACATCTGCAATGACCCTTATTGTGTTGGGGCCTGTGAGAGCTTCAAACCCATCCTCCAAGAGCTGTTAGACAGACACCTGGTCCAGGTTGGGGTTCAGGAAAAGGAAGAAAGTGTATCTACTCTGCAATCGAACAACAGAGGTTTCAGGAGACCGGTTGAAATCCCTTGCAGTCTGAATTCAAGCTCGGTTGTGGCAAGACCTCTGACTGTTGTTATTCCGGTACCTGCTGCTACCCCTAGTAGAGAGACTAGGGTTATCCCCTGGAGCTGCAACGTGCAAATGCAAACAGAGGTCCCTCAGGGCGTGTTGGATATAACAAACATTGCTGGGAGTAGTGGAATTACAAGGAGTGGAAGGATGTATGTTCCTGAAAATCTTAGAAAGGAACAATCAAAGGAAGCTGAAGAAAGGGCCCGTAAGGGAAAAGATAAGGAAACTGTGGAAGTTAGAGAAGTATCAGACAAAGAAGCTCAGGAATTTCTGAAAGTAATGAGACAAAGTGAATACCAGGTGGTGGACCAGTTAAATCAAACCCCGGCCAAAATCTCAATGCTTTCGTTGTTGCTTAGTTCCGAGGCACACCGAGCTGCACTGTTGAAAATCCTGAATGAAGCACACGTACCCCATGACATTACGGTCAACCAGCTTGATGGTATTGTTGGGAACATAGTGGCATCCAACTACTTGACCTTCACAGACGCTGAGCTACCTCCGGCGGGGAAGAATCACAATCAAGCCCTTCACATCTCTGTCAAATGTGGGGACTACATGCTGGCCAGAGTGCTCATCGACAATGGCTCGTCATTAAATGTGTTGCCCAAGTCCACAATGGATAAGTTGGATGTGGATTGCTCATATCTGAAGCCTAGCTCCACCTTGGTTAGAGCATTTGATGGGTCTGTGAAAGAAGTTTTTGGAGAAGTAGAGGTGCCTTTGCAGGTGGGTCCTGAAGTGTTCTATGTCACATTCCAAGTCATGGATATAGCTTCCTCTTATAGCTGTCTGCTAGGACGACCTTGGATACATGCCGCTGGGGCAGTGCCATCTTCGCTCCATCAGAAACTCAAGTTTGTGGCCGAGGGCAAGTTGATAGTAATCTTCGGGGAGGAGGAAATGATGATAAACCGATCACTACCAGAATATTACGTTGAAACAGCAGAGGAGTCTTTTGAGACTGCCTCCCAGGGATTGGAGATCTCAAATGCTATCTTTGTTGGGAGTGAGCCTCCCCAATTGAAGCCTAGGTGGTCCAAGGCGGACATGATGGTTGCAAAGGTGATGCTAGGATATGGGTATCAGGTTGGAAAAGGCCTGGGAAAAGCTGCTCAAGGAATTGTAGCACCCGTCCTGCTGAAAGGGAATACTGAAAGGTTCGGTATTGGGTACATCCCAAGCCCTGCAGACCGAGAGAGGCTAGCAGCTGATAGAAGAGAGAAATGGTTGGCAAAGCTCAGAGGAAGGACCTCCAACCAGGGAGGGATGGTCGTCGGTGATCTTAGGAACAACTTCCGAAGTGTAGGCATGCTGAACCCTGACCAGGTCAATGTGATTGAAGAAGATTCAGGCTCGGGTGACGGTGCTGTCGGCTTAGTGCGCCATTGTGCTGCGAAAGAAAAGCTCCAGAACTGGGAGGCCCTAGATTTCCCTGTGATTTTCAATTTAAAGTAATTTTTCTTCGTAATGCAAAATTCCTCGGCTCTGCCCAAGGCCTTGGGATATTTCATTCGGGCATGCATGTTTTCGTCAAACTTCATCAATGCATAAAATGTTATTTTGGAATTTTCAATAAAAATCTCTTTCTTCATCTCTCATTTGCGTGTCTTTTCTTTATTTTTATTCGCCACTCCATTTTAATGCAGATCGAATACAATTCTTGAAAGTAATAATGCCCATAACTCATACTGTGACTTTGATTACCCGGTTAACCAAACTGAGGAAGATGTTGAGGATGGTTGGGATACTCCTCCAGAAATTATGAGAATGGTAGAACAAGAAGAAAAGGTCATCAAGCCCCATGGGGAGCCCACAGAAATGGTTAATTTGGGTACTGAAGATGATAGAAAAGAGATCAAGGTTGGTACCGCGATGGGGGATTGTGAACGTAAGAAGTTGATTCAGCTCCTGTTTGACTATGTTGACATTTTCGCATGGACTTACCAAGACATGCCGGGATTGAATACAGATATTGTTGAGCACAGATTGCCGGTAAAACCAGAATATCCTCCGGTAAAACAGAAATTGAGGCGAATGAGGCCAGAGATGTCCTTGAAAATCAGGGATGAGGTCAAGAAACAGTTTGACGCAGGGTTCTTAGCAGTGGCAAAATATCCTGAGTGGGTAGCCAACATCGTCCCGGTTCCCAAGAAAGACGGAAGGGTCCGGATGTGTGTCGATTACCGTGATTTAAACCGAGCAAGTCCTAAAGATGATTTCCCTCTACCTCACATCGATGTTCTGGTGGATAGCACAGCGCAACACTCAATGTTCTCCTTCATGGACGGGTATTCAGGTTACAACCAGATCAAGATGGCTCCAGAGGATATGGAGAAAACCACCTTCATAACCCTTTGGGGAACTTTCTGCTATAAGGTCATGCCTTTCGGATTGAAGAATGCCGGGGCAACTTATCAAAGAGCAATGGTGACTCTGTTCCACGACATGATGCATAAAGAGATTGAAGTTTATGTGGACGATATGATCGCCAAATCAAGGACCGATGAAGAGCATGTTGTTAACCTGCAGAAGCTTTTCGAGCGCCTCAGAAAGTACAAACTCAGGCTGAATCCCGCCAAGTGCACATTCGGAGTGAGGTCAGGAAAATTGTTGGGCTTCATTGTTATCCAGAAGGGAATTGAGGTAGACCCGGACAAAGTGCGTGCTATCCTCGAGATGCCGGCGCCAAAAACAGAGAAAGAAGTTCGTGGTTTTCTTGGAAGGCTGAATTACATTTCCCGATTCATCTTCCAGTTGACCGCTACCTGCGAGCCGATTTTCAAACTGTTGTGCAAAAACCAAGAGTTGAAGTGGAATGATCAATGTCAAGAAGCCTTCGAGAAAATCAAGGTGTATCTTCAGAATCCGCCAGTCCTAATGCCACCTGTGTCCGGCAGGCCTCTTATTCTATACCTTACAGTGTTGGACGATTCCATGGGTTGCGTACTGGGGCAACATGATGAGTCGGGGAAGAAAGAACATGCAATCTACTATCTGAGCAAGAAATTCACCGATTGCGAGACCAGGTATTCACCATTGGAGAAGACTTGTTGTGCCCTTGCCTGGGCAGCGCATCGATTGAGACAGTACATGTTGAGTCACACTACCTGGTTGGTGTCTAAGATGGATCCAATCAAGTACATATTTGAGAAACCTGCGCTCACAGGTAGAATTGCTCGGTGGCAAATGCTTTTATCAGAATATGACCTCCAGCATGTCACCCAAAAGGCGGTTAAAGGCAGCACATTGGCAGAGTATCTGGCACATCAACCGGCTGAGGATTACCAGGCCATGCAATGTGAATTCCCAGATGAAGACATCATGGCATTGTTCGACGAAGGAAAATCCCAAGATAATGAAAGATGGAGAGTACTGTTTGATGGTGCCTCTAACATGTGGGGGCACGGGGTCGGAGCAGTGTTGATCTCCCCGGACAATCGTTTCATACCATTCACGGCAAGGCTGAGTTTCTACGTCACAAATAATATTGCAGAGTATGAGGCGTGCATCTTAGGCATACAAGCGGCCCTCGATTGGAAAGTCAAAAGGCTCGACGTGTCCGGGGATTCAGCTCTAGTTGTTCACCAAGTAAAAGGTGATTGGGAAGCAAGAAGCCCTGATTTGATCCTTTACCGTGACTACATTCAAGAGCTAATCAAGCCCTTTGAAGAGATCACCTTCCGGCACATACCTCGCAATGAGAATCAACTGGCTGATGCCTTGGCCACTTTGTCTTCCATGTTCAACGTCAACTGTGACAGGAACTTGACGTGTGTCAGAGTCCAACACCGGGGTCTACCTGCTTATTACCATTGCATGGCAGTTGAAGAGGAATCAGGCAGTAAACCTTGGTACCATGACATCAAACAGTATATCACCAGCAGAGAATATCCCCCCGGCGCTTCAAAAAATGATAAGAGAACACTCAGGAGGCTGTCAATGGGTTTCTTCTTGAGTGGAGACGTCCTTTACAAGAGAAACCATGACTTGGTTCTCCTCAGATGTGTAACAAGGGGGGAATCAATAAAGATCATGCAAGATGTTCATGAGGGCTCATTTGGAATTCATTCCAGTGGGCACACAATGGCTAGAAAGATCCTGAGAACAGGTTACTATTGGCTGCAAATGGAATCTGACTGTTATAGCTTTGCAAGAAAATGCCATAAATGTCAAATTTATGCAGATCACATCCATGTACCACCAACCTCTCTGAATGTCCTGAGTGCACCTTGGCCTTTCTCAATGTGGGGCATGGACATCATTGGTCCTATTGAACCAAAAGCTTCAAATGGTCATCGTTTCATCCTGGTTGCTATCGACTACTTTACCAAGTGGGTAGAGGCTGCTTCTTATCCCAATGTAACCAGTTCAGTGATTGCTAAGTTCATCAAGAAAGATTTGGTTTGTCGCTACGGCCTTCCGAACAAAATCATCACAGACAACGGCAGTAATTTGAATAGCAAGGTGATGAGGGACTTATGCAAGGACTTCAAAATCCAACATCACAACTCTTCTCCCTACCGTCCGAAGATGAATGGGGCAGTTGAGGCAGCCAATAAAAATATTAAGAGGATAGTACAGAAAATGGTAGTAACTTACAAGGACTGGCATGAGATGCTCCCCTTCGCCTTGCATGGGTACAGAACTTCGGTGCGTACATCTACAGGGGCAACCCCTTACTCGTTGGTTTATGGGTCAGAAGCTGTTCTCCCCATTGAGGTTGAAATACCCTCGCTGCGAGTATTAATGGAGACCAAATTAGAAGAAGCAGAGTGGGTTCAGGCTCGTTTTGACCAATTGAATCTCATTGAAGAGAAGCGAGTAGCCGCCTTGTGCCATGGTCAGCTGTACCAACAGAGGATGAAGAGGGCTTTTGACAAGAAAATCCGTCCTCGGGAATTCCAAGAAGGAGACCTCGTGCTCAAACAAATCTTGCCAATCCAGACGGATCCCCGTGGCAAATGGGCTCCCAAATACGAAGGACCTTATGTGGTGAAGAAGGCATTCTCCGGAGGGGCATTAATTCTTGCAAACATGGATGGAGATGAAATCCCAAACCCAGTGAACTCAGATGTGGTAAAGAAGTACTATGCCTAAAGAAATAGACAGAAAAAGAGAAAGATAAGCCAAGTAAGAATTAGCTCGCTAGGTTGAAAACCCGAAAGGGCGGCCTAGGCAAAATCAGAGCGACCCGGTGGATTGAAAACCCGCAAAGGGCGATCCAGGCAAAAATTAGGGTCAGAAAACTTGGGCATGAAAATAAACAAGGGCATACAGCACTCCCGAAGATTTGGATAAGGGGTTGATCAAGGTCACAAGTATGAACGGTGGGCACCGTTACTTCAAGGATAGAATCACAGGATCTGTTCCTTTTTCTTGTATTTTATCAGTTTAGAATAAAGATTACGATTGTACTTTCAACTGGCGTGACTTTCTGCACGACCAGTTTCCATATCAGCAAAAGTCCAGCTTTTCTTTCATATGTGTGCTTTTCGTGTCTTTACCTTCATTTATTCAGTTTCTTTCAAAATAATGATTTTATGATTGATGAAATTGAATTGCAAAACATGTGCATACATTCAGAGCATTACAGATTATTACGAAATCTTTGAAAATCACAAAAGGAAAAATGGTTTCCCAAAATGGGTAAAGTTGCAAAAAAAAAAACAGTCACATGCACTGTCACCTTAAAAATAACAAGATCATTGCAAACCAACGCGCAACCCTTGCGTTATCACCATCCCGGAACGGTCTTCGTGTCAAGTGCCACAAGTCCCGCGGATTGATTTAACCAGCAAAAAAAAAAAACATTTTCATATCATTCATCATTCCTATATCATCCATGTCGTCAAACAGTAGAGCATTATACTTTCATATTCGCATCCCAGAAGGGCGAAAAGAAACAGAAGAAAAGAAACAGAAGAAAAGAAAAAGAAAAAGGAAAATCAAACAGAAAAAACATCTCACCAAATCAATCATTGCATCCATGTGCATCCCAGCATCAAAAGCCTGCATTCCATGCATCATTCAAAACTTCCCAATTTTCGAAAAGAAACTCAGTTGCTTTGGACTCGTTAGTCCCCAAAATTTTCAAAAAAGGTCAGTTACTTTGGACCAATGGGTCCCCGAAATCTCATTTTCAGAAAATCATCATGGCACCGAGTTAGTGAACTCCATCAGCACAGAGTTAGTAAACTCCCACAGAGTTAGTGAACTCCTTCCACAGATCACAACGTCGCGTACGAGTGCGCAGCAGATCCTACAGACTTCGTTAAGTCCATCGGATTAATTGTGTCAACCTAAGGCATAGTGTAGATCCATTGATCATGTCAGTTCCGGACCTAATATTGATCGGCCGCTCGAAAAGGCCACCCCCAGAGCTCGGACTCGACGAGAGTCCGTTAAAAGGTTTTAGGCAACCTCCGAATCCCCCAATTTACGGCACTTCCCATTTACTGCTTTCATTTACTGCTTTACGCAATTTACTGCTTTCTCGTCGACGCGACAAGTGTTGACTCTCTCTCTCTCAAAAGAAGAGAGGTCAAAGAAAGGAAACAAAAAAAAGAGAAAAAAAAAAGAAAAGGAAAATTCGGGTTTCTCTAAGTAGACAAAATTAGTATTATTTCTGAATTCTTTATTTCTATTTTGCCTCGGAATATGTTTTGGCCAATTCATATTCCTTGGTAAAATCCAAATAAAGAGGGGCAGCTGTCATACCCTAATTTTGTCCGCCTAGGTTTAAAACCCTAATTTTCCGCAAAAATAAATAAATTGAGAAGTGTGGTTTTATTTTGAAGAGTGAAGAGCATTGTGCATGCATTTTTGGGTTTTAAAAGTCATTCTAGGGCTTTTAAATTCATTGTTAGAGTGGAAATGCATTTGTTGTTGAAAAACAAGGTTTTTAGGGCAAAAGGGTATTTTGGTCATTGTCAAAAGAGGATAATTTTTTTATCAAGAATCATTGTGCAATTTTAGAGAAATTTATTTGAGGCAAAACATTTTTGGTCATGTATGTATGTATGCGCATGCATGCATACATTGTGCACAAAATTCAAATTCAAAAAAGGCATCAAAAAGGAATATTCTACAAAAAGTTCCAAGATGTGATTTTTATGACATTTTTGGTCATGGTGATCACATAAAATGGCATATTCCTCAAGATACCTTGTATGTGGCCTAAATTGGGTGCATTTTTGTACAATTATCCTAAGAAGAATAATCAAAAATGAAGGGATAATGGAATGGTCATATAATAGTACAATAGTACAAGATGACAACTAGCAAAACTTGGTCACCAAGGACCCCTCCCTTGCTATTTCGAATTTCTCCTCTCTATTCTCTCATTTTGTGTTTTCTCAATGTCCTCAATCCATGTGAGCCTCAATCCTAGCCTTTGATTCAAAATTAAAATCAAATCCTAGAGCACAACTAGTGCACAATGACCTAACCACCCTTAAACCTAATTGCTTTCTATATATACCCTATTCACCTCACAAGAAAGGGGCTCTTGGCCTCATTTTCACTCACACAACCCTAGCACACAACTCCCTCTCCTAATTCCCTCTCTTGGCTGAAATCATATCACCCTCTTCCTCCATCAATTTTTCACTTCTCCTTCACCAAATCACCATTTTCTCACCTCATTTCCATTCCTACTTCATATATCTTCCTTCTCTCCTAATTTAATTCAAGCTTTCACCATCAAAGGGCATTTTTAAGCAAGCATTTCGTGGGTTTCATTGAAGTTTGGTGAAGATTCAAGTTGATTTGTGGTCTTGTTCTTCATATTAGTCATTCCTTAGCTTGGATTTGAGGTAAACTTCTTAAAACCTAGCATCATCTTCAACTTTTTTGCATCAAAATGTAGATATCATGTTTCTAATTTTTCATCCTACCATGTTCATGCATTTTAGTGTTGTTATATTGTTGATTTGTTGATTGTTTTTGGTGAGAGGTGTCTCAAACATTTTGACAAGCACTTAGGGAGGCTTGGGTGTTTGAGATTGCTTCTCACCCTTGAATAAATTGTGATTTGTGTTGTTATCATTTTGCTTGTTGCATTTTGTGAAATAAAATTGTGTTAGGAAGCTATGAATGTTTCGCACCTTTAGTATAAAATAGGTTTAATCGAGTTTTGATGCATTTCTTTATGCAATCTTGTTATTGGGGCTTGATTTTGAAGTTCCCATGTCCAAACATGTTGTTTGATTTTGCAAATATTCATTTTTCATGCCTTCTTACTTTCACAAAAATCAAAAAAATATGAATAGTTGTTGATTTTGGTGTTTGATCGCTTGGATCTTGTGAATAAATGTTCCTAAGTCTTGCTAGTGTCATTTGCTTGCTTGATTTGGTTGACTTGTTGAAATAAATTGATGATTAATTTGTGATTTGAGAAAATGAATTTGGGTTTTGGTTCATTTATGATCCACAAATGATCTTGGGTTATGCTAAGTTGGCAAGAGATAGGTTACTTCAACCTTGATGCCTATGCTTGTAAGCATTTAAAAATTCAATTCCCATTTGATGTGCTTGTGAAATGTGAGCAAAAAGGGGTCTATAAACAATTGAATTTGCGCACATGATTGGTCTCCAATGACCTTGATGCATCCTCAAGTTTAATCATGCTTTCTTTGCTCTTTGAGTTTAATGTAAATTGTTGTTTGAAGCTTGTGAAGTTTTGGCAAAGGATAGGTTCATTTAACCTTGATGCACATGCATTTTGCCTACTCATGCATTCTTGAATTGAAGCTTGGTACTCAATGCTTGATATACTTGTTTATGTGCTTGTAGTGCATTAAAATGTTGAATTGGTGTTCACAATTTGCTTGTTTTGATTTCCACCAATTGTTACTCGTTAGTAACTCCCCAAAACTTCAAAACCATGTTGCATACAAAGAACAACTTGTTACTCGTTAGTAACGTTCCAACTTCAAAACATTTTTTTGCATTTACATAATCATTGATAAACAACTTCACTTCTTCTCAAAACAATTTCAAACTATTTTTCACAAATCAAACTTTGTTGAGGATAATGCGAAGCCTTTACTTGCACGATTGTCAACAATGGGGTGCTAGTGGTGATCACTTGGAGTCTTTGCTCAATTGATTATCATGAACACTCATTTTTCAAAAGAACTCTCATTTCACAAATTAAAAACTTTGTTGAGGGTAATGCGAAGCCTTTGCTTGCACGATCGTCAATAATGGGGTGCTAGTGGTGATCACTTGGAGTCTTTGCTCAATTGATTATCATGAACACTCATTTTTCAAAAGAACTCTCATTTCACAAATTAAAAACTTTGTTGAGGATAATGCGAAGCCTTTGCTTGCACGATCGTCAATAATGGGATGCTAGTGGTGATCACTCGAAACCTTTGTTGTTTGATCACTGCGAACATTCAATTTTCACAATTAAACAACTAAAAAATAAAAACCTTTTCTCGACAACCGAGAACTACGTAAGCTTTGAATTCTCCATCGCACTGGGAGATACGTAGGAGCGGGTCACATTCCCGTCAAGCACGACACATGAAAACCATTTTCTTTTCAAAAAACAAACCCTTTTCCAAAACAAGGCAATTTCTAAAAACAAAACAATTTTCGAAAACAAGAACTACGTTGCTTTGATTCCTTCCCCAGGATACGTAGGCACGGTGCCCTCCCGTCAAGCGCAAAAGATTAAATTTTCCTTAAGTTTTTTCCATAAAGTAAGGAGAGATAAAGAGAGATAAAAACAAAGCATTTCTTAAATCAACCTTTTAAATCACACGTCAAATCGAGGTTCCCTTTCAGTAGAAAGGATGTGTGGGGTGCTCGTACCTTCCCCATGCATAACCGACCCCCGAACTCAAATCTCGTGGTTCCAAGGACCATTGTCTTTCAAGAAAGGTTTTTTTCAATGTTTTACCTCTAAAAAAAATATTGGTGGCGACTCCAATTCATGTTGTGCGAAGAGAAATCCCTCCAAAGGATTTTTCGGGGTGCAACATAATGTATGAATGATTTTGTAGAGGAAAAATTGTTAGATCTTTCTTCTGAAGACATTTGTGATATTATTAAATGAGTTTATTACTAATTGTTTATAATATAGGTTTTTTTTAAGGGAAAAAGCAGTTTGTTTATAATATAGATATAGATTAATAGAACTTTTTCAAACGTTAAAAATAAGTTGAATGGGAAATAATATTGCAACATTAAAAAAATAAAAGATTTTTGAAATTGTTTGACTGGAAAATATTTCTTCATATTATTGGATTAAGTTGATTTTATTACCATATATAAATATAAATTTGATACAGAATGTTCATTTATGGAATGCCTAATTGAAGGCAATTAAAAAAATTCACAAAAGTATAATAAATGCTAAATGGCTGTGAAGATGACACTTGAATTAGAATTAAATAAGATGCATTCTGAAATGTTATATATATAGAGATGCTTTTATTTTTGGAAAGAAATTTAAGTGCTGATTTTGCAAATTAATATGGTTTGAAAAGCTCCCATGTACGGTCGACTTAACCCCCTATTTGCTTTTCTTTAAAAAAAAGAGTTATTTATTAACTATTATTTTTATAGGGGTTCTAGGACTATTGAGTCGTACGACTCATTCATCCTAGAACACCGACCAACCCGATCGTACAACAGACTTAATCCCTTATTTGTTTTTTAAAAAAAGGTTTATTTATTAATTATTATTTTTATAGGGGTTCTAGGACTATTGAGTCATACGACTCAATCATCCTAGAACACTGACCAATTCGATCGTACAACTGACTTAATCCCCTATTTGTGTTTTTGGAAAAAAGGTTTATTTAATCATTATTATTTTTATAGGGATTCTAAGACTATTGAGTCGTACGACTCATTAGAACGCTGACTAACCCGATCGTACGACCGACTTAATCCCCCATTTTGGTTTTTGAAGGAAGAAAATAATTTGTGTATTTAAAAATTAATAACAAAACTAACAATTAATAAAGAGTAAAATAATAAATAAATAAATAACTATACACATAAATAAACAAATAGATATATTCATAAATAAACAATAAATGAATAATAAATAAATAAGTATCTGCTTAAATAAAAACTAAATAAATACAAAACTAACCTTAAGTTAATAAACACGATGAATGCCGAATCGGACCAAGCAGTCTGACCAAGTCTACCGTGAAAAAGACTTCTATCTAGCCCATTTTGACCCGAAAACTGTCAAGTAATGGACTGTAAAGGCTAGCCCAAAATAATCAAAGACATGCTTTTAGTCTAATGGACCGCAAAGGCTAGCCCAAAAGATCACTTAACAAAAGATCACTTAACCCGCCAATGACCCGTGTCCATAGTCTTTGCATCTCAACCTCTTTTGTAGCCAATTGTTAGATAGCTCTTCCTTCTCCCAAGCGACGTGGGACAAAACAAGATAGAGAATGAAATTGCCGTTTAGAGAAAGCAATTATCGTTTTTCTCAAACCTGTCACTGTGAAAGTGCGATTCCGAATTCATTAACCGTTGGATCGTCTTCATTTTTTGACAGTAGGTTCGTGAGACATATATCTTCACTTTCACCATCGGATCATCGAAATGAGGTCTGAGGAGAGAGAAGTTTCCTACGCACAATAGCTGCAATTTTGGGTATTTTCATCTTCTTGTTCTCAATTTGTAAGCTTTGAAGAGGCATGTTGATCTTCAACATGAAGCCTATCATTAGTAGGGGTTTCTTCCAACTTAAATTGAAACGTTTCGCCCCGTCTTGGATTTCTATTTTACTTTACATGCTTGGTTTTTCTCTCATTTAAATATGAGGGTGCATATAGGTTAGTGTGATGTTTTCCTTCAACATCTTCGGCTTTATGGATGGTAATTACAAGCAAACCACCACTAGTAGGTGTTCCTTCAGGTTCCTTTCCTATTGCATTGGATTCTTCTATATTCGTTGGTAACTCATCCTCCTTAAAAGGTATGTACTAGACTTCCAAAGTGATATCTCCATGTAATTTTTGTCGCTTAGAGATCGTCTTATGATTCTAGCTCTTTTATTTAAAATGGAATTAAAAAAAGAAAATGTCGGCAAAAGTAGGGTGCAACATTGGGTCACTGTCGCTTTTTGTTTGGAGGACACAAATTTCGGTTGAATCGAGTTCGCTTTAATGGAAACACCGAGGATAGGGATCCCCCAAGACAAGTATCTGGTTTCCAAATTTCGAAACAAGTAGAGAATGTGAAAGTCACTTATACTTGATGTATATGTGATTTGGTGAAGTTGTTAATTATGTCATTATTCTTGATGCATGTAATGCTTGGATGAATAATGTGTGGTGTTATGTGTTGTTATGTCACTATTCTTGATCCATGTGATGATTGGTTGAATAATGCTTATTGTGGTGAAATATGCGTAGGTGTTGATGTATATTCATGCATACATGGAGTTCGTGATACAATATCATAGAGAGAAGTACCTGATTTACAAGTTTAGTATAATGCAATATCAACGAGAGAAGTACCATACCAGATGTGGCACAATATCATAGAGAGAAGCGACCACATATGGTGCAATATCATAGAGAGAATAACACCAGAGTTTTCATCATGGGGTGTAGTGCAGTATCATAAAGAGAAGTACTACACATGTGCAGTATCATAGGGAGAAGTACACCCATATTTGGATCATAAATCTGTAGTGCAGTATCATAGAGAGAAGCACGACACTTTGTGGAGTAATAAATCCTGGGATCATTTGCACTGACATGTAGTCATTACATTAGGGTGTATGGAGTTTTGTGTAAATAATTAGCAAAAATAGATGTAAATAATTATTGATGTTAATAATCTTAAAATGGAAAAGACGATTGTTTCTTCTTTTTCAGGGCTACTAAAAAGGAGTCTAGAATCATGAAAGACATTCTCAAGACTTATGAACTGGCATCATGACAAGCTATAAACCTCCAAAAGTCTGAAATCTTCTTTAACAAGAGCACTTATTCTGATATGAGACAGTTGGTGTCACATCTTCTTGGTGCAACTATGTGCTTGGGTATAGGTAAATATTTAGGCCTACCATCTATGGTGGGTAGGAAAAAGAAAGCCATATTTAATTATCTTCAGGATCGAGTTTGGAGAAAAATTCCAGGGTGGGCAGGAAAGCACCTTTCAAAAGCGGGTAGAGAAGTCTTGGTAAAGTCTGTGGCTCAATCCATCCGTACTTATTGCATGGGCACTTTTCTCATCCCCACGTCTCTTGGGGAGGAAATGGAGCGCATGATTAATTCTTTTTGGTGGGGTTCAAATAGAAGTCAAGGAAGAGGGATAAATTGGCTAAGCTGGGATAAGTTGGCAATTGTTGTGTAAAATAGAGTAGTGCAAGTATACACTGTCCAACAAGTAGTAAAGTAGAAATAAGATTCGTTCCCACGAGGATTAATGCTCAAAATGTGTTTAATTTGATTAGCAAACTAGTGATGGTAACAAAAGTAAAGACACAAATGTTTGGTATCATTCACAATAGTAAAAAGGTAAATGGGTAATAAGATCAGAGATGAGAACAAGTTGAGATGATTTACTTCAGTAACTTCCTTATGATGCATTAATGGTATGCTTAATGCTGCAGCAGCATTAGGTGCTGCAGCAATAGACGTATTCTTTCAAATACTTCACACCAGGATTTCCTTACAAGAGTTTATGTCTAAACCTAAATAAGTACGCCTTAGGCTGCTAGGGCACCCGCAGTATTCACCTTATGAATTTTGCCCTCCCATGTCTAGGGTTTAAGCAAAGAACATTAAAATGTCTTTTAATAAACACAATCCATATTATCTTGTGAGTTAAATTTATAAACCATTTCTGAATTCATAAATGCTACTTGAGATTAGTTGGCCATTCCTAATCTAAGATGGAAATATTATCATACACAAGATAACATCAAACATACTTCATTAATAACATCATAAATTCGTTATATCAGATCTAACATCCCAACTATGAGTATTTAGCTCATATTGAGCAAACAACACAGAGGAAATAGCTTAAACAAAGTTGTTGAAGTCATACTACAAATTCAAGGTAAGAAATTTTACTGAGATGGTAAAACCGAAGAGGAACTCCAAAAGAGAATGATGGAGATGCAAATCCAGCTCTTCACTGTAGAATTCCACCAAGAATAGGAAGCTCCAGTGATGCTACAGCAATGGTCCCAGCAATAGTATCTTTTTGGTAACTAGAGGTGAGTTGGTTCAAAAATGGAGAAAGCTATGTCTAGACTTTCTCCTTTCGGCGCCAAGTGTAGTGAATGAGGAAGAAGGGCAGCCTTTTATAGTCAAGGGACACATGATCGTAGGAAAAACCCTAAATGAGAGGCACTTTTTGTCTTCACATGTGTCCAAAGGTACAATGTGCCCAAAATAAAGTAACATCATAGGATATTCTGCTGAGGCACGTACACACGAGTACTATCCCTCCTACCAGCTGACATGCACCTTGAAATCCGCGCATATTCACTTTCTCTCTCATCTTTCACAATTTGGAGGTGTTGCGACATCTAATGCTACAACAATAAAATACACGCATCAATGCACACAATGGGGACCATAGTGCCAATTAACACAATTCCAGGGCTTCACCTTAAATTCTATCAAGACACAGTATTGACAACAATAATTCACCACTTTGCTTAAGTTCTTGCAATGATTTAAACTTGAAAAACATGTAACTACTATCATAAATGAGAGTTATCAGAAATGCGCAAGGAACATGGATGTATGGGTTTCTGCCATTTTCATATCTTCAATTTGGCAATGCTAGGGAAGCAAGATTGGAAGATTCTTTCTAATCATGATGCTATTATATCACGTGTTTTCAAAGCTAATTACTTCCCAAGAGAGGATTTTTTGGGGGCTCCTCTAGACCATAACCCAAGTTTTGTTTGACGTAGCATCCACGCTTCACAGGTAATTGTTAAAGAAGGTTTGAGATGGAGAGTTGGTGATGGTTCTAATATAAGAATTTGGGATTATACTGGCTGCGCCATTCTTCCAATGCGTATGTTACTACTCCCAAGCCAGTAGACACGCGTTTATGTTTTGTTTCACAATTATTGGATCCCTCCACAAGTGATTGGAATAGAACTCTTATCAATACCAATTTTAATAATTCTGATGCTATGGAGATTCTTAATATGCCAAGGTCAGTAGCTATTGATGAAGACCGCATGATCTGGAAATTCGGCCGTAGTGGAGATTATGCAGTCAAGTCCGCCTATTATCACGCTATGGATAGACTTGTTGATTCCTCTCATCTCCGGGTTGCTGGAAATTGGAATAAAATTTGGTCATTAAAGGTTCCTAATAAGCTGAAAATATTTTTGTGGCGTATGACCGGTGGGTATCTACCTACGCATTGCAATCTTCAAAGAAGGAAAGTCTCGTGCATGGATACTTGTTCAATGTGTTGTGATTACCCGGAAAATGAATGACACTTGTTTTTTGGTTGCTCTCATGCGCAAGATGTTTGGCGCGAGGCTGGTTTGTGAAACTCAATCGAAGACGTCTTCTTGGAGGCAGAGAGCGCGAATGAGCTTCTATTTTCACTGCTGGACAATTTTGATTCCAAGGACAAATCTGAACTTGCTATTATTTTTTGGTGCTTGTGGCGATGCTGTAATGATTTAGTGTGGATCAATGTACGAAAACTGATTGCTTCTTGCGCCTTTGAAGAACGACAATGGCTGGGAGAATGGCTGCACCAGCGCACTACCCCTCAGCGCCAGCTGCATGCAGCAGACCCGCAGCTGCATCAGTGGCAGCAACCGATCCATGGGCGTCTAAAGTGCAATGTTGACGGTGCTTGGTTTGAAGATGCAAATCATTGTGGCCTTGGTATGTGCATTCGGGATCATTCCGGTTCTTTTGTCGCTGCAAAAACAGTTTGTATTGATGGCTTTCTATCACATTCGGAGATTGAGGCACTTGGATTGTTGGAGGCTTTACGGTGGATACCTCAGTAGGGATTTCTTCATGTAGTAGATATAGAGCTGGATTGCAAGCATGTTGTTGATGCAGTCAAAGGAAAGCACAATTTATCTACGGAGCTTGGAGACATTATATCTTCATGTCGCTCCTCATTTTTTAGTTTACATAACTGTACTATCAGTTTTATTCAAAGACAAACCAATTGTGTTGCTCATAGCCTTGCTAGGACAGCTCAATCCTTTGCTAGTCACCATACTCATTTTACTATTCCTCATTGTATTGAAACTTTTTTAATTATTGAAATGACTTGAGTTGGTTTGCTTTAAAAAAAATCTTAAAATGGAAATTTCCATTTGGGCAATCGAGTCACGCGTAATGGCCCACGTGTCACCGCGTTTTCATTCTCTTTGTGCAGTCTTTCTCTCCTTTTCTTCTTTCTTCCTTTCCCTTCTCTCTGAGCACGCCATTGAAACTTGTCTCCCAACTCCCAACCTTCTCTTCTCTTTACCGCACCGAGGGTAAACTTACAAAAGCGCTTTTTCCAAACTCTCGGAAGCGTTTTTAGATGGACTTTTTAGTAAGGCATGAATCACATACCTCAAATTTTCGGTTATAGAAAGCAGTTCAATAACATGAACTCGAAGAAGAAGACGCAAAGTAAACAACCGAAACTTGAACGCCGCAATGCCGCGAAGAACTTCAACTACGACGCCGCACCGTCATCGTCGGAATCCTCCGTGTCAGCTTCAGTTCTCTGCACTCGATCGATGGATTTCTACGACCGGACCAGCTTCCGAGTTGAAGGTGTCGAGGGTGAGTTCGATGAGATTTGTCGGAGACTCGGGCTGTCTGGACCGGAGGATTTCTCCATTCCGGCGGCGGCGTGGGAAGCTATGAAGGCTGGATCCCTGTCGGATATTCTACCGAGACTGAAGCTCTCCGACTTCGATGAGAAGGAAAACGACGAAATTAGATTAGCAGAGTGTGAAATTAGGGTTCCAATTAGAGGTTCTGATGAGTCCTCTCCCGCTGGGACAAGCGGTTGCTGCGGCGGCGGAGAAGGTAGGGCTTCGGTTAGGGTTTTTGATAAAGTTAGTGGTTGCTATAACGGAAGTGAAAATAGGGTTTTGACTAAGGGTCTTGATGAGGCCAGCGATTACTACACCGGTGGCGGTGGTATCAAGGGATTTCGGCCTCCGGTGCTTAAGCCACCACCAGGAGTTAGGGTTTCGGTCGTGGTTGATGACACGAGCTCTACATGGGATCTTATGAGGGATTTCGCTCCAAAAGGGGAAGGAGGAGGGAAGGAGAGTTATGTGGAGTTAAGTGCTTCGGATGATGACCGAGAAGAAGACGAAGAGGAAGGGAAAGTAGTAGTAGTAGAAGAAGGGGAAGTTGATGGAGTGAGATTGAAGAGACTAGAGGAGGAAAATGTTGAGATTGTTGGATGTTTTTCGAGATCATGTTCGTTCACTACGTCACACGACGATGATTCATCTAGCACCACAACGGATCCTAGGTCGAATAGTATTTCTCCTATTGGGAGAGTGAAGCCTGTTATTACTCCTGGTAGCTGGCAAAAGGGTGGGCTTTTGGGACGTGGTTCCTTTGGTTCTGTCTTTGAAGGAATTTCTGAGTAAGTGCCGCTTTCATCCTCTTCACCTGTGTCCTTTCTAGTTTCTATTATTAGCATGTTAACCGTTGTTGTTTCAAACTATGTTTCTGTTTAATTTTTTGGGAGGTTGGGAAGATTGGTTTAAGATTGCTGGGTGGTTCTGGATATCATGATTAGATAAAAAGGGTATGCATTGAAGCATTGATTAAGTTAAGCAATAAAGAAAAAAAGTATCTATTGAATTTTTTTAATTTTTAACATTAGTAATGCTGGTTTGTTTAACAATTCTGTTCTCTTTTGGAAATTCCTAAGCAATGCCAAATAGAAATATTCTCTGTGCTGCCACCAGTGTTATGAATTTCAGTGTATCTGTCTAATGAAAAAGAGGATTGAGAATTTTTTTTGTATCTGACCAATTATTATTGTCTCATGCTATTTTCAAAGTAAATAGTAGCTAGTTATTGGTGTTATTGTTTGAAACATTACAGAGGTTGATGTTTTGCATGATAGATAATATGGTAAATCCTTTTATTTCCTTTCTTTTTGTATTAGTGCAATTTTTGAACAGAGTCTGAGCAAAAGGGCTTGAGAACCATTTTGTATTTCTGCTGAACAATGTGCTAAAAAAGAAACGATGATGGCACCGTTGTTGTTGTTGCTAGTGTTTAGCTTATACCTTTCTGCCTGGTCCCGGGTTGTCCTTTTAGGGACAATATGAAAATCATGGTTCCAAAGGGGCTCTGAACCTTGTTATTAATTTTTTTTTTCTTGGCCAAATATTGTAGATTCTTTTGAACATTTCATGCTTTTCTAAGGCCTGGGTTTTTCCTCTAATTTACAACCTGTGCATCGGGGTTTTCATAAACTGCTATCTGTCTGTGAGTGCTGAAAATGTTTTCTCAAATGCCATGCGAGCATTATACGAGTAATCTTGTTTTTCTTAAATCGATGGTGAAATTTCGTGTTCATTTGGCCAGTTTGTGAAATTACTGTCTATATTATATTCGACATGTTTCATCTTTTAGATTTGTTTCCCTGCAAAGCTCAAGGAGCAAAGCTCTAAATAAATTGACAGTTATAAAATATGATGTTTGTACTTGTTCGATAAAGTGCTAACTACTAGTTTTTTTTTCTTTTTCTCTTTATCACTGTAGAGATGGGTTCTTTTTTGCTGTAAAGGAAGTTTCACTGCTTGATGAAGGGAGTCAAGGAAAGCAAAGTGTCTTTCAACTAGAGCAGGTGAAACAGACCTACTCTTTCTATTGCTTATTTTTTTACATTTCAGTTTTCTATTACCGAAAACCCTTTTATGAAGAAAAATGTTTTCTAACAAACACTACGCAATCTTGTGCAATATCTTATAAATTCTTTGAAAGTTGATTAATTCTGTTTGTCTGTTTACTTTCTCCTAGTATGTTTCCAACTATATTTTTTCTCTCATTCTGCTTCTTTCTCAATCAGGAAATTGCACTTTTGAGTCAGTTTGAACATGAGAATATCGTTCAATACATTGGCACTGAAATGGTATTTATATTCTCATCTCTCTGTCTTCTCCTTTTCCTTTTATGTTTAATTCAATTTGGAATTATCTTCTTGTTTACCTTTTTCAACTCCATCTTGAAAGATGCTGTTAGATATAGAACCATTCACGTGTTTTCACCTAATAGCTTAAGCCCTATGAAGTAGTTGGTTGGTGACATCTATAGTTCATTTTTTGTCGCCCCCATTCTTTAGCTAAAAGTCAAAATGTTAAATTAGGGTGGGCTGCATTGTTCCCGCTGTAAGCCTGGAGGGCTCTTGCTTGAGGGGAGTTTCTTAGAATTTAGGTTTGGGCCTAGCTTGACCCCAAATGCTAGCCACCTATAACACTAACTTAGCCATATCACTAATCAATAAATGAACTTCAACACACCCCCTTCACACCCTGGATTCATCATCTGGAATATGACACAAGGTGAACGGATTAATAATGGGTGCCCCATCAGGTTTGGGCCTTACGAAACCCCAAAAACTAGCTCTTTGGGTGACTGGAGAGGGTTTCCCCCACTCATGACCATTAACATGGCCATATCAATATGGGATCCCCAATATAATGTTAAATATAAAACCATTCACCTGTTTTACTTTTATCTAATAGTTTAATCTTTCAAGGTAGTTTGTTTCATGACATCTTCCATCAACTCGAAAGAGATGAACGAATAATTATCAAAATAGTGCTTCTAGAATATAATAAATGCTAGCCTAGAATTACAGGGAAGATATGTGTTCCAAATGACAGAAATTGAGAAACTTAAATGTCTGCAACGATAAAACATAAAAGGAAATAAGTCCTTACAGAGCACATCACATCACATGTTAATGTTAAATGTAATAGGTCCTTATGCATGTGAAACTTTCAACGGACGCTTTCAGTTTAGTTGAAAAATTGTAGCTAGAATATGGATATGTGCTTGATGCCTCCTCCCGAGTAAAGGAATGAGGGTATTTGCATGACATTTTATTTTTAAATCATGTCATTATAGGCCATGAACTATAGTCCAATGTTAGCAATGGTACTTGATGGCCAAAATTCCGCCATATAAATATGGGTTTGCAACCTATGGCACCGCCATGGCAGTGCTTCACAAATTGCCCATGGCTTCTGGCACAAAAGTTCGCTACACCATTCCGTCATGGCACCTCCATGGTTGCTATTTAACAACACTGACGTAGTCTGATATTTGTATAATAAAAGATCCACAATACTGGAATAACTGAGAATGTTAACAATGATAACAAGGAACTGAGTTATTTATTTTTGTAATTTTTTCTTCCAAAGTTTATATAATGTTGTTCTGTACTTTTTATTTTGGGTGGGGGAGTTTCATAATCTATACTTTTTCATTTAACAGTGTAAAGCATGATTGAGAACAACATTAATTTTTCTGTATTTGACGGGTGTTGTGTGCTTGAGTGCAATGAAAGATTACAATAAGCTGAACATTATGAGTTGTTTGAGGAATGGCTAACAATAACATCATGTCTTGTTACATTGCAAAGCTAGGAGTTGATTTTCAATTTTAAATTTTAAGCATACAAAAGTAGGAATCACCATCAGCTTCTTGTTGCTTGTCAAGAAATTTTGATACTGTGCAATCCCGTAAATTATTGTCATGCTGCACTGTGTTGGCTATTTTCAGATTTTGTCAACTACAAATGAGTTCAGCTCCTCGATTTCAGTGTTTTTCTGAGGCTTGTCATTATTTTCCGTAACTACTGTCTTGAACTGTACTTTGTAATCTACATTCTGCTTGTTTTCTATTGCAGGATAAATCTAATCTATATATCTTTCTCGAGCTTGTAACCAAAGGTTCCCTTGCAAGACTCTACCGGAGGTATAAACTTCGAGACTCCCAAGTGTCTGGCTATACAAGACAAATTCTGCTTGGTTTGAAGTATCTTCATGATCGTAATATTGTTCACAGGTGATTTCAAAATTAATTCATTTATTTTTCTATCCTCATGATATATAAAATATAGGCAAGTTCTGGTTTCTCGTTCTGGTAGGTTATGCTTTTTGTTCTTGCCTTTGTTGCATAAAAAAACTTCTACTTGCTGTCTCATAATGCAATTATAAATATTCTTTGAAAATGAGTTTATAATAGTGGTGTTTTTTCCTTCTTTTTGTTAGACTGTATTGGTTTGGCAAGTGTTGTCGATTGCGAAAAATAGCAGAATGCCAAAAATCTGATATCTAAAATATCATATGGCGTTGCAGGCAAATACCTAAAGCAACATATCAGTCGAAATAAATCATAAATTAATAAATTATTAATTATATATCAAAGAACAAATGCTGCAACTAAATATAAATAAATACCTGCATAAAAATAAGAAGACAATAATAAAAAAGACATTATATTAACTCAAAAGCTCTGGTTCTCATAACAACTAATAATTATGCAAAAGATCAAGTGTTCAAAACAATTAATTATTATATGTCAAAAAAACAATTAATAATTTATAATTTTGACGAGTAATTACTTTTTTTATAAGCAATGTTAGTTGTTAATTGTTAGAAGGATGGGGATTCTGGGGTTTGAAACCTGGACCTCCTTCTTGTTCTCCTTTAGTATGCCTTAGCTCATGAACTAAGCTACCTGCTTGGGATGATGAGTAATTACTGAGAACACAAGAAAAAGATTTAACATAATAGACATAATATCTATTTATTCCCCCCTCCCTAATATAATCAACATCATCATCATTCTCAATGTCAGATAGTGAGGCATATCCTTCAACTTCATCTTTCGAAACCTTGAAAATGGTGTAAGAAATGAAGTTGACTAAAATTCGTTAATGACATTGATGAGTGTAACAGGTGGCTGGTTTGGAGAAGGGTTTGAGTTTACGATGATGCTGGAAATGAGAGGGTCTTTGGGGATCATGTCCTTAATTAGTAGGCAGGCTTTAGGAGTTGTTGAGCCTACAATTTTTACTAAGGAAAAAGCAAAAATAGAAAAGAATTCCTTAATGTTGCGGGTGTTACGTCTAAAACAAAGGGTCTTCCTATTGGGTCTTCATCCAGAAAGGGGTTAGAGAAAATTGTTGAAGAGGAATGTCTTGGAAGAACCAAAAGAAGAATTAGAAGACATTCAAAAGATAATGTTGAAGGATATGCCTCATTATTTGGCAATGAGAGCGATGATGATTATATTGGGGACAAGGAGGAACGAATAGATCTTGTCTTATATGTTAAATTGTTTTTTTTTTTTTAAAATTATTTTCAGTAATCACTAGCCAAAATGAATTATTAGCTGTTTTGAACACTTAGCTTTTGATAAATGTTGTTCTGAACACTTGAGCTTTTGAGTTAATATTATGTCACTACTTATTTTCATGCAGTTTTTTATTATATATAATTAATTAATTAATTAGTTTAAAACCGGTATGCGGCTTCCGCTATTTTCCCACAACGCTGTCCGATATTTCACATATCGAATTTTTGGTGGTTCACTATTTTCTGCGATCCACGATTGACAACCCTGATTTCTTTTGATTCTTTCTATCAAGTTTCTATTTCCCTTTCATGGATTCCTAAAAAGCTGTGTTCTTTTCCTTGGATGTGAATGTTCTTGAAAAGGAATATACTTTTCATTGTTATCAAAGTAGGTTTAAAGTTAGGACATTGAATGATTTGCCAAATACAAAACCAAAGTTGAACTTTTGAGTTAATATTATGTCACTGTTCTTATTTTTATAGTTTTTTTTTTATATATATTTGGCCATAACATTTGTTCTTTTGTATATAATTAATTTAAAACTGGTATGCGGCTTCCGCTATTTTCCCACAATGCTGTCCGATATTTCACATATCGAATTTTTGGTGGTTCACTATTTTCCGCGATCCACAATTGACAACCCTGATTTCTTTTGATTGTTTCTATCAAGTTTCTATTTCCCTTTCATGGATTCCTACAAAGCTGTGTTCTTTTCTTTGGATGTGAGTGTTCTTGAAGAGGAATATACTTTTAATTGTCATCAAAGTAGGTTAAGGTTATGACGTTGAATGATTTGCCAAATACAAAACCAAACATGAGAACAGCCTAAGGACCTACTAAGTATTTAAGCTCTAGATATAGCGTATAACAAACATGTCCACTTGTTCTTGAACTTGCAAGTTGCAACTGAATAAGCATATATGTTAAATGAGAGTTTCAGTGTTGGAAATTTTGATGGATTGAGCTTTATTTCTTTTCAGTTTATGCTCATAATTTATTCAGCATATATGTTGTCTGTATCATTTATGTGGTGGTGTCATGAAGCAGTCTTTGTATATAACCT
Organism: Astragalus glycyphyllos; assembly: GCA_963573325.1. Lineage (NCBI taxonomy): Eukaryota > Viridiplantae > Streptophyta > Magnoliopsida > Fabales > Fabaceae > Astragalus > Astragalus glycyphyllos. Next base: position 28,147,245 of record OY754314.1, on the reverse strand, counting down.
AATTTTTTCCCCTCCTAATTAAAGGGATATTAAATGTGCAAATATATTGGTGGATTCAAATGGATCTGTCAAGCTAGCAGATTTTGGTTTGGCAAAGGTGACCTTTCTACTCTGCTTTTGTTTCTGTCAAACTTTGATAGGTTTATTAACAACTCTCAGTTGCCTATAATTTCAACTTTCTTATATTGCCTCATGTGTATTGTTTTACAGGCAATAAAATTGAATGATGTTAAATCATGCAAGGGTACAGCATTCTGGATGGCACCAGAGGTTTGCCTTCAATCTTGTCTTCCAAACAGAATCATTGAATAATGGTTCGACTTATTTATTATATGGTTGTTTGTAACTTAATAACTTCGTTACCCTTGAAGTTTGTTGCTGGATCCATGGTTCTTGATTGAGTTTATGGTTTTCTTCTGACCCCTGTTTAATGAAATGAAATTGTCATCCAGCTATATTTAACGTTCTACAACTAGTTCAAATGGTTGCTTTGCTTATCTCTTAAGGTATTGGACATCCCACATAGAACCTAAGGATATTATTTTTTCATATGGAAATCCTGCCATATGAAATCGATTAAGCACAAATAGGTTATCTTGGCAATGTTTTATTAAGGTTATTTGTAAAGCTGGAGCAGTGAATCTCGCTGAAGTGTTGCATGTTGCATGGACATCATGATGTAATATAATTCAATGTGTACACATACTTACCGAAGATAACTTTATAATCACAAGAAGTTTTCTGATTTTTATTAGGTCATTTTTTTTCATCAGCCTAAATTATTTCCTGCATAACTGAGTTGCTACCACTCAGCAAGCTTCATCATACCTTTCCTTTGATGTCCACGCTCACGATTTGTCTTTGAGCATATTTACTTGAGCTCTCCCACCAAATACCTTGCCCTTAGTTATTTCTTGCCTAGGTCGGCAAGCCTCTCTTGTTGGTGCTCCAATATCTTAATCCCCCATTTGGTTCTACTCCGCCGAGGCTACCATCATGGATTACATGGTTGCTCTCACTAGAAATAGTGGGTAGAAATAGAAACTGGAAGGATAAGGTAACTTACGCCTACTAAGCAACCTGCCCTTCTTTTTATGTGGCTCGGCCTACATATACTCGACCACTCCATGCCTCGACTAGGCTCTTTCCCTCGGCCAACAACTTAGTAGAGTTTTGGTGTTAACAGTGGTGTAGCAGTTATACTTTTTTGTTTCAAGAATTAATTCAAGACTTAATTTGTCTGATGCAGACACAATTAATGGAGGGCATTCCGGTAATGTTACTCAAGTTTATGAAAGGAAGAAGTGGAAACCGATTGGTTGGGGACCACAGGCCTCAGCACTCACTATGATGTAACCAACTGCCTACGTGGCAGTGTGTGCGTGTGTGTGAATATTCTGATGATTGGAGAGAGAAGACGTAGGTATATCAGTAGGGAGAGTTAGTTATGATTTTCTTAGGCTGGTTTTGGCTGGGAATTGGGCTGGGAACCTTGCATTCTCTGTGCAAGTTCTGCAGATATTTGTATACATTTTTCACTGTTTTATTCCTTTGTAATTCGTCCATCAATTTCTGAGAGATCCTCAGAAATTGAATCATAATACAAAGGATTATTTCTACATTTCTCTACTCTGTTTTAGATATCCATCAAGTGGTATCAAAGCACGTTGATTCTGGTAGTTTATGGTTAATACGCGCAGCACCATGGAAAAATGTTTAGATGGAATGGAGCAGAAATTTGAGCAGCAAATTGCTGAGTTGAAGAAACTGATCATCTCTCGCAGTCGTTCACACAGAGGGAGGCCTCGCCGGAGACAACCACGACGACAGAACTCTGAAGATGAAAGTAGCGCCGTTGACGGCGACGGCGAAGGTAGCGGCGAAGGTGGTGACTCTCGTTCTCCTCCACGAAGCAGTAGCCGTGACTCTTCACGCGATTTCGGAGGACGCAAGCTGAAAATACCCATATTCAGGGGAGACGACGCGTATGGGTGGATCGTTAGGGCTGAACGCTACTTTAAGTTGAACATGGTGGACGATGAGGACAAGCTTGACGCTGTGGTGATCGCCTTGGAGGATAGGGCGTTGAGTTGGTATCAATGGTGGGAGGAACAGAGCACAGATTTGAGCTGGGATGGTTTTAAGTCTGCGTTGATCCGACGTTTCCAACCGGGTCTTGTGCAAAACCCGTTTGGCCCGTTACTGAGTATTCGTCAAACTGGCTCTGTAATCAAATACAGAGAGAAGTTTGAGCGTGAGTCTGCTCCGTTGAAGAAGGAAGAAAGGGTCACGTTGAAGGGAATCTTCATAAATGGCTTGAAAGAAGAGATTCAAGCTGAATTGAAGTTACACGCGGATGGTACATTGGATGAACTCATGGATAGGGCTTTGTTACTTGAGGAGAAAACCAATGCAATGAGGAAGGATGGATTGATGAACTCAGAAAAGAAGAATGGGCGTGATGGTGATAAATATCATGGGAAGGGGACCAAGGGATTCACCAGATGTGAGAGAGGAGGAACTAAGGAAGGTTCAAGTAGTAAAGATGAATCTGGGGACAAGAAGAATGGTGCAGGGAGACTGTCTCAGACAGAGTTGAGGGAGAGAAGTCGTAAAGGGCTCTGTTTCAAGTGTGGAGAAGCATGGGGAAAAGACCACATCTGCAAAATGAAACATTATAAATTCGTGTTGCTGGAGGAATCTGAAGCAGAGGAACCAGAAGGTAATGAGACAGAGTCTGATACAGAGGCAGTGTTGACTGCTAAAGTGATGCAGTTGTCTTTGAAGAGCAAGGAAGGATTGACTTCAAATAGATCCTTCAAGATCATAGGAAGGATCAATGGTGTAGAGGTGCTGGTGTTGGTAGATTGTGGTGCTTCTAGTAACTTCATTTCAAAGAAGTTGGTGGAAAAACTCAATTTAAAGGTACACAAAACACCTGAATTTGTAGTTGAAGTGGGGAATGGAGAAAGAGTGAAGAATGAAGGAGTGTGTCAGCAGCTAGTAGTGGAGATCCAAGGAGCGAATATTATGCAGCATTTCTTTCTTATGGAGCTAGGAGGGACTGACTTGGTGTTGGGAATGGATTGGCTAGCTAGTTTGGGAGATATGAGGGCCAATTTCAGAAACTTGGTGCTCAGTTGGGGTAAGGGTGATGAAGAGAAGGTAATGAAGGGTGATCCTTCACTGTGTAAGGCACAGGCTTCCTGGAAGGCTCTAATGAAAGCAATGCAAGATGAAGGGGAGGGTTATGTGCTGTCTTATTATGACCAGAATGAACCAGCCAGTGACTCTGTGACAGGAACTGATGCAAGTCTTGAAGCTGTCTTGCAAGACTTTGAGCAACTATTTAGAGAACCAACCACTCTGCCACCTAGCAGGGGGTGTGACCATGCCATCACTCTCAAGGAAGGATCTAATATTCCTAATATCAGGCCCTACAGGTACCCATATTATCAGAAGAATGAAATTGAAAAATTTGTGAAAGAGATGCTCTCTGCTGGAATTATTAGAAACAGTAATAGTCCATATAGCAGCCCTGTGATTTTGGTGAAGAAAAAGGATGGAGGATGGAGGTTTTGTGTAGATTACCGTGCCCTAAACAAGTTGACAGTACCTGACAAGTTCCCCATACCAGTCATTGAAGAGTTGTTAGATGAATTGGGAGGAGCCAAAGTATTTTCTAAACTTGACTTGAAGTCTGGATACCATCAAATACGAATGAAGGAAGAGGATGTCCCCAAAACTGCTTTTAGAACTCATGAGGGTCACTATGAGTTCCTTGTAATGCCCTTTGGGCTAACTAATGCACCATCTACCTTCCAAGCTCTCATGAACCAGGTATTAAATCCCTACCTAAGGAAGTTCGCATTGGTATTTTTTGATGATATACTAGTTTACAGCAAGAGTTTGGATTGCCCTAAACTACATCTAAAAGCTGTGTTACAAGCACTTGATGAACATGAATTAGTTGTGAATAAGAAGAAATGTTCTTTTGGTAAGAATAGTTTGGAGTATCTGGGTCATATTATATCTGAGCAGGGTGTATCTGCTGATCCTGCCAAGGTGAAAGCAATGATAGATTGGCCAACTCCCAAGGATGTGAAAGGTTTGAGGGGGTTTCCTTGGGCTTACAGGGTATTACAGAAAGTTTGTAGCAGGATATGGTAAGATTGCTTGGCCCTTAACCCAGCAATTGAAGAAAGATAAGTTCAGTTGGGATGACTCTGCACACAAAGCATTTGAGCAGTTGAAGACTGCCATGACAACAGTCCCCGTGTTAGCAATTCCTGACTTTGAGAAGACTTTTGTGGTGGAAACTGATGCATCAGGAAAAGATTTGGGAGCTGTGCTTATGCAAGAAGGTCAACCTGTGGCCTATATGAGTCAAACATTGTCGGATAGAGCTTTAAATAAATCTGTGTATGAGAAAGAATTGATGGCAGTTGTGCTAGCAGTGCAGAAATGGAGACACTATCTGCTGGGTAGGCATTTCATCATACACACTGACCAGAAAAGTCTAAAATTTCTGGCAGACCAAAGACTTATGGGAGAAGATCAGCACAAATGGATTTCTAAGCTCTTAGGTTTGATTTTGAAATAAAATACAAACCAGGTATTGAGAACAAGGCAGCAGATGCCTTGTCCAGACAGATGCAATTCTCTGCTATATCTACTGTGCAATTCCTAGACTGGGAAGACATAGAAGTGGAGATAGAGAAGGATGACAAGCTGAAAGGAATTATTCAGGACTTGTTGGTGAACAAAGTAGAGCGCAGAGGCTACAAAATGAAGAAAGGCAAATTATACTATGAAGACAGACTAGTGATTCCTAAGCAATCTGCTAAGATTGAATCAATCTTGAGAGAGTTCCATGATTCATCTTGGGGTGGCCATTCTGGCTACTTCAGAAGATACAAGAGGATTTCTGCATTGTTTTACTGGGAAGGTATGAGAAAGAGGATCCAAGAATATGTGCAGAGATGTGAAGTCTGTCAGAGAAATAAATACCAAGCATTGAGCCCTGCTGGACTACTTCAGCCACTGCCCATTCCTAAGCAGACATGGATAGACATTAGCATGGACTTCATTGGAGGATTGCCTAGAGCTGGTGGTAAGGATACTATTCTGGTTGTGGTTGACAGGTTTACTAAATATGCTCATTTTATAGCTCTCACATCCTTACACTGCCAAGGATGTAGCAGAAACATTTTTGCAAGAGGTGGTCAGACTCCATGGTTTTCCTGAGTCGATTGTGTCTGACAGAGACAGTTTTTATCAGTGGATTCTGGACTGAACTATTCAAACTATCAGGGACAAAACTGAAGTTTAGCTCAGCTTACCATCCTCAGACTGATGGGCAAACTGAGGTGGTGAATAGATGTTTGGAGACTTACCTAAGGTGTATGACTGGTGTAAAACCAAGACAGTGGCACAAATGGCTGAGTTGGGCAGAGCTGTGGTATAATACAAATTATCATTCTGCTACAAAGATGACTCCATTTAGAGCTTTGTATGGCAGAGACCCTCCACCAGTGATCAGGGGTGATGTGACAGCCACTCCATTTGAAGAAGTTACTGTGATGACTCAGGACAGGAATGAAATGTTGAATGTGTTGAAGGAACATCTTCTGCAAGCCCAGAATCGTATGAAACAACAAGCTGATGCTCATAGAAGAGAAGTTGAATACAAGGTTGGAGACATAGTCTATTTGAAAATTCAACCTTACAAGCTCAAGAAATTGGCCAAGAGAATTAATCAGAAACTTAGTCCTAGATTTTATGGGCCCTATGAGATAATAGAGAAGATTGGAGAAGTAGCATACAAGTTGAAGCTCCCTGATGACAGTAAGGTGCATCCAGTCTTTCATGTGTCCTTATTGAAGCCCACAGTAGCTGCTGATGTGATGGCACAGCCTCTGCCATCCTTTGTGACAGAAGAAATGGAGTTACAAGCCCAACCAGAAGAGATACTTGCAGTGAGGGGACAGAATGAGCAGGATATGGAAGTTTTGGTGAAGTGGAAGAATCTGCCAGATTGTGAGAATTCATGGGAGACTCTGGTCAAGATGATGGAGCATTTCCCTGAATTGCACCTTGAGGACAAGGTGATTTTCAAAGGGGGAGAAGTTGATTCAGACACAATTAATGGAGGGCATTCTGGTAATGTTACTCAAGTTTATGAAAGGAAGAAGTGGAAACCGATTGGTTGGGGACCACAGGCCTCAGCACTCACTATGATGTAACCAACTGCCTACGTGGCAGTGTGTGCGTGTGTGTGTGAATATTCTGATGATTGGAGAGAGAAGACGTGGGTATATCAGTAGGGAGAGTTAGTTATGATTTTCTTAGGCTGGTTTTGGCTGGGAATTGGGCTGGGAACCTTGCATTCTCTGTGCAAGTTCTGCAGATATTTGTATACAGTTTTCACTGTTTTATTTCTTTGTAATTCGTCCATCAATTTCTGAGAGATCCTCAGAAATTGAATCATAATACAAAGGATTATTTCTACATTTCTCTACTCTGTTTTAGATATCCATCAGTCTCATGATAAACAAGAAACATGCATTTGCCTTTAAATTAGAAACCTTGAACTTGCTGGGCTTTATCACCCTCAGCAGTCAGCACCCCCTCCCCAAATAAAAATGAAAAAAGATGTTTCATTTTCTGAAACTTGTTAGCATAGCCAGCAATTATTAAGCTGTACTTCTGTGGTAATATGCAGGTTGTAAAAGGAAAAAATAAAGGTTATGGGATTCCTGCTGATATATGGAGTCTAGGGTGCACTGTGTTGGAGATGTTAACTGGCGAAATTCCGTACTCTCCTATGGAATGTGTATGTATCATTATTACCACTTTCACTCTCATTACCATTTCCAGCTTCATATGATCCAACTTTGTTTTTCCAGCTTTGTTTTATCAAAAAAAAAAAAAAATTTCCAGCTTCATATGATCCAACTTTGTTTTTCCTTTTTACCACATTGTATTCCTTTTAAAGTGGTTAGGTAACTATCAAATAAATTTCAGTTTTGACCCTTGATATATTGCATGGTCTAGATTTACTTCTCTCAGCTTTTATATGAAAATAACCCTCTCCCTGGATCCATCTCTTACAAAATATATAAAATTGGTGTATCATTCATTGCATTACTGCTGGTTTTGAGGTCCAAGCTTTGGTGTCTTCTGACAACAGATCAGCGCGTTGTTTAGAATCGGAAAAGGCGAACTACCTCCTCTGTCTGAATCTCTTTCAATGGATGCACGTGATTTTATCTTGCAGTGTCTTAAAGTTAATCCAGATAATCGTCCCACTGCGACAGAACTGTTAAATCACTTATTTGTCCAGAGGTCATTTTCCCAGTCCTCTGGCTCTGCATCTCCATATATACCGAGACGAAGTTAAACTTGTCATCTCCAACTATGGAACATAGTGAAGGTAACTATTGTTACGTGTTGTTTCCTTTTGCTACCATGCCTATCCCTTATTATCATGATACCTGAATTCATTAAAAAATAAGCTATTGCCATCACTGTCCATCCTTTCAAGAACTTTCATTCATAACTCATGATATCTTATGGTTGGAGGTAAAATATCTATGATGCTTGAAGTGCTAGTTTTAGTTGTATTGGATACACATATGATGCACAACGGTTTATTTAAGTTGTATTGGATATAACTGCGTTCTCATCCTTTTATGGGGGAAAATATTTTCTAATAACTAATTCCTGATATAGGAAGATGAGAAAGAAGACTCAGATGGAAAATTACACATGTTCAAATCATTGCGGCATGGAGTTATTTTATCTACTACCCTGGCGTATTCGATTATTTTTATCTTTTGATCACAGATCTATCATTCATTGTATTAAAAATTCCTCCAATGTTCAGTCTTGAAGTCGTTGGTTTTGGTCTGGGGGTGCGTTGTTGTAGCAATTGTTGGTCGGTTGTGCCTTTAGATATCAGGGTTTTCTTCGTTGTAACTTCAAAATTTTAGATATCAGGGTTTTCTTTGTTGTAAATTGAAATTCTTATGGGCTGCTTTGGTTCTAACATTGATATGGCACTCAAGAGTACTTGGCTTACCAGTTGGCTTGAGTATCTTATCTGAGAATCATAGTCCACATGTTGTAATCTAATTACTCAGCTATAGTGTTGGCTGTGGTAGCAAGCTGAAAGTCTAAAATATCATCGTTGAAATTCAAGTTGTCCGGTTCTACTCCCCATTATTTGGTTAACCAGAGAACGAAGTTGTAGGCTAAACCTCTGGTAGCAATAGGAGCAATAATTGGACACCAAGTTGCTATTTGTACATGTTATATTCGTTAGCAGAGAGTTATAGTGAATCTCTATTCCAATATTTGATATTTGTTCTCATTTTCATCTTAATTTGTTAGAGCATCTTTAATGGGGGGAGCTTATTTGGGTGAATTAAGTTAAATTTTGTGGGGCAAAATTGCCACATTGAATTTAAGAAACTCATAGTTGATTTAGATAGTTTTTACTTCAATGGTAGTCATTTATAAGAAATCATATATGACCCTACTTATTAATGCTTTGTATTTATATTTATTTTTTATCCCTCCATTTTGGTGATTGTGGGAGATAGTGGGAGAGAGAAAATTGAAAAAAAAGTAATTTTCCGATGCAATTTGTAAAAAAAAAAGCAATAAGCACTGATTACTATATAGACATTGGTGACTAATTATTTTGTAACCTCATGTCCACGTAGGATAACTACAATGCAATAATCTTATAGTCGCTGATGCTTATAAATGTTTTCTCTGTTAAGCACCTTGCAATAAAGTTGCTCTTATCTTGTTTAATGTTTGATGTTCTGCTGGTTATTTGAATTTTAAATAAGAAACGTAATAATGGGTGGTTTTACGTTTTCTCATTAATAATGAGTGGTTCACTTTGACCACCACAACTAGGGGTGTGCATGGTACATAAACCATACCATACTATACCATACCACTTTTAAAATTTGGTTTGGTTTACTGATTTGCATTTACCAATTTATAATTACTAATCGGTTAGAAAGTGGATTAGAACCGGTAAATAACCACTTTATATCTTGAATAAAAAACACTGAAGGGTCCTTGAATAAAAACACTAAAAAAGGTCCTGGAAGCTTCAAGCCTTCAACAAATTACTGGAACTCAACCTCAAAGCATGAGAGAGAGGGAGAGAGAGATATGAGAGGATAAGCAACACGTCTTTCTTTTTGGAGAGAGATATTAGGGATCTGGTGAAAAACACGCAAAGAGAGATAGATCGAGATTAAAAGAGGGAGGTGCGAGCACCATCACCGGTCACGAGAAACTGCCTGTTCAAGCGACGGGAGGAGAAACGTGATGCCGGCGGCGTGAGGAGAGTTGTGAAGCGGCGGTGCCGACGGCGGAAGGAAAGACATGAAGCAGTAGTTAAACCTGTCACGCAGAGGTTAAATGCGACGGCAAGAGGAGAGGTCTATGGCGGTGGTGCCGGCCACAAAAGGAGAAATGTGAGATAAGAAGGGAGAAGTTGATCGGTGGGTGGGTTTGGTGTTGCTGCCTGGTAAAGGGGATGTTGGTGAGTCACAGTACTCCAACTTTCTCTTTCTCATTGTCAGTCAAATGGTTTTTACCGGTTTTAGAAATAGGGATACCACTGTTCCGGTTTTTTTACTTAAAAGACTGGGATGGATTTTTTCACAAACAGTATGGACTTTTATTAATGGTCCAATATGGTATTTAAAATGGTTCCAATATACCGGTGTGCTTTGCACACCCCTAACCACAACTCGAGAAAAACAGAAAAGCCCCTAACCACAACTCGAGAAAAACAGAAAAGCTAGGGTTTGCTTTGGCCCCAAAATGCAACGACAGTGTAATCGGAACGAGAGCAAATGTTCTTTGAGCCATGATATTTAGTACAAATTTGTTTTTACGAAGTGTTCAGAAACATGTTATTAATAACAATACAAGCGGGTTCTGTTTTACAATAGCTGCAAACTCTGTTCTGACTTTTCCTCTCGTAACAATTAGCTTTTTCATGATCTTTTATGAATATTATCTTTTCTCATGATCTTTTAGATGTTATTTTTGAAGTCTCGACTGCACAGCACACGGCTTCAAGACAGTATAGGATGGTGTACTATGAGGGAATAGTAGATAGTTATGCTACCAACTTGGGCAAAAAAAACTACTGTACCACTATTAATATTATTATATTCCATTCTACCACTTTTCTTCTATTAAGTACCAAAATACCACTCTTTTGTATTGGCCCAACCACTCTACTTACACATTATTCTTCTCTCTTTACATTTTGTTTTATTGTTATCTTTTTCACTCCTCTCTGTGTTTTGGCTCCACTCCCCATCTTTTCTCCTTTTTCTTTTTTTAAGGGTTTTCTTTTGTTTTAAATGTTTCTTAAAATTGTTTCATATTAAATAATTCTTGTTTTAAATTAGATAATCAATCTAAATTTAACCAAAAATATAATCAACTCAAATTTTAATTAAATAATTAGCTACTTAATAAATGTCCTGATTGAATAATTTCTTTTAGACACTGTTAAATTTAACTAGCTAATGATATAATTATTAAAGAATAAAATGTCTCTATTAAAGAATAAATTGATAATGAAGATGCGGTGAAGTGGGTCGACAATATTCCCAAGGAACAATGGCTCCAAGCACATAATAAAGAGCAACGATGGGGGCACATGACGACTAACCTTGCCGAGTGCATCAACAATGTATTAAAGGGGACATGCAACCTTCCAATCAGCTCCTTGGTGCAGGCAACCTATTACAGGTTGACCGAAAAATTTGTCGAGAGAGGGAGGCAGGCACAAGCAATGATGACATCTGGTCTGATCTACTTAGACAAAGTCATGGAATACCTTGATAAAGAACGAACAATGTGAAACTCCATGAAGTCCACATTCACAACCGAGCACAAACTATTTTCAGAGTCAAAGAGTTGGTCCGTCCACCAAGCGGCCGTCCACCTAAAACATTCAAGGTAGACCTTGAAAGGCGATGGTTTGATTGTGGTGAGTTTCAAGCATTACACTATCCGTGTTCACATGTTATTGCCGCTTGTTCATCTATCCACCATGATTACATGATTTATGTGCGTTCCCAGTACACATTACAACATGTTTTCAACACTTACTTGGAAGAGTTATCAGCTGTGCCTCATGATTCATATTGGCCAGAATACACTGAAACTGAATTGTGCCATAATCCAACGATGCGAAGAGATCCAAAATGTCGTCTCCAGTCTAGTCAAATTCGTACTGAAATGGATCAACGAGAGAAGAGTAGGCACACGAAGAGATGTGGTATGTGCCGGAATGAGGGATATAGCGAGAGAAACTGCCCTAACCGTATCAATGCTCCTAGAGGAAATTAAATAATTGTGAATTTGTTTAAGTGTGCAATTAATTGTCCAATTATTGTCATCGGCAATATTTACTTACATGTGCGATTTTAATTCTCATTATGTTTTTTAATAATTATTTTTTAGACAAATTTATTAAATTTATTTAGTTTTATTTAATTAGGGCATTAATTAAGTAGCTAATTTTTTAATTAAAATTTGGGTTGATTCTATTCTTTTGGGTTAAATTTGAGTTGATTATCTAATTTAAAACTAGAATTATTTAATATAAAACAATTTTGGATTACATTTGGCTAGGGTTTAGGGCCTGTCCCTAAATGGCGCCGCACATGGCCAAATTTCCATCATATCTGCTTCAGATCTTGCCTACGGAAGCTGCTTTATTTGCAGAGGAACAGTGTCGGCCTATTAATGCTGGTGAGCTGCAGATATTCGCATCGGATTTCGTGAGGAATCAAGTCAAGTCTGACGCTGCTGGTCTGTCTTCATCTGCGCCTGCGGTTCGGTCTAATCCATGTCCGCCTGTCATTGGCTCTGCGCGTGTCAGACCGACTACTCCTGCAGCGCTGACAGTGCCCTCCTCCTCCAACCATAATAATTTTGTGTTACAAAAAAACAGTAAAAATGATTTTCTCCCAATGGCTTGTCCATCGAGTCCAGACGGGCCCATGCATAAAACCGACGCGCAGTTCGTCAGAAATCCGCAGCAGGTGGGACCCGGGGGCCAATCACCAGAGAAATCATAGCTTCCCGTTACTGCAAATGGTGTAAAAAGGAAAACTCTTTCCGATGTGCTGACAGGTATCCCTCAGGCCTCTAATTTTAAACATAAAAAATCTTTTGCAGATGTTTTACGGAATTCTTCTGGTTCGACCTTTTTTGATGACATGAGCCAACTACCGAAACCTTGTATAAAAGGGGATGTTCTTGCTATTAAAATTTCTAAAGATGAATATCAAGCTAATATTGCTGAATGCGTCCATAATTTATATAGTAGAATTATTTTGTCCAAAGGGGAGAACCCATATCCGATTAAGGAATTGAAGAATAAAATTTCTAAAATGTGGAATATCTCTTCTGACTGGTCTTTGGTTTCTCTTGGTAAGGGATTCTTTGAACTGTCTTTTGTCTCCAATGATGAACTTAGACGAGTTTGGTCACTCGGTTCTCGTAATTTGAATCCAGGTGTCATGCGATTGTTTGCTTGGAAGCCTGATTTTGACCCTCTTTCTGCAAAACAAACCAATGCTCAGTGTTGGGTTAGACTTCATGGTCTTTCTCGAGAATATTGGAGGCCAAAATTTTTGTTTGAGATTAGTGGTAGCCTAGGGGTCCCTATTGCTATTGACGAAGCCACTACAAAGAGGACTTTTGATCACTTTGCTAGAGTCCTTATTGGTGTTGATTTATCCGCTAAGTTGCATGATCAATTGTTAGTAGAAAGAGAGGGATACGCCTTTCTCATCGGAGTGGAATACGAGTGTGTGCCTTTGTTTTGCAAATTTTGTCATTGTATTGGGCATTCACTTCAAAATTGTAAGTCTTCCCAAGATGCGGTGAAGACTAAATGTAATCAAGTGCTGCCTAGAAAGCTGAATCATGTCCCTACTAAGCAGACTACTCAGTATGTGCCGAAGAAAGATAAAGGTAAGTCAATTGTCAAGGAGAAATATGTTGAGCATGTGAATATATTGGACATTGGCCCATCCAAAATGCAAGATTCTGATGTGGTTATAGTAGAAGAAGATAATGACCCCAAACGCTTCAAGGGTATTAATAACATTGTTATATCACCTGAGGAGATGGCTGGGAGCCCAAACCCTCTTCTTGGTGTTGCAAAAAATATTTCTACTGATCATAAGATGATGCAAAAGGATTCTTCTTTCTTGCCGGGTCCTCAATGTGATATCTCTTCCGAGAAATCTTCTTTTGTTCGTAGTTCTCCTGTGAGTGCCGCCACTTTAGGAGTGTTGGTGGTTCCTTCTTCATCGATGTTTTCGACTCTAAAGTCACAGGAGGCAGATTTATCTTCCACTCAATCTCCCACGACACGGCTTGATTCGCTAAATGCCTGATGCTACTAAAGCAACTGACATGAGAATTTTAGGGAAGAATTGGGGGATGTTTCAGATGATAAGGTTGTTTCTAATACTCATAAATCTTTGGCGCATAATGTTATTGCTGCCTCAGAGTCTGTTGCTACATCTAATCCAGTAGTAGAATCCAACATGAAAATTTTAGGCAAAAAAACAGTCCTAGTACAAAAAAAGAACACACTTTGCTGTTGAGAAGTCGCTACCCCAGGAAACGACTTATCAACATGGTTTTTGGAAAATTTGTTTTTTTCAAGTTTAGAAGTCGCCACCCCATAACACGACTTCTAAACAGGTTTTTTTTATTTAAAAAATCCAACTTCTGCTGTTGAGAAGTCGCTACCACAGGAAACGACTTCTCAACATGGTTTTTTTTTTAATTTTTTTAATTTTCATGTTCAGAAGTCACCACCCCCCATAGCGACTTCTAAACAGGTGTCTTCAAATTGATATGTCAAGGCATGCATATGTCTTCTCTTTGTGACATATGTTGACTTGCACATGTCTTGTCGTTGTTTCTTTTTCAAGATGCCTTATGACATTATTTCTAATGCATTTGGAGTTATTCAATTGAATTGTAGTGGATGCACTCTAAACATATGTTGATAGTATTGTGTATTCAATGTGTCCATTTTTTTTGTTGTGTGTGAAAGAAGTGAAATGTAATGGGTCTATTTATAGGGAAATAATAAACCCTAAACTGGATTTCCATAGCTGACGAAAAGTGGGTCTATTTTCTTTTTAACTAACTTTTGCTCCTTTTTAAAAATTCGATCATAAATTAATATAGAATAAATACTTAAATAAACAACACAGTTCCCAGAAATACACCATTAGAAAATACAAAACGAAACGAGACGAAAACATAATACAAACTACTTAGATGGTCGGAAAACACGATGAATTGAGGGACTTCTTGCTCCTCACCCTCCAGCTGCACCTTACTAGCGCCCATTAGGGAAAACACGACGAATGATCTCATCAGTGGTAATACGGCTTTGAACGCACAACTCAATTGCACTCCCAGGTTGAAACGTCTGATGGATGTCCATCATGTGTCGAACGTCTTCCCCTTTCTTGACATCCATTATGATCCATCGAACACGTCTATTTGCTCACGGTCGGGGGTAGCGATAAACGATACGAGTGACTTCTTGCTCCTCACCCTCCAGCTGCACCTTTTCCGTTAGTTTTTCTTTGAGATCGGCGAAGGTGATGTTGTTTTCAAGCTTGGAAAAAATGGTGTTTGGACTATCAAAATAGACACCTTCTTCATTGTAATTGAGGTGGCCCTAACAGTAAAGTGTACAGGAAGTGCTCATTTTCTTTTGTTCTGTGTGAAAGAAGTGAAATGTAATGGGTCTATTTATAGGGAAAATATGAAACCCTAAACTGGATTTCCATAGTTGACGAAAAGTGGGTCCATAGAAATAACAATATCAAACCCTACACTGTCAATTAATTTTTTTTGCAACATTTCAGTTTTCAACGGCCTTGATGTTGCCGACACTTTTCAACGACCTTGATGTTGCCGACACTTCAATCAATGTAATCTGCTTTTTAATCAATGAAAATAAATGTGTTTATTTTTTTCTAATAAATAAGATTTCTTTAATTATTTTTCAATTTATATAAATTAGTATTGTTATTAAAATTAAAAAAACCTGTTTAGAAGTCGCTATGGGGGGTGGCGACTTCTAAACATGAAAATAAAAAATAAAAAAAACCATGTTGAGAAGTCGTTTCTCGGGGTAGCGACTTCTCAACAACAGAAGTTTGATTTTAAAAAAAAACCTGTTTAGAAGTCGTTTTACGGGGTAGCGACTTCTAAACGTGAAATTTTTTTTCTTCCAAAAACCATGTTGAGAAGTCGTTTCCTGGGGTAGCGACTTCTCAACAGCAAAAAAAGTGTGCTACTTTGGTAAATAATTAAACAAGTGTGTTATTTTCGAATTTTTTTTTATTTTTTTGTACTTGGACAGTTTTTTTGCCAAAATTTTAAGGAAGATTTGGGGTGAGTCGTCAGACGATGTTGGTGATCCTGTGGTTTTTGAGTCCAAGGGACCAGCTGCGCGTTATGATTGCTTTGAACCGGTTGTGTCCAGGACCCAAAAGAAGAAATTGAAGCAAAAAAAGAAATTGGTCGTTGGATACAATACTTGTTCAAAGGCTAATTATTTGTCTGACTCCTTTTGATCTGGTTATGAATTTTAGCCGCTTTATTTGTCTTGTCTTTTGTTTATTTATTTATTTTATTTTTAGCCTAGGGTTCCTTATTACAGTTTTATCTCTAGTTTCTCTCTTTCCTTGGGTTTTGGCCTAGCCCCCCTTGGTCTCTTTTTTGTCTTCGTTTTTCCCTTTTCTATTGAATTCAGTTTTTTGCTTAAAAAAACAATTTAGAAGAACATTTAAAACAAAAGAAAACCTTTTTAAAAAAAAAGATAAAGGAGAAAAGATGGGAGGTGGGGCCAAAACGTGGAGAGAAGTGAAAAGAAGAAGAATAAAACAAAAAATAAAGAGAGAGAAGAATAATTTGTCAGTTGGTGGTGGGGTCAATACAAAAGAGTAGTATTTTGATACTTAGTGAAGAAAACGTGGTGGAGTGGGATGTAATAAAATTAATTGCGGTACAGTAGTTTTTTTTGCCACCAACTTGTGGTCTGAATTTCTGATATGCTAAACAGGTACATACATTGCGAAGATATGTACTATAATATAAGAGGCCGTGCGATATATTGAAAAATAGCTTCGGCCCGCGCCATCACTATTCATTTGGCTGTTCATTTAGTCAATGGTTCGATCCCTGACCGGTGCGTATGAGAAAATACCTGGTTTGAGAGGTCAACCCCTTAAATGAATCTCAGTAACTCGGGGATTAGTCTCTGCAGTTGCGCGCGCAAGGGATATCTTGTTTTACCAAAAAAAAACTGTTCATTTGGCCGTCCATTTTTCCGATACTGTATTTTTTTGTTTCTGGTACAACGCTACTACTTTCTTTAATGTATTATCCTCCATGACGATTGTAGAGACTAATCCTTCGAGGTATCGGAGAATCATTTAAGGGGTTGAGCTCTCCCAACAAATGCTTTTCCATACGCGTCGGTCAGAAATCGAACTTATGATCAAATGGTTAAGCGACCCAAGTATCTACCACTTTTGCCATATCATGTTGGTTATTGCTTTATTTTAGAGGTTGGCTGATTGATATATATATATATATATATATATATATATATATATATATATATATATATATATATATATATATATATATATTTGATAGGCTGAAATAGTTTATGTTGAGAATATTCTGAGTCCCCCCAACTTAAGTATGATATTAGCTCAATGCCAAAAGCTCTAGTTAATTTCTTCAAAATTCAAACGTCCTAATATCATAATCTCAAACGAGTGGCTACATAGGAAAATGAAATCTTGCCCAGTAAGAGGTATGCAAGTAAACTCACAGTAGAGAGGGGCTGGCTTTCAGTTTTAGGTGGGCAAATGTGTCTTTTTAATACGTCAATGAAGATGGGTGTTAGCAACATCATCTTTTGCACTATCTTTCCAACACACTCTCTTTATGATACAGAGGGCAATGTTCAATTGAGTCAAGGAGGGTGGGACGTAAACCCGCTAACCCATGGAACCAGCTTATCCAACTCGCAGGGCTAGGGAGGGATGGGCCACCATTTGTGAGATTTATTGACTGTTTTTTATTCATTGATTGTACTTTTGCCTAATTCTTTTTTTCTTTAAAATAATTTTAGCCAAATTTTGACAGGTCAACCTGCAATGTTAATTCGCACTTTTTGGACCACAATTCAATTTTGTAATTTTTTTATTGATTTCTGGTGGGGTTGGCTCAATATGTCAACCCACATCCCTTGATGGGGGCTGAGATAGGTCGACCTACTTTGCGATCCTAGGACGACTTGAACAATAAATTACTAGTTCCAAAACAAATTACTTGGTGATGATAAGTTGGGTAAGTCTTACCATTTGAGAGAATAGTGGATCTAATATGACTAGTAGTTCAACTATCCATTGACACGCTGTTAGCACCCAAAATAAAGTGAAGTGTTGGCCGAGGGTAAAAGGGCCAATACATATGCTGAGGTGACCATGAGAACAATTGGGCGAAGAAAATGCTTGCTATAATAAGCGGCATATTTGGGCTGAGTAGATATAGATATGGCATTTGGGAGCCCGAGAGAGTAAAGAGAGAATACCGAGGAACTACAGAACTCGGTTGGAGAGGGTGCCTCGACCGTGGAGTGACTCGGTTGAGGTACCAATGACAGAAGGCTGTGGCCGAGGCAAAGAATATTTGGTTGGAGCACAAGTATTCAATGCACGTGGACATATTACGTTGGAGCAGTTAAGGTCAAGGAACATAAGACCCCATGGAAAGCGGAGCGACGAGAGTTTTACCCCACTAACCGTGCTAATGAGGTCGTGGAGGAGTGGACTCCGAGTTTCTAGGGACTAGACTTAATTAGAACCGTTGATCACGATTAATCCAACAGTGAGCAGATGTAGGCTCGAGTAGTGGCCAGTGAAGACTCATGTATATATATAGTAACACTTGTACATTTTCAAACGACACATCAATCAATACACAAGTCTTTACTTATTCTAGTTTCTTTATCGCGTTTTTTTATACTTTCTTAGATTCATAAATAATCCAAGTCGCACTCCCTCTCACACCTAACCTAACAACTCTTTGGAGGAGTTAGGGAACCCATAGTTGAGGAACAGAATTCCTTCATCGGCGCAATCGCTTGAAAAAAGAGGAATCACAGACTGTTCAAACCTCTAGCCGATTTCACGACTAGGATATAAGCGTTTGATGACAATACACGCGTGTAAGATCATCAAAGTGGGCTAATAATATATACTTTAATACTTATTTTCTAACATGCTTTATTTTATTGGTTGAAATTCTAATGTGTCTCACTCACTCATGTGAGTGTCATATAAATTTAATGAGACTCGTGAATTTCAACTAATAAAAGAAATTATGTCAAAGCTAACTGACATACTCCCTCTGGACTTAAATATAACTAAAAGTGTCTATATATTTAGTTTAAATTTAAAATAAACACATTGGCACTTTTGCTTATTTTTAAGTACTGGGTAACATATTTCAAAAAGATGAAAACTCATATTTCAAAAAGATGAAAACAGAAAGGACACCAAGGAACTAAAATTATCAAAGATTATGTTACCTTACAAACATAATTAATATCATGATCTAAATATTCTTTACCACTTGATTGATTTCTTTGCAAGACAGTTTTTTCAACATCCTCTTCAGTTTCCTCTGAAAAATATCGCAATAAAAAAACAAACATTCAGGGTGTTGTGGGTGTATGCTAGCTAGTAACAGAATGTAATACATAATGAAAAAGCAAAAGGAGCAACAATGTGTGATATCATATATTACCAAAAACGAGTAACACTTATTTCCTCCTCTGCACTTTCTCTTCATGGACCCGTTCACTTCTTTGCTCCCTTGCCCTTTGGGTTCTCGAAAAGTCCTCAAACTTGATTGCATTTGGGTTGAGGGTGAACATACACGAACTGATTGAGCAAACCAAATTCGCTTCTGCTAAAAATCCACAAATTCTAAATCTCCATGGATGCAATTAGCCAATGATGATTTTTTTTTTAAAGTCTTACAAGGGTATCTCACGTGGTTGAGTGAAAAGTGCATTATTGGTAAAAAGTAAGTTCGAACTTCACTTTCCCTTACCTCTAATAACTAGCACACTAATTACGAACCAATTGACCTAAAAAAAGCAATCATTTTTGGAACCGGTCACCGATCATACACAAGCAAACTTTATTTAAAGTTATCGAGGGCTTAACCTTAGGTATTACCGTTCAGTTGAACCCGTTGAAAAAATGTTAGTACTAGCAGACATATATAAAATTATTTTGAACCCCTGAAATTTTAAAGTTGCATTAGTATCCTCCAATTTGCACCCAATTTTTAATACATTTGTCTTATTAATCCCTGTAAAAGATTATTTATATAATTTTAGAAAGTAATTTTACCAATATCACATATTTTCACGGACTACTTATTTTTCTATACTTTAAGATTTAAATAGAAAATGATAGATAAACTTAGTGACTAATTTGGTAATTTACTCATATATAAATTTGAAGTTAGATAACTTGATTCCTCAATTTTAGCAAATTAAGTGAGGATATTTGAAAAAAAGTTTAAACAATATTATAAACTAACATTTTTGAAAATAATTTTTTTTGCACCGGGATACGCCACTGCAGATGACTTGACCCATAAATCATGAAATCACCAACTCAAAAATATAAAACTTGATGATGAATTCGCAGCATGAGAATTGCAACCAATTCCCTACACGTTAATTCCTGGTTTTGAATAAAGCCAAGTATTTGCCAAAGTAAAAAAGAGAGAACTTGCCTTGCTTCTAGGGTGTGACTGATTCTGAGGCTTTTGGGAGCCTTCATTTCTGAGCTTTCTAGAATATGCAATAAGCTGAGCCCTACGATCACAACCCCGTAGATTTGGGTCAGTTTTCTTTGTGGGACCCTCTGAATATGTTTTGCTAGATCGAGTTCTTGATGATTCCACGTAGACTCTGATCACAACCCCATTATCTGTATTTTGGTTCTTCTGTTCTGATGCCATTACCAATGCCATTTCCTTTGTATCATCGATGTGATGAGATTTTCAGAAACTTTGTGAGATTAAAAATTTCAATTACACGTCCTTTTCACGATTACCATGTTTGTGCAATCCAACGTGGGAGATTAGAGATTTTGTTACGAATTGAGTTATTATGTAATTGGTTTCAGGAAGAAAGAAATGTCTCCCTTCACAAGTATTTCTGAAAACAATACGGTGAAGATCCTCACAACAATGGATTTGTGAGAATTAAAAAAGTAGGGGTGCTTGTGTATATACTTAAATCTGCAAAAATAACCGAAATTGGAGAATTTTTTATTTGAGTCTTTGGTTTCTGTTGAAAATTCAATTTTTATCTATTTTTTTATAACTAAATTTTATTTAAAGGAGTAGGAGGCTTACTACACAACCTGTTACGTCAAATCAAATCATTTGTAGACAACCCACAAGGGGCACCTCTTCCATTCCTCGTAAGATACATTCAAATGCTTCTTTTTTTTTTCTTTCTAAATTATACTAGAGATCCTTTAAGTTATTTAATTGTAACAACTTGTTTCTTTAAGTTTTTTTCGTACCACTTAGATCCTTTATGTTATTTAATTGTAACAAGTTGGTTCTTTTAGTTTTTTTCCTACCACTTAGGGCCTCTAAGTTATTTAATTGTAACAAATTCGATCTATAAGTTATTTAATTGTAACTTTTAAAGACCGAATAACTTACATTTTTCAGCCCCAAATTGTTACAATTAAATAACTTATAGGACCTAATTGGTACGAAAAAAACTTAAAGAACCAACTTATTACAATTAAATACCTTAAAGGACCTAAGTGGTACGGAAAAAACTTAAAGGACCAACTTGTTACAAATAAATAACTTAAAGGACCTCTGGTGTAATTAAGCCTTTTTTTTTACACACATTCAAATGCTTCTTTTTCTTGCTAATGAACCAATCCCATGCTAGCATTTTGATCCTAGATATCAAGGCATTACAATTAGGAACGACCCCTTTGAAAATAACATTATTCCTACATAATCAAACACATCATACTACCGCTAACAATACAATATCTTTAACCCCCTAAATCTCTTCCCGCTAACCTTATTAATCTAATATGTATTTATACAACTTCACCACCTATGAAAATCCCAATTGGGTCATTTGGCATGCTTGACACCTCAAATAATTGGGGTTAAAATCGGATTGGTAAAAAGACTCACTTACCTATGAACTGGTCTTTACCCACTGCTCTGGTCTTTATCCACCGGTCTTATTCACTTTCCTTCCTTTCTCTTTGTTTTTTCATTCGCTTTCTTTCTTCTCTCACGCTTCATTTCTTCTCCCCTCACATTACTCTCTCTTCTACTTCCAATTTCTTCCTCTCTTCTCAACCCCTTCCTGCAGACTCATCTCTTCCTCTTTCTCTCTTCTTCTTTCTCTCTTCTTCTTCAATTTCCAAACCCATAAATTGTTATTTCGAAAACCATTTTATCCCTGTCTTCTTCTTCATTTTTGGAACCTAGGGTTTCTAATTTTTAAACCTAGGGTTCAAATTTCGAAACCCATCTCCTCCCTCTCTTCTTGCCGTGTTCTTCTTCATTTTCGAATCCCATATTGAAAATTTTGAAACCCAAGTATTGTTCCTCTTCCCGTGATCTTCTTCTTCCTCTTCTTATTTTGATTTTCATTTTGATATTGATTCTGAATTTGATTTCTGCTTGTGATTTTGTTTTGGTGTTCTTAGGTTTTGTGTCTTCCTCTAACTGGAGGTAAGCTTTATGCATTTGATTCATTTTCTGCTTCGATTTCTATTTTGGCGTTGTTAGGTTTTCTGCCTCTTCCTTCCTCTACCAGTCTCTCTGTCATGGAAAGTTCATATTTTTAAAAGCTAATTTTTAAAATCTGATGCATTCATTTGATTAGTTCTTCCATGTCTTCTTTTATTTATGTTTTTGTTAAGGAGCAGGAAAAGTGTTAATACCTGCTAATTTATAAAGTTATGCCTATGATGCACAAATATGTGTTATTATTATGGTATTTGATTGATCGAAATATTTAAAACTGATTATATATATATATATATATATATATATATTCATTTTGGTTGGTGGTGTGGAATTTATGTTAATTGATTTAAGCTTTGCAATTACCTCATTTGCAATTTCATAAAACCAAATTCATATCTTTGTATTAAGTGATATATTATAGCCATTTATTTTCTCTTATGTTTCAATTCATGTCTGATACAATTTCACCAGGATTGTTTCACCTTTATGCTATTGTTGTTCTTTAAAGCTCTTGGTAACAGATGTACATGAACTAAGCAATCTCCCAAGTCCAAACTTTGCTTTAATTTATTTTCTGATTCTGCAAATTTTAGATCTTGGTGCAACACATGTCTCTAACATATATTGAATTCCATATAGAGGAGTCTGGTGTAGCTAGCTATCACAACAAACAAAGGCGGCTGATAGTTCTTTCTCTTTAAAGACCAATAAAGGTATGGTGTAAGGTTTCTCACATAGTAGATTCACTATTGAAATTGTTATGCATTTAGTGTTTCCTATTTGCTATGATTTGTTGTCAAGTTATTTCAACCTTAACACCATCTAACTTCTGAGCTTCTCGAATGCTAGCCATGAATTCATTATCAATCTTCAACATCCCCAATCTGACACTCTGAGGCGTCACTTCACAAACCAAACTCATATCCCTGAACTGCTCAATTAATTCGAGTTCTCTAACCATCATTGCTGACATATGCAACGTCTTTCGACTTAAAGCGTCAGCTACCACATTAGCCTTTCCTGGATGATAGTTCAAGCTAAAGTCATAGTCTTTCAGCAACTCCAACCATCTGCGCTGTCTCATATTCAACTCTTTCTGATCAAACAGATACTGCAAACCCTTATGATCACTGAACACCTCAAACCTCGAACCATACAGATAATGTCTCCAAATTTTCAACGCGAACACAACTGCAGCAAGTTCTAAATCATGGGTAGGGTAGTTCTTCTCATGAGTCCTCAACTGTCTCGACGCATAGGCAACTACCTTACCATTCTGCATAAGCACACCTCCCAACCCCATCTTGGAAGCATCACAATACACCACAAACGACTCTTCCGGATTAGGCAACGTCAGAACAGGAGACGTCGTCAACCTCTTCTTCAATTCTTTGAAGCTCTCTTCACAACAGTCATCCCAGATGAAAGCTTTACCCTTGCAAGTCAACTGAGTGAACGGAAGTGCCAACTTTGAAAATCCTTCTATAAACCTCCTATAGTAACCTGCCAGACCCAGAAAACTTCTAATCTCAGTAACTGACTTCGGAGACTCCCATTGTAACACGGCATCAACCTTAGACGGATCCACGGCAATTCCATTCCCCGAAATAACATGACCCAGAAAGCTAACCTCCTTCAACCAAAACTCACACTTAGACAGCTTCGCATATAATTTCCTGTCCCTCAGAATTTCCAATACCAATCTCAGATGTTCTGCATGCTCCTCTTCTGACTTAGAATAAATTAGGATGTCGTCAATGAATACCACCACAAACCGATCCAGATACTCACGAAAGATACGATTCATGTACTCCATGAACACTCCCGGCGCATTAGTCACACCGAAAGGCATCACGGAATACTCATAATGCCCATAACGGGTTCTGAAAGCTGTCTTCTGAATGTCTTCGTCTTTCACCTTGATCTGATGATAACCCGATCTCAAATCTATTTTACTGAACACCTGAGCACCCACCAACTGATCCATTAAGTCATCAATCCTCGGAAGCGGATACTTGTTCTTAATAGTCACCTTATTCAGCTGCCGATAGTCTACGCACAACCTCATACTACCATCTTTCTTTTTCACCAACAACACTGGAGCTCCCCACGGCGACACACTTGGCCTCACAAATTTCTTTTCAAGCAGATCCTCCAGTTGCTTCTTCAGTTCTGACAATTCAGATGCAGACATTCTATACGGCCCGCAACCCATTTTCAAACTTGATGCATTTGGAGAATTCAGCACCAGCCTCACCATAATGTGGATAGAACTTCGCCAATTCAATGAACTTGGCAGCATACTCAGTCACCGACATATTACCCTGCTTCAGCTCCAGAAACTCAATCTCTTTCTTCCCACGGACATCTTCAGGATAATACTTTCTCAGAAATTCTCTGCCGAACGCAGCCCAAGTGACCTCTTCATTCACAGTCGCCAACCTCTGCCTCACCTCCAACCACCAGTCATCAGCCTCCTCTGCCATCATATGAGTACCATACCTGACTTTCTGCGCCTCAGAGCAATCCATAACACGAAAGATTCTCTCCATCTCTTTCAGCCACGCCAAAGCACCATCAGGGTTATACTTGCCCTTAAAGGTAGGAGGATTCTCCCTCTGAAACGTAGCCAAACTGCGCGACCCAGCATCACCAGCAGCACATGGGTTATTCTCCACAGCTTGAGCCACAGCCTGCAAAGCAGCAGCGAGTGCAGCATTGTTCCGTCCTGCCATCTCAACCTAACACTGCAACAGAAACTATAACCAGAAACGAGTAACAATTACTCAAGTGTTACTCGACTCGACGACTCGACAACTTGGCCGGACAGACCGAACTGCTCTGATACCACTAATGTAACACCCCCCTTTTACTATTACAACTAAATAGACAATTATCAGAGTCACCTCGAAGGGCGCTACATTTTTCACCATTTTAAAAAATCTCCAAAATAATTTATATAAAAGAAATCACCAAGCAGCGGAAATATTAACCAGTTTAAACATCTCCAGAATTAACAATTAAAGACATCTCCAAAATAAATTAAAACAATTTCCAATAACTAAAATAATAGTTCAAAACGATAACTAACGACTCCCCGGTGCTACATATCAGAGCTGACACAGACCCAAACGAGAGAGGAAGCAAAACCTAGCAATTCCTCCACAAGCACTAGCGATCACCTGCAGCGTTGCCGCATGAGAGCAACATTCCAAGCAGAAGGGGTGAGTCTAACAGAGATAATAAGCAGATGATAAAAATATGCTAGCATCAGGTAACTACAGCAACACAATACAATTACACCATATCACAGCACCAGATACCAAAGGAAAAATCCATTTGACAGTGAACCACCAAAATTATAACATTCATAGACAATGGGATGATATGCAACCCCTCCAGTGGGCATATGCATGCGGTACTGATCACCAAAATGAGCCACGACGGGCATATCACCAATAAACACCAGAGGCAGAGCCTATATCACCAAAACATGCATATGACAATGCGACACCATGATTATGCACCAACTCACCATAACAAGTATTTAAAATAAATACTATATCACCAGAATCAAAGCAAATGATTTCACCAAAAATAGCACCAAGTTGTAGCATCACAGCTACCACTAAACTCTCCTGAGCATACCAGCACCGCACCTGAAATATTAACACCAGACGGCTCCACAACGCGGACATAACGCACGCACACCACGCACAAGACTGGCGCACAGCGCCTAGGCACATCGCACCTACTTCAGCGAATTAATTAAAATAGAAAACGACATCGGATTTCAACAAATAAATACTTGTTGGAAAGCCCTATGGGTCTGGTTATCATCCCTAAGTTCAGTTTTTGAAGGAGAGTGTCCAATAGGTACAGTTTTTGAAAAGCACACAGGCTAGTTGCAAAAGAGGACAGTTTCTGTCCTTCAAATTCAAGCAATTCTAAAGTGACCAAGACTCAATCAAACTGCATGAAACTTGTGCATAAACTGGGGCAAATTTTGTCTAGTTTTCAAAGAAATTGGATTCGTTCGAAAAGGAGTTCTTTTGAAAACGTGGTAACCAAAACACTGACCCTGTGTCCAGATTGTTTCCAGAATCTTACTCTAACTTGTGGAATTCATATCTCGAGCTACACAACTCTAAACGCAACCAAACCAGTGCCAAATTAACAAGCATTAAGTCTATTTTCCAGAAAAATAAACCACATAATTTTTCGGTCAATAAAACGTTCCCAGTCACCGAAATACCGAATCTATACCCAAATAGTTTCCAGAATTTTAACCTAACTTGTATCACCTATAACTCGAGCTATACAACTCCGAATTTGACGAAACCAGTGCCAAAACGACCGGCGTTAAGTCTATTTTCAAAAACAATCAACCTCATAATTTTTGGATCTACCAAACAGCGCCAGTTTTAGAAAAACCGAACCTGTGTCCAGAATCGCTAAATTGCCAAACACCAAACCCTAACGGCAACGACACCGCAACCACCACAACAAAAACGACAATTCGACAACGCGACAACAACAATCAACCACGCACAGCAACAACAAAAAACACGAACAATAACAACACCATCATCGTGATACAACAATCACGCAACAACAAATAACGAAACAAATCACAATAACGTGCAATAATCATCAAAGCACCAATCTCAACGAAAACACGATATGCAACGACACGAACAATTCAACAAAACCCTAGACTACCCACACATAATTATCATCAACCCATTATCAAGGTTAAGCCCACCCTTACCTCAAGGTTAAGCCCACCCTTACCTCAGAACTCGTTTCGAAGATCCGAACGGTGAAAGTGTAGAACTATATCTCACGAACCTGCTGCCCAAAAACGAAGACGATCCAATGGTTAACGAAACCGGAATCGCAATTTTACGGTGACAGGTTTGAGAAAAACGGGAATTGTTTTCTCTCTTCTTTTCTCTCTCTTTGGTGGCTGCTCTAATCCGAAATTCCTCTCTCTCTCAACCCTAAATTAATCCTCTCCACTTATAATAAGTGAGAAACATAATGGGCTAAATTATTTGGGACTTTATCCACATAGGAAGGGAGCCCAATGCTATTTTTAACTAGCCCACAACACGTGATTATCATCTAACTCGTTTTCAACATAGCTACTACGCCCATAATTTCAATTCTTACAATCATCCTACGGCAATCCAACTTCGAAATAATTTGATTAAATTTTAGGGCGTTACAGTACGCAAGTTCGTATATGTGTTGTACAACTCCATAAAAATCATCTTCACCTCCTTCAGTGACACCCTTCATGCAAAAACCACTATTGATAGTTTCTCCCCTGTGTCCATTCATTGGTGTGAAATTTGTAACCATTAACAAAGTATGTGTGCTATTCTCTAACACTTCTTCGAGGACCGTCGGATAAGTTCCTCAGGTGTTGGTTAGCAGGAGTTGGTGGGAGGGAATAAACATGTTGCCTAAACCACATTGGAAAATGTGCACTAATATGTGCAGATGATTGATCTTCACTCACTCCCTCTGATGACAAAAATTCCCTAATTTATAAAAAAGATAATTAATGTTTACACAATATTGTAATTACTATCAAATATAAGATTGATAAGGCACGTTGAGGAATACATACTCAATGAATGGTTGCACCTCAGAACAGTTTATCAACACATGAACATGTACTGAGTTTAACTCTTCTTTAGTTAGCCAGTGAATTGACTCCTTCCCAGATGGACGACCAGGTTGACAAAAGACAGACAAAGCCAAATGATGTCTAGGACAATCAATATCCATTTCATTTCGACTGTTTCTTAGAGCAAATTCACTCTTGAAATAATATGAACAAAAATGAGTTGTTTCACGGTGTAAGTAAGAAGCACATATCGATCCTTCAACTCTAGCTTTGTTTTTCACTGATCTTTTGGAATCACCCATGAACCTAAAGAAAAGAATATGTTAATATATAGTAATAACATAAACTTTTTTCTTTTGGAATCACCCATGATCTTTAATTAATTAATTAACTAACCTTTCAAACGGATACATCCATCGGTATTGGACAGGTCCGCCAAGTTTAGCTTCATATGCGAGATGCACCGGAAGATGCTCCATAGAATCAAAGAAACCAGGCGGGAATACTCTCTCCAACTTGCATATGATAAATGGGATGTCTTCTTCCATTTTTGTAAGATCATCAACTTTTAGCGTTGCATAACACAAATTCTTAAAGTATTGACTAATTTCAATGAGCGGATTCAACACATGTGTCGGCAACGAACTAAAAGCGATGGGAAGTAAACACTCCATGAATACATGACAATCATGGCTCTTCATCCCATGCAACCTCCCATGATCCATATCCGCACATCTAGATAAATTGGAAGAATAACCATCTGGCATTTTCAACTCTTTTATCCACCGATAAACTGTTTTTGCTTGTTCAGTAGATAAAGTATAATTGGCTTTAGGTTTCAATGTCCTAGTACCTTGCTCAACCAACAACAAATCCTTCCATCGACAATAATGATCTATGTCCCTCCTAGCTTTCTCATTATCTTTCGTTTTACCTTTAACGTTCATGACAGTGTTAAATATGTTGTCAAAAAAATTCTTCTCTATATGCATCACATCGAGATTGTGTCTCAATAGATTATCTTTCCAATAGGGAGGTTCCCAAAAAATACTTTTTTTGTCCAATTGTGCCATTGTTCATAGCCTTCTGGACGAGACACAACACCCGCTACAACTTCCACAGGAGGAATATCCTTAACACTGTCCTAAACTTCTTCAGGTGTCAAAATACGAGGAGGTCCATTTGTTTCAACATTTCCTTTGATAAATGCATACTTCTGTTTTCAAAATGGGTGATCCATAAGTAAGAACCTACGGTGCGAGTCAAACCACGAAGTCTTTCCTCCGTATTTAAGAGTAAGAGCCTTTGTGTCAACCATGCAAATCGGACATGCCATCTTACCATGTGTCCCCCAACCAGACAACATTCCATATGCAGGAAAGTCATTAATCATCCACATCAAAGCCGCCCTCATCACAAAATTCTGTTTGCTACCTGCGTCATAAGTTAAAACACCATTCCAAAGTCTTTTTAGATCATCAATCAATGGTTGCAAATATACATCAATTCCAGCTGTTGGATTACTTGGCCCTGGAATAATTGCATTTAAAAACATGTATGGTTTAGACATACACATTTCTGGAGGAAGGTTGTACGGGGTAACAATAACCGGCCAACAAGAGTACGGTGTTGCCGAGGCTTGAATATATGGTGTGAATCCATCAGAGCATAAACCAAGTCGAACATTCCGTGGATCACTGGCAAAATCTGGATGAACACGATCAAAATGCTTCCAAGCCTCACCGTCAGATGGGTGACGTAATTCACCAGAGTTACTTCTATTTTGATGGTGCCATGTCATTTTACTTGCGGTCTCCATTGAAGTAAACATCCTCTGTAGCCTTGGTATGAGCGGCAAATAGAACATTGCTTTTCGTGGAACCAATTTGCCTCCACTCATCCCTCTCCTGCTGGCACGATAGCGTGGCTCTCCACAAATCTTGCATTCCGACAACTCTCCATCATTTATGCCAAACTCATTGTTATAATAGAGCATGCAACCAGAGACACAGCAATCAATTCTTTTAGATTTCAAACCTAGTTTCGATACTAATCTTTTAGCATCATAATAACTCTGCGGCAAAAGTCCTTTAACAGGAATTCCATCCAACATCATTTTGGTCATATACTCCATGCATAACTCAGCAACATTAAACTGCGACTTAAGACCCAACAACCGAACACACATTGATAATTTAGAGTCTTTAGCTCCTTCAAATAATGGATTATTTGTTTCATTCAAGTACATGTAAAATCTTTGAGCTTCCTCATTTGGAACTTCTTCAGCATCATATTCTGGCTCTTCATAATCAAAGTTTACTCCAACCGCATCAGATATCATTGCTTGATAAACTTCTAAAGGTTGAATAATTTCGCCTCTAGATGTCGTAGCCGCTGGATAAGTATTTGCTGTGGGAGCTACTACAACCGGAACATTAACTGCACGAACAACCCCTGCTGCTAATTCGCCGTGACGACTCCATATAAAATAATTTGGCCTAAACCCATTGTTGTACAAATCCATTCTGATTTCATCATCATTTTTTATAAATTGAAATGAACATTTCAAGCACGGACATCTAATTCCGCCTTGTCGCACAAATTCTTCGTGCTGCTTAGCACAAAATAGAAACTCTTCTACTCCTTCTACAATACGCCACTTTAAACCAGCTCTTCTAGGAAATAACCGATCGTACATCCAACTACGATCCATGTTTTCGAGAAGTACGTACTATAGTTCAATAAAAATTAAAGTTATATATTAGATTCCTATATATTTATTACATATTACATATACATGCACATGTGTATACATATACACATATTTACATACACTAACAATGTAAACATTAAATAAAACACTAGTTACTAGGTTTCAAATATAGCATTTTTTATTGATATATTAAATACATTAATATCTAGTTTAACTATATATATATATATATATATATATATATATATATATATATATATATATTAAAAAGCAAATTTAATTATAATAACATAATAACAACTATAATTAAATTATATGTTTTAATCTTATATACTATTCTCTATATATTAATATTACTAATTTTAAATTCCTATCTTTTAAAAAAGATCAAACTTTCGGTTAATAATAAATTAACTGTAATTATTCAAAGTAAATCTAATTATATATTAGTGAATATATATATATATATATATATATATATATTAATATTTTTATCTAAAAATGAATAAAAAGTAGAAATCAATAATATAATTTGCATTTATATCAATTATATCAACATAATATATCATATTTATCTCAAAATTAATCTCATTTATTTATATATAAAATTTATTTCGAAAATTTAAATTTATTTCTCATTTTATTTCTTATTAAATATATAATAAACAAAATTAAATATACAAACATAAATTAAAATTATAAAATATATTACTTTAATTTCCTATAAACACAAATGAAAAAGTAAATTAATATAACTTTAATTTATTAAACAAAAAAAAATATTACTTTAATTTCGTAATTAAAGTAAAAATATATTAAAAAATAAAAATATTATTTTAATTTCGTAATTATATATTGAATAATATATTAATAATATATATTAAAAAATTATTACTTTAATTTCATAATTATATATTAATAAATATATATTAACTAATTTATATATTAACTCTTTATATTAACTATTTATTAAAAAAAATTATATTTAACTATTGAAGAAATTATAATCTAACTAATAATATATCAAATAACTCTCTAATATAACAATCTAATAATATATAAAATATTAAATTGGATATCTAACCGGTTGTGAAGAGAAGGCTCTGGCTTGATGCTATTCCAAACTCCTTCCAACAAAAATCAAAACGAACCAATACACGATCCAAACTCAACACCTAAACAAACAATACAACAAATAATAACTATACCGTTAATCGAAAAACGAAAATAAAACTCAAACAAATAGAAAAAGAGAGAACTCTATGAAAGAGAGGAAGAAATCATACCTTAGATGGAAGAAATATATCAAAGAATGGAAGAGATTTTGTAAGAGAAGAAGAGAGAAATTTGAGATGTGGAGAAGAGAGAAATTTGAGATGTGAAGAAGTGAAGAAGATGTGAAAATGAAGAGGAATTCGTGGGAATATATAGAGGAAGGGGGTGTAACAGTTACAATTTCAAATCCCTCAAAAACTAAGCTTTCCGGCGGATTTAGGGGAGTTCGGGCGGATACACTTTCCGGCGGATTTGGGCGGTGGACGGAATTTCCGGCGGATCGGAATTTCCGGCGGATTCCGTGAATTTCCGGCGGATTTTTAAATTTCTAATTTCCCCCCTTTTTTAAATTCCACCGGAAACGACATTTGTGGCGGATTTTCAAATTACGAATTTCCCCCCTTTTTTAGAATCCGCCGGAAACGACATTTGTGGTGGATTTTGAATTTTGAATTTCCCCCCTTTTTAAAATCCGCCGGAAACGCTATTTTTTATTATTTTTTAAAAAAAATCATTTTAAATTCGAACAATTTTGCCGGAAACGCCTACCAATCCGCTGGAAATTTTTTGGCCAACAAAAATCCGCCAGAAATTCTCCAAAATCTGCCGGAAATGTTCCGGGGGACCAAATCCGCCGAAAATGCCATTAATCCGCAGGAAACTTTCCAACGGATATGAATCCGCCAAAAACGCCTGGACAGTAAAACCAATGTTTCTTATAGTGTTTGCAACCCTTCTCTAGTATTTTCAATGTGGTAAACTTAAAGCATTGTTCTTAAGTACATAACGCTTAAGACAATATTTTGACACTCTAATATACCTCTTAAAATCCATTTATCGACTCAAACAAGCTCTTAAAGCTTGGTATGGGAGGCTTAGTACTTTATTGATCAATAATTGATTTTCTATAGAAAATCTCTCAAAAAAGAAATATTATTTGTTCAAATTTATGTTGATGACATTATCTTTGGAGCAACAAATGAAAAACTGTGCAATGATTTCTGAAAATTAATGAAGAGAGAGTTTGAAATGAGCCTCATGGGTAAACTAAGGTATTTCATTAGTTTACAAATTGAGAAACTTAAGAAGGGTATGTTCATCTCTCAAAAAAAATATATACGAGACCTTCTTAAGAAGTATAAGATGAATGAAACCAAACTAACGGCCACTCCATTGCACCCTTCTTCAAGCCTTGAGAAGGATGAGAAAGGTAAAATTGTTTCTGAAAATAAATACAGAGGTATTATAAGCTCTCTATTATATCTCGCAGCAAGTAGACAAGACATTGTTTACTAAGTAGGACTATGTGCAAGATTTAAAACTGCTTCTAAAAAATCAAACCTTACTGCTGTTAAAAGGTTTTTAGATATCTTGTTGGAACACCTAAGATTGGTCTTTGGTACAAAAAGAAAACACATTTTGAGCTTATACGGTATTGTGATGCTGACTATGCTTGAGACAGATTAGAAAGAAAAAGTACAAGTGGTTCTTGTCAACTACTTGGTGAATCACTCATCTCATGGTCATGTAGAAAGCAAAACACAGTTGCCTTCTCAACAATTGAATCTGAATATGTCTCTGCTGTTGGTTGTTGTTTTCTATTTCTATGGATTAAGAATCAACTTTAAGGTTTTTCTTTAAGTTACTCAGGTATTACAATATTTTGTGACAATATAGGTGCTATAAATTTGTCTAAAAATCCCACACAACACTCTAGATAAAAAAATATTGATATCAAACATCATTTCATTAGAGATCATGTGCAAAAAAAGGATATTAAACTTGTTTTTGTAGATACTTACATAAATTAAATGACAATGTCACAAAACCCCTCTTAGAGGAAAGCTTTAACTTCACTAAAAACATGTTGCATATCACTGAAATCCACTCAGATGAGAAGGGTCATGATCTAGAACCATCTCGACCATGAGAAGGGTCAGAACCCCCAACCACCTCAATCATGAGAAGGGCCATCAGTCTCATATGACCCTAAAAATCAAAAAATATGTTATTTGTTTTTGTGTCTTACTTACAGTTCAGCATCTTTATTTCCTTGTGTCCATTTCAGTTTATTTATTTTTTGTTTTTCAATAAATTAAAAACAAAAATTTAAATTAGAAAAATAGCTGTTACTAGCAATGACTCTTCCCTTGTTCTCAGTCACTTCAATGCCATCAGTCACTTCAATGCCAATAGTTACAACCATGGGTTTAACAACCAAAACGTTGGTCTTTACCCAGTTTCAATTGATTAAAACATATCGTTCAAAAAATCCAGGACCTGCTCCCACTAATTCCCCATTTTCTTTTAAACCAATGCAACCCACTGGAGCTATTCCAAGCACAAACATCACTCCTCCTTCATCTACGCAAACTCTCATATCTGTTTTACCAACAAAATTGCACCAACAAAGTTCATGCACATTCCTATTGAAAATCCAAGGCGCTCAATGCGAGTGAAATCTGGAACCTCTTCTAGAATGACTATATACCACTCCTCAAAGCAACGTTCCCATTTCTAACGAAAGAGAGGTACCTTCAAAAACATAGCAAGTATGTCAAGAACAAATGAAGAGAGTTGTTGCGAATAAAGGAAAGGAGAAGGTTGAAATAACTCAAAAACATTAAGTTTAGAAGGGTCACACAAATAAGAAGTTCAAGGTACCAGTAAGGTCTAAATCGGAAAAGAAACCCATAGTCTCTGATACAATCTACAATATTAGGGTGATAGAGAAAAATGGGTGGAAGGTTATCTCTCATCTTGCCAAACAACATTGAAAAAAATTAGTTTCTATGACAGAGTTTTATGGAAATGCCTCTATTCAGAGCGAACCTCTAAAAATCAAGACTTTTGTCAACTAGGTGGAATTTGAACTTACTATAGAAGTGATTTGTAAGGCATCAAACTTGGTAGATGGAGAGATAAGGATATATGAAGACGAATGTATGGCAAGGCTAACACCACTGAGGAGAAATTCAAAAGAACCCTTCTGAAAGACCTTCTCTCAGTATAATTTCTCCCAATCTCATGGTAAGAATCCTACACTATATCTGCACCCACACCCTTCTCCTAAGAGCAGACTCTTTTGAGAAGATTACTTATGTAGATTGTATTGTGCTTTACCACTTCCTTCAAAACATATCAATTAGCCTACCCTTTATGATGCTTCATCATATCATGCATGCCACTAAGACTGATAAGTCTTCATCCTCTCTACCTTATAGAATGGTCCTCACTATAGTGTTCAAATACTGCAAAGTCCCCCTCAATTATATAGAAGGAACTAAGGAGAAGAAGGTTTTTACTAGCAAAAATGTTAAGTTAATGGGAGTTGAACTGTTTCCCATCCCAGATACCTCGTTAGAGAAAAAAGGATGAGAAGAAGAAGACGGAAAAATATCGTAAGAGAAAGAAGATCTCTGATATATCTAAGGAGGATCCTATGGAAGGGGAGAAGCATCACAAAAACTCCTATGAAAGAAGAGAAAATAGGAACAAGAAGAATGATGACAAGGAAAATGAACCTAATTAAGAAGGTTCATGTTATGTAAGTTGAAGCTGAGATGGTTCAGGAGGAAACAGAAAAATCTCCTGAGAAAGGTCAAGCTAATGTTGAGGAAGTTTAGAAGCATCAAGAGAAATCATTTGAGAAGGTTCATGTTGATGATGAGAGGACCATTCAAAAATTAGAGAACATGCTTCGAGCTTGTGTGCTTGTTAGTGAAGGCAGCTGGGAGGATCATCTTCCATTAGTGGAGTTTGCATACAACAAAAGTTATCACTCAAGTATCGGAGTGGCTCCCTATGAGGCATTCAACAAGCGCAAGTGTCAGACACCACTTTGTTGGTGGGATGTAGGTGAGAGACGACTGTTGGGACTAGATTTGGTTCAAGAAACTACGGAGAAAATCCATCAGATTAAAAAAAGAATGAAGGCAACTCAGAGTCGTCAGAAAAGTTATGCTGACAAGCGAACTAGACCATCAGAGTTTGATGAGGGAGATCATGTATTACGATTGTCAAAGTATTGGAAGGGATTCTCATTCGAAGAAGCAACATGGGAACTTGAGGATGACATGCACACTCGTTATCTGTATCTTTTCCAATGGGTAAGACTTGTCAAAATTTTGAGGACAAATTTTTTTCAAGTTGGGGTGAAATGTAACACCCAAGGTAATTTTAAGTACCTTGTTTGCTAAGTGATTTAACTATTAATCATTGGATTGATAATTGTATGATTAAATGATAATTGCATGATTTAATTGGCTAAATAGAATACTTGTAGGAATTGTGTGTTTATTTGGTTAATTAAGTGTAGTTTAAAGCCTTCAGCTAACAAAATACTCTCACACAAAGTCACACCTCTCATTTATTTCAAAAACACAAATTCTCTCAAAGTGAGAGAAGAGAGAGTGCTTCAAGAGAGTTAGAAGAGAGGGAGAGAAGGAAAAACTTTGAAAACCCTCAATCACTCCATAGTGCAACTGAAATCCATACACCATCTCACTCTCATTCATCCTATTCGTTTTCGAAATCCTTCACGCAAAGACCATCGAGAAGCAACAACTTCTACCATACCACTTTCTACTTCAAATCTCTTGTTGCATGTCACCCTTGGAGAGTCGGGATATCATCTTTGAACTTGCTTGTTAGATTAAAAGTGTGAAAAAGGTCAAATAGGAGCTACATTGTGGATTGGTGAGCTCAAGGAGAAGGTTTGGGAGTTGGGGACTGAGTTGAGAACGTGGGGTTAGGTTTTTTGTTTATGTCTTTTGATTGAAGCCTTGAGTTCATTCTGGAATGTATGACATGCATGTGGTGTTTGGAATCATAATGATGTGGCATTTACTTGAAATTCATGTTGTGCTGAATTGTGTATTGTTGCATGTTGGTTGAACAATGCTAGATTAGAATCCCTAACTTATGTCTCATTAATGATTGAAATTGTTGTTTGGGATATATTTCGGACTGAATTTGAAGGTAACAATGTTGTATTGCGAGTTGGGAATGGGTTTGGGTCGAATTTGTACCAAAGGAACTAGCAAAAACTCATTGAAAAATAGAGTTTTCATGACCTGCATACAGAGCCCGGTCCGTGCATCCCTGAGGCCCGGTCCGTGCGTGTCTTCTGGTGGCCAACTTTTGTTGGTTCGTCAGGAGGCCCGGTCTGTGCGTCTAGGAGGTCCGGTCCGTGCCAAACCTTCTGCCCTCTATTTTAAAACCCTTAATTACTATTCCTATTGATACTAACTCCCCTCCAATCCTTCCCTTAACCAATCCTAAGGCATTCCAATCATTAATGAGACATTTATATGCATGTTATGTTTAATCCTTAAGCAGGTTTAGAACTCTGATTTGTATGAAATGTTAATGGTCTCTATATTTCTTCCAAGGTTGAAATATTAGGATGTTACACTTGGCAACAACATGATTCTACAATCGTCTGTGATCTCATTATTAAGGTGCGCTATTTTAGGGAATAAAGAACGAGAAAACAATTTTTTTAAGTCATTTTATTGGAAAAGGGAGAGACCGATTTAACGAAAGCATTATATCAAAAATCTGTACTTTCATTGCTACATACCAACAATATGTAAAATTGGCTTGTGAATATTCTTCTGAGATTATTGACCACAATCATATAAAGTAGAACATCTCTAGTTTCATAATGTCCCAAGACAAGGACATAAGACACTTCGAGACAATGAGAGATAATATCATTTGAATTCAAGAAGAAAAATAGTTGGCTCTAAAGAAGAAGCAGTGGCAAAAGTAGGTTGAACTTGAGAAGGAGCTAGAATATGAAATGACACAACTAATGGCAGAAGTACGGTTTAAGCCAATATCAAGAATAAAGCTATCAAATGAACGACAACTAAGTCTTTGTAATATGGGAAACAAAGAAGAGAAGTTATAAAAGTGCTAAGCATCCACATGCACACATATTTATTACATTTTCAGATTCGTTTTGATAATTGACAAGTGAGTGTCTATAAGTCTCAAATAACAAAAGTTTTGATCTTATTGTTACTGCTCTGTTAATTATTGCACTCATTGCAATTGTTATTATACTTTGGATGCGAATGGTTGCAATATAGCTTTATGATGACTGAATTTTCTTTTTTTCAAATGTACATGGATATCACATTGAAAATATTAAATTGTTATGTTTTAATGAGTTGTAAATTGAACTTCACCTCAATTCCTGCAAAACAAAATATTACTAACAAAGAAAATATTGGTCCCGATAATGGTGGACAATATCAGATACCATTTAATGAATAAGTCTTAAAAGATTAAAAAGTACAACTACGTATGTGCATTCCAAACCCATGCTAACCCAAGTAACATTATTCACCATAGGATTAGACTCTAGTAAGACGCGTTTATGATATGTTTGATTGTGGGAAACCTCCTTCCACGAGATGAGTAAAACGAACTATCTAGTACCATGTTTTTTGTAATGCAACAAGAGTAACATAATGTTAGGGTTTATAAACGAAGCGAGTATTGTTGTATCAAGTGAGAAAATAACCTAAGTGTCAAGTAAAAGCATAAAATACCAAGGGGATGACGATCCCGAGCTAATAGTACACTAGGGGAGGGAAGTCATGAGCCCAAAACCTAAGCCCATAATAAGTTGACTCGGTAATAGCTATTATCGGGTGGGTTCACCCGGAAACCGTGCAGTGGTTGTCCGGTGTT
Source organism: Astragalus glycyphyllos (assembly GCA_963573325.1). Taxonomy (NCBI): domain Eukaryota; kingdom Viridiplantae; phylum Streptophyta; class Magnoliopsida; order Fabales; family Fabaceae; genus Astragalus; species Astragalus glycyphyllos. Next base: position 28,108,969 of record OY754314.1, on the reverse strand, counting down.
GTGCTAAGAGAAAGTGAAAAGATAATTAATAAAATAGCGAGAGATTAAGTGTGAGAGGTCCCAAAAGAACTCACTGAGATTATTATCTCACTATTTATTTATGTGGTGTTTACAGATGAGCTGAGAAAGCAAAAGCGAACAGAGAAGTTGTAGTTGCTGTTCTAGGCTACGAGCGTTGAAGGATCTCTAATGATCATGTTTATTTGTAGTTTGCTTATTTGACCCTAGTGTTACTTTATGTAACAAGTTTATTTTGATACTTGTTGATTTGTAATCAATGTTATGTATCGCCTTAGAATTCTGCTTTTGAGAACTTGAACAATAGAGTATCATGAATGAATTTTGGACTTGTTTCATTGTCATTAGTTAATTCTTTTTAGAAACTACGTTACTCTAAAGCATAGTTGATAAAATGTTTATCGAGTTAAGTTTGTTCAGTTCTCTTAAGCAGGATTAATACTCTGATGTACGCTATATTTGGAATCTCGATATTTCTTCCAAGGTTGAAATACCGGGGGTGTTACAGTTGGCCTCGGTAGGTTTACGAAAGGCCAGTTCCAGCGCAGTGGCTACAAAGGCCACTGGGGGTCTTTTGTGTGTCCCTCTCTTTGGTTGTGGTCAGCATCTGCACTAGTACCCCATCTTTTCTATTGATCTCACCCTCTGCATCCTTCGCTTCTGTGAGCGTGTCCATCCATTGATCCCGGGGTACTTTTGAAGGTAGGCTCATTGTCCTTGTGGCCCTCAAATCCTTGTCACTGATGACTGTGATATCCACGGATACCAGACCCTATTGTACTGTGAGTATTGCTGCCCTCTTCTCTCCTTTCGGGAAAGATTCTCTGCGAGAGATCAGCAGGGGCTGTCCCCCCGATGGACTCATCCGCAGACCACCTATGCCCCCAGGCACGAGGTGTTCGAGCCTCGAGTTCTGCCCTTTTGATTGGGGCTTCTGCCTATCAGGGTTTAGTTTGGACACATGAAGCTCCCTCAACTCCTGGTAAGCCTGCCAGGCTTGGGCAGCTTTTTATGGGGCTTCCTCGGCTCGCTTGGCTCTCCTACTTCAAACCATGTTGATGCCCATTGTGGGGAAATGGTTATTCCCTAACCTAAATCATTGCAATCTCTTAATAAAAATAGTGATTTATGTTGTAAATACCATTTTTTAGGAGAGTGTAAGGTGAATTCTTGGTTTAGTGTTTTTTGGCACTTTGGTGCCTCATTTGTGCTTTGATTTGTGTATTTCATTGCTGCAGCATTAGATGTTGCACCATTTCCTAAATGCGTCAGATGACAGAGAAATAAGAAAGGCGCTAAAAGATTGGAGTGTGCTAGCTGTCAGGCAAGGACAAGTCCTACCGTAGGGCGCCAAGTGGTGGAAGATGCGAATATTCCTCTTTATTAAGGGCACATGTACTTTTGGGCACACTAATGACAATGGGCGCCTCCAAATTAGGGTTTCTCTTGGATCATGTGCCCTTGCACTATATATAGCTGCCTTCCCTTTTCATTTATCACGCTTGGAAATAAGGAGAAGATTTAGAAATAGCTTTCCTCCATTTTTGTACCAAAGCTACCTCAAGTTACTAAAAGAAGACACCACTGTGGAGAGCATTGCTGCAGCAATCACATGAGCTGATCATACTTGAAGGATTTCTATTTTGGGAGCTGATTTTGTACCTCCATGAGTCATATTTTGGAGCTCACCTGTTTACTCTTCTTAGTATAATTTCCTCTCTTGTATTTTTACTTATGACTTTAGTATTTATTTATTTTTGACCAAGACTTTAGTATTTATGTTTAAGCTATTTTTCTTGTATTGTTCGCTCATTATGAGCTAATCACTTTTAGTTTGGATGCTTATACCTATGGATTGAAGTTTTAATGCATTTAATGAAATATGTTTGATGTTGCGCACTTTATCTTTTGTGTGTCACTATTTCCATCTTGGATTAGGAATGATCAACTAATCTCAAGTAGCATTTATGAATCCAGACATTGTTTGTAAATTTATTTCAAAAGATAATATGGATTGTGTGTATTAAAAGACATTTTAATATTCCTTGCTTAACCCTAGATATAGGATGGCAAAATCCATAAGGTGAATACTGTGGGTGCCTAAGCAGCCTAAGGTGGACTTATTTAGGGCTTAGACATAAGCTCTTGTAAGAAAACCCTAGTGTGAAGTATTTGAAAGAATATATCTATTGCGGCAGCACCTAGTGCTGTAGCATCATACATGGAATTAACGCATTTTAATGGATTTACTTAGTTAATGCATCCCAACTTGCTCTCATCTCTGATCTTTATACCCTTTTACATTTTCATTGTTATTGATGGTCCCAAAAAACTTGTGTCTTTACTTTCCTTTCATTCACTAATTTGTTAATCAAATTAAACTTATATTGAGCTTTAATCCTCGTGGGAACGATCTCTATTTATGACTTTACTACTTGTTGGACAGTGTATACTTGCACTACAATTTGCACAACAATGGTCAGTGCGAACAATTATTTCGACTACACCCTTGTCAGCTAGCTTGAGCCTTTCTTGCTTGATAGCCCTTTGAATGGTCCGTTGAAATACGAAGCAACTAGATGTGGCATGGTTATAGTAGTTGTGCCACTTGCAGTATTTCTTTCCCTTCAGCTCTTCAGGAGGTGGTATCTTTTGGCCATCAAGTAGCCGAATCTGCTTGTCCTTAAGCAAGTAGTCAAAGAATTGGTCTACCTTGGAGATGTCAAAGGAGTATTTTGTCTTGGTATCTAACTCGTATTCTCTTTACTCTTAGAAGGTTTCAAAGGTGGACATGAGTACATCTTTCCTTTAACTATCTCTGCTTCCATGATGTCTGTCATGGATTTGGCTGACCCATTATAGTCCAACTCTTCAGTGCAAGCTTGTCCCACAAGCTTTTCCATCAATTGCGAGTGCATTACAGAGATTTCCATGGAGGTGAGTTGCGATTCGGGGAACTGAAATGAGCACTTTCCGGCCATCTTTCTGAACCTTTCAATGAATTCAGTCACCACCTTGCCCACCTTCTCCTGTAGGTTCATGAAATGAGCACTAGTGACTTCGGGTTGTGGGTAATAAAACCTATCATGGAAACATCTCTCCATGTCTGCCTTGGTCTGAATAGAATTTGGTGGAAGGGACAAATACCAAGTAAACATGGTCCCTGTCAATGACAAAGGGAACAACTCCAGCTTATGGTACTCGTTCTGATTACCTTCCCTACATTAGGCCTTGAATCGGCCTATGTGTTCCATAGTTAACTTCCCATCGTCTCCAGTAATCGTGGCAAAGTCAGGTGTTTTAAATCCTCTGGGCAGAGACACCAATCTGTCCACCCACTCGAGGTAAGACTTCCTGTATACCGGCCAGTCAAGCGGTTTCAACTGCACACCAAAGAACTTTTTGATGGTGTCAGCTATTAGGTTCGGATCCAAGAGTTAGGTTCTGATGCCCTAGGCTCGATTGGAACATTGGGATGCCACATTATTTCTGGGGGACCTTGCATCCCTGGTTGCGGTGGTACCTGAGGTGGACTATTCACCCACTATTACCTAGGCATCACATGGCGAGGTTAGCCAAGCCAATTCCTTGAGTAGATATCTGACTATTCTGGCATGGTGGAATTGGGTTTCATGGCTGCTTGATAGAAACGCCAATCATCTGCAGATATGGATGTGAACCCACAAAAAATGGCACAAATGCTTCACGATACGGCTGAATAGGTGGCATACTAACCGAGCCAGGTGGGTTTGTGACCCCGTGGTTGCCTATTCGGGTAGTATCCGCCTGACCTGCCGAGCCCTAACTTTGGGTCGAAAGGCATGCCCCTCTGCGTAGGGTTGATAGTTAGCCGCTCTATTCCATCTGACCATGTTGAAGATTAGCTGCATTAGTATCATTCGCCATAAACTGCCCCCAAGTGTTGGTGTTGGCAAAATTACAAGGCTAAGGAAATATAAGGTTAGGATTTACTTGACGAGAAAGTGCTTGCTAAGGCTCAACCACATTACCTTATGGTGGAACCTGTTGCACGTTTTTCATTGGAACATGAGAAGGTGCCTGTTGAGGTCCTACCACATTAGCATACATCGGAGTTTATTGCGTGCTCCCCATTGGGCTAGGTTGTCTTCCCCGCGGTTGGCCGGAGACACCAAGACTCATCGCACTACTAGCTTGCGTAGCAGGCCTCTGTTCAAGTTCCTTGTCCTTCTGCGCCTCATTGTGCACCATAAGTTTCACTATGTCAAGAAATTGCAGGGAGACTTTGTACATAATATCACGAATCCCCATATCAATCGGCAGCCGAATGAACAATGTGGTCATGACCACTGGTTCTTCGTCAATTGACTTCGGTTCATCATTCAATTCACTAATTGCTGTGTGTGCAATTGGCTTCAAATTACTCGCATGCTCTGAGTTCTTAGGTTTGGAGGAAGTTCGCTTCTTGGAAGCTGAAGACGGGTCCATACTTAGGTTTCAGCCAGAGTGTAAGTACATGCGCCATATATAATCAAGACCAGCCAATCAAACTGGAAGGCTTGTCTACCTGTGTTGGTCTCACAGGGCAACTTATATGATTCCTCTGTTTCTTCAAACAATTGTGTCGAGGACAGAACTTCGTTCCTCGACTATGGGTTCCCTAACTCCTTCAAAGAGTGTTAGAATAGGTGAGAGGGGTGTGTGGTTTGGGTTATCTTAAGGATAAAAACATAAAGAAAAAGCAGTCAAGGATATAGTTGAAGTGAATAAAAGTCAAGTCACAATTAAGAAGCACGGTCAAAAGATGTTTCGTATCTTCTGAGCTTATCATTCAGCGGAATGCATATTGGTGAAAGCTAGAGATGTAGGATAGTGTACTAAGAAGATGATTTAGATATGTGTATGGACAGTTGAACATCTTCTTAGTAACAAGAATGTGTAAAGAAGACAAGGTGTTGGGAATTTGTAAGCATGGTCTTATTACACCGAGGATAAGGAATGTGAGAAGGTGTTGAGAATGTATTTCTATGTGTTTCAGACTTTCTCAAACATTTGATGTTGGTGAGGTGTATTGAATAGAAGTTTGAGGTCTAAGAGATTGTCAGATGTTTAGTGTAACACCCCAATTTTCGAATTAATACGTTTTTTATTTATGTGCATAGTGTGATAATTTGTGTGTGCCTATTTTGCAATTAGTGCCTATTCTAGTGAGATATTATTATTATTATTACTACTACTTTATATTTATTAAATAGTAGTCTTAAATTAATATGTTTTTATTTTATAATATGTATTTATTTTAGATAGTAACATACTAGTGTTAAGAATAAAAAAATAGACATATAGATAGTTTTTTTTGGTCAAAGACATAGATAGTTAACGAGAGAGAGATGGGCGTATTTTAGATAGTAACATACTAGTTTTAAGAATAAAAAAAAAGACATATAGAACAGTTGAGTTTTTTTTGGTCAAAGACATATAGTTAAATTCATTGTTGTTGACAAGTTGGTTCTGCTTGCAGTGATACTACAATTTTTAATTATCGAGGTATGAGGGAAAGGTTTTCTATTCTATATGGGGAATAGGAGATAGAACTAGAATTGTGTTAGTTATCGCTATTCCTATTTAAGTTTGTTTTATTTATTTTTATTCTATTTGGATGACTATAATTAAATGATTTGGATGACTGTAACTAAATGAATTGGATGATTGTAATTATATGACATGGACGAGTGTAATTAAATGATTTGGGTTTGTAATTATGCCTAGTTTAGGGCGTGAATCTAGTATGAGTAGCAAATTGTATGTTAAACGATGTCATTTAATTAACACGCGAGGAACGAAGAGTCGTAGGCAGATGACCGTAGGATTAAGTCGATAGGGAAGGTGAATTTAGAGTAAAAACGGAGTAACTATAAGAATTAATGTCTAAAATTAATCCTAAGTGTGGGTATGTAATAAATAATAGTGAATGATCAATTGCTAAGTAGTGGTAATTAGTGAACTAAGATTGAGACTAAGGAAGAACTTAGAAACATGACTAGTCAGTTACTAATTATATTATAGCAATGAAAACATGATAATTGACTTTGAGAATAATTCTTAGTGATAGAAAAACATGCCGTGTTAGTCGTAAATCACGAGTGACATAAGACTATAAAAGAGTGAGGTGCCCATAGCAAAATCTTGACTTAGTGCTAGTTAGCTGAAGAACACTTAATAGCTTAACGAAGTTAATTAAGTTATAGACGATAGATAATGAGCCACAAACATAGTTGAGTAGATATGACTTGGGCATGACTCATAAGTAATTATACACCACTTATTTGAGAAGGAACTGTTAATTATAAAAGTTAAAGAATGTGTTAATGTCTAATGTGCTAATGGATTAGAATCATAGGTAAGTCTAAATGATACTGTTGTCGTCAAACTCTAAGGTCTTGGCCGTGGTGTCAGCCAGAGGTTTGGACAGTCTTTGATTCCTCATTTCTTCAAGCAATTGCGTCGAGGAGGGAACTCTGCTCCTCAACTATGGGTTTCCTGACTCCTCTAGAAAGGGTCAGGCAAAGTGAGAAGGGACGCTAGTGTTGGATTATACTACGGCTAATGCATAAAGTAAAATAAAGTAAATGCGATAAAGGAAGATAAATTGAAATAAACGTAGAGTTTGATTGATTGATGTGTGTTTTACATTTCACTCTAATGCTATATATATACACAGGCCCTCGTCGGCCACTATGTTAGCCAACATTTGCCTGCTGTTGGATTGATCTAAAATCAACGGCTCTCATTGTTTCATAGGCCCTCAACGAAGCGAAATAACTGCCCACGATCCCACTGGCACGGTTAGTGGGGTGAGTGCTCGTTGCTCCGCGTTTTCTGGCCTCGCTCTCCCGCTTGAACTTCAACCGTTCCCACGTTTTATCTTCGTTCCGTGTCTTGCCTTCCAAGTAACGCCCGCCCTACCTCGGCTGTATGGTGGCTCTGTTGTCCTGGCTCACTTTAGGCAAGGATTAAGGTGTCCGAGCCACCTAGGCCTTGGTACTCTATAGGCTGGGGCAATCACTTTCCCTTGGCTTGGCTCATTGGCCCTCGGGCGTAGCCCTCCCTCTGGGGGTTTTGTCATTCAGCGTGCCTCGAGGACCTCCTTTTAGCTTCACTCTTTCTAGCAAATACCTTTTCTGCCCTTGTCGTGTGGCTTGCCTTCTCACCATGACTCCCTTTTTTTCTCTCTTTGCCCTCGGCCTACTACTCATTTATTTTTTGGTGTTAACAATTGCCCCCCTTTTTGTGCTGTCATGCGGCCTTGAGGACATGATTAATAGTACGAAAACACTTGAAATGATTTGACGTGACGGTTAGAGGGGACATAACTGCTGCCACGTGAGACTTGGCGCTTCGCACGAATCGAAACGGCTGCGCGACGGTTCCCAAGGAGACGCCGGTTGAAACTTCTTGCGAGGCTATAAATAGCCCTCATCATTACCCCCACACAGTTACTTGCATTCTTTTGAACCTTCTTGCTATTATCTTAACTGTTTCGCCACCATCCCTGCGCGACGACAGTTCCTTTCTCTGTTTAGCATGGCCTTTGACTCTGTCTCTCAAAATCAAGATCTTAGCTATGGCGGCACTGGCAGCCAGGCCAGTTCGACCTCCAGCTCATCGTCCTCCGCCCTTCCTTCGGCAAGCCTCCCTCTAAAGTCTTCCCCGAGGGACTTCCTCACGGTGGTTCCGGACGGCGTCACAGTGCGACCTACCACTTCTGAGGTTTCTGATGGTTTTGCTGCCTTTAAACAAGTCTTTGCGTCCCCGACGCTCCCCTTTACTCAAGATTGGTTTACTACCAGTGCCGACATATCGGATTTCGATGCATTGGCTATGCCCACTGTCGACTACCGAAGTTGGTTTGTGAGGGTCCATAATGTCAAGAATAGTGCCTGGAAGACTGAGGGCCGTCGCGACATAGTGGCCCTTTCCTCTTTCGTCGCTCCTACCCGCCTGGAGATGCTTCTGCCCCTCCTGGGTTTTTGGTCATACAAACTTAACGCCTTTGTCTTTTCGTGGGGCATTCTAACCCCTACCGCGCTTGACGTTTCTGCCATCACTGGCCTGCCTGCGTCGGGCAGGGCAGTCCATCCTTCCAGGTTCCCGAAGGAGGCGGGCCGTGTGAGTATTTCGGCTGGAGGTTCCTTTCCTCGATTCGGTGAAGATCATATTGGGGACACTCCAGAAGTTTCCGAAGACGAACACCTTGCCTTTCTCTTATACTTCTTTTGCAAGTTCTTCTATGGCACTGGCTCTGAAGGTATTATCCAGGACTTACAGCCCTTCGCGGTTATGATGCCCAGTGACACGCGCTATGCTTGGGCCCTTTTCTTCCTCGGCGAGTTCTTTCGTGGCATGCAAAGCGTGCTTGACCAAATTCGGGAGCACGATCATGTCAGCCAGGTTCGAGGTCCCATGTGGTTTTTGCTACTGTGGGCCATACTCTACTTTCCCACCCTTCTCACCGCAGGGTTGGAAGGTCCCGGAGTCATCTCCTCAGTGTTTCTAGGTCTTGAGCTCTGGGGTTCCCCTGTCACCGGCTGACTCCTACTCGTTTTGTGAAGGAGCTTCTTCGGGCGGATGCCCCGATTACGAGCTGGTGCCCTGTGTTGGACAGAGGGTTTGGCCCTCTATGGATATTTGTTCCCTCAAAGCCCCCGGCCACCTACTCCGTTGCTGTTCGCGCCTACGCCAGAGATAGCTGGAAGTTCGCCTTGGTGGCGGGGGATTTACCAATTGGGTATGTGACCTCTCAAAGCAGCACTGCCTCCTCGGAGTATTATTTTCCCAACTTCGTCTGCAGGCAGTTTGGCTTCATGCAGCACATTCCCCTGCCGTGAAGGGCTGACCGATGCTTGGGTATGCGAGATGGTTGCCGTTGCTCCCAGTCAGGCCCAGGTATGCCTCCTTTCTTTCGATCTATTTGTATCTCTCCTTGCTTTTCCTCTTTTCATTGTCTTATGTGCCTATGTAGCGCCTGTCATCGAGGACGACGACGACGGCCCCATAACCTTCCGGCACCCTCCCAAGCATTAGACGATGAAATCTCCGGATTCGGCGGCGAAAAGAGGTGCTGTGGGGGCAGTTGCCACTCTTCGCTCTTTCGAGAGTCCTAAGGTAACTTTCGCGGTCTCTCCCTTGTATTTCGCTGGCTATTAAGGCGTATCTTAACGCCGCATCCCCATATCGTTGCAGGTGGTTGCTCCCTTGGTCGTGGATCCCCCTCTCCTAGATCCATCTCCAATTTTCCTTCCAACCCTCCATTGGCCCCCCAACCTGTGGTCGACGCTGAGGTGGCTCAGCATTTTACGGCTCGACGCCAACTTCGGGTTCACCCCCTCACTTCCGAGGAATCACAAAGGTTGGAGATGGCTCTTCATGGCGGCATCCCCACCGACACCTCTCAACTTATGGTCCTCCGGTCCTTGATCTTCAGGTTGACCTCCCAAGAAGGCCTACCGGAGCGACAACGGAGAGCCCTTAAGGACATAGCTTATGATCTCCCAGCAATTTCTCAGGCCTATTTGGCGGCCAGTGCTATTCGGGATGCTGCTCAGGAGGCATTGGACCGCCTACGCACTCTGCAAGCCGAGCACAATACGCTACTTTCTGGCTACGAAGAGAAGGTGGCAGTGCGCCAGTTAGCATTGATTGAGGAAGAGAGCAGTAGGTGCCGCATCGGGGAAATTGGGGTTTCGCTGGCGCAGCTTCAGCATGATCTCGAGGTTCTGCGTGCCCGCCATGGGATGGCTGCCGGACGACAAGATTAGATCTCAGCGGAGCAGTCCCTGGTATTCCACCGCAGCAAGCCTTTGGGTCGACACATTCAGGAATCTCATCCCCAGCGAGATATCGCCATTTTTGACAGAGATCGCGGCCAAAATGGGATGCAATTGGCCGCCGCTTCATGGGAGAACTTTCGCCTCTGCCTGGCGGGTGTCCCTCCTGCTGACCCTGATGTTGCCAATCTTGAGCCTTCAGAGGTCGTAGGGGACCCTGTTGATCAGTGCATTTTGACGCACATTCTTCTATGATTGTACTTAGGCATTTCCCTAGTTTTTTTTTACTTATTTTACTATTTTGTCATGTTTTTAGATTTAAGTTTATGTTTGCCTTTAATTCATTTTCGTATGTTGTTTTCAGCTTTAGCGGTTATTTGATACCTGTTCACTGTACGGATCATATCTGAAGCTACGAGATGGCGTTTTGTGCGTTCTAATATGCGTTGGAAAGCTAAGAGAAAGAGCTACAACTTTCATGTTGAAGCCAAAAGCTGATTCGGAGTGCAAGAGTCTCACATAATTCGTTGAAGTTTCAGACTGTAGAAAATTATTTGTTTTAGGTCATTTTTGGACCGGGCTTTTGTTTTCCGACCTGGTTTGAATTAGAAGTGCAATCCTTATTTTGTTAAAAAGGCAATCAGCCGTAGGACGGACACTATTGACGGATTCACGAGAAAATAATATTGCTTTTAACGATTGTAATGGAGAACTAATCATCCAGAGTTGATCTGCTGTAATCAAGTTTCCAACGCTTTGAGGTTTTTAGCCTATCAATTCAATTTCGTTTCTCTTTCAATTCTATTCTATGAAAATTCATGTGCTTAATCTGTATTTCATGGAATGGTTTTGATTAAATTCACATGATTGTATTCCTAACTTTTAATCGCCGTTTACGTCGCTTTGTCGTTAAATCGCGTTTGTAAATCGTATTTGTTTAATTCACGATTGTGTTATTCCGTTTGCTTAATTCGGAGTATAGGAATACCAATCTGTTTTATATCTTTCGCGCTTGTCAATTGATATTGAAATCGAATAGAGATCGAAGCCGCTTAGGGAATTGGTGAGGTAGAAACCAGTGATTAGCCGGAAACCGAAAATAGTAGATTAACTTATTTTATAATCGCTTATTTTAATCACTTATTTACTCTGTTTTCTAAATCGATCCTTAAACCATAAACCCCCCAAATCGATTTCAGTAGGTTAATAATAATAATACAAGAATCCTTGTGATACGACTCGAGCCATTGTCGCTATCTACAGTTTTTGAAATCACTCGTTTTGATCCGTGCGCGACAGCGGATCAAATCCTGTCAACCTGGCTTAGACGGGGGAGATCTATCGTTTCATTTTTTACGTGTCTTTCGTTATCACCAGGTCGCCGATGTGTGGCTAGCCACCCTGACAATATTTCTCTTATTTCTTAAAATCCATCTGTCAATTCGTCGGATACTTTCCCATAGAGTAGGATAATACACTTTGAGGTACATGCCGTTAATCTTTGTTTCAAATTCTTCTTCGTCTAGAGTGATTAGACGATATGCTCCACCGTGGTATACTTCGCTAACGATGTAGGGCCCGTCCCAATTCGGGGACCACTTGCCCAACTGGGGGTCTTTCCTCCCTAGTGGCAAAATGGCCTTCCATACGAGATCACCCTCAACAAACTTCTTTGGTTTGACTTGTATGTTGTAGGCTCGGGCCATTTTAGCTTTTTTCGTCTCTATTCTGCTGAGAGCAGCCAGCCTATCATCGTCCACCGAGTCCAGCTCCATCAACATGGCTTGCTGGAGTATCCATGCTAAGGGAGTGCTGCCGCGCTCCTCTCAACGAGGCTACACTGTTCTCCAAACCATAGGGGGTCAGCTCCGTGGCCGTAGACTTAGAATTTCTCATAGCCCACAGGACCTCATTGAGGGTCTCCTGCCACCGCCGGGGCTTATCCTCTATGTTCTTCTGGATGAGTTCAATAATGACCTTATTGGCTGCCTCGGCTTGTCCGTTGGCTTGAGCATAATAAGGGGACGAATGTCTCATTTTAATGCCGTATTCCTGGGCAAAGGCTGATAACTCTATTTTATATAGAGTGATTTATACATCTAAACCTAAATAATGTGGATATCTTGTGTTGCAGGTTAAGTTTTGATGATGAAGTAATCTAAGACAAAGTGACAAATGGAACTCCATGGCACAACCAACCCAAGAAGTAAGTCCATGTTAAGGGTAGTTGCTAGAAAGTCGGGTCATGTCTTAGGAATGAATTGTAAACCGCTTTTGAGGATCGGCTCAAATCTCTTGACACAGTAGCACTCACACAAACAAAACTAACATATGTCTTCAATTGATATGTTAAATAGGTTAGCCACTTTTTGTTTTAAAGAAATAGATTCATAGCTTAGTGTTTTAAAAGAAATTGTTTTTGAAGTAAAGAATCGATTCTTGATTTGGTATTTTAAAACAAAAAATCGATTCATGGCTTCTTGGTTTAAAGCCAAGAATCGATTGTTATCTTGATTAGTTTTTAGAAGAACTTGTTTTTTTGAAAGAAAACAATCGATTCATGACTTTGGGTATTTGAAGCAAACAATCGATTTTAATTATGTGTTTTAGAGTGCAAAATCGATTCATGGTCCCGTTTTCAATGAAAGAAATCGATTTACATCTTGATTGTTTTGAAACAACTTGTTTTGGAAAGAAAACAATCGATTGATGACTTGGTTTTAAAAAGAAAAGAATCGATTCATGGCTCTCTATTGTAAAGAGAAGAAAATCGATTAGTAGCTTGTAAGTTTAAAGAGGCAAATCGATTTCCTTCCTTATTTATATGATCTTGTTTTTATAAAGCTAACAATCGATTGTCTACTTGCTTCCTTAAGTACAAAATCGATTGCCTTCCTATTTTACTCAAGCTCAAAATCGATTTGTCACCTACTTGTCTTTAAGCACATAATCAATTTCTTACTTGTATTTTTGAAGCATACAATCGATTTCTACATTATGTTTTTCAAGCAACTAATCGATTTGTCACTTATTACATTAGTGTTAAAAATTGTTTCAACGGTCATATTTTTACAAACTCTATAAATAGGACTTAAGGTTTCACAAATCAAATAACAACCTACGCATAACAAAGAACAAATCCCTATTACACAATCACACTTGCTCTTCATTGTTTCTATCAATTTGAGCTGATCTCTCTTAAGGGTTAGGTTGGGAATCTTCAAGTTGTTGTATTCACCTTCTTAGAGGTATTTGTTATTTCTTTGTAAATTCTTTTAATACTGTTATTGGTTTATACTAGAGAGTGGGGTATCTCTCTAGTTTTTTGATTGTAACAAGGGTGGGGCATCTCTTGTTTGTCAATTGGTTGTACTAGGGAGTGAGGTATCTTTCTAGGGTTTTTGATTGTAACAAGGGTGGGGCATCTCTTGTTGTAATTGTTTTTAGGGCTCTTGCACAAGGTGGGGTATCCTAGGTGAAGAGTGCCTGTGTCTGTAAGGGTTTTAAAGCACCCGGTTGAAAGCTTTGATTTGATAGTGAAAATCTCACAAAGGGTTGTAGGACTAGATGTAGGTCACTGAGAGGTGACCAAACCAGTATAAATCCTGTGCGTGCATTACTGTTCTATATTCTAATTCGTTCATTTCATAAACCTGCACGAAAATTAATCTAAGTCCTTAAAAATGGGAACCGTTTTTTAAAGTCTCAATTCACCCCCCCTCTTGAGACTGAAGCCACTTGGTAACAAATAATTGTTTAGAATCAAGTAAAGTATGTGTTAAATATAGTTGTATGAATAAAATAAACAACATTCAAGGTTTCCACTCATGATTTAGCATTTTGCATATATATTGGTATGTTTGATGTGTTTGTTTAGTGCACCTGCAGTTGATGCATCTGCACCGGAAAACAGCAGTGCACCTGCACTAGATGCACCTGCACTAGATTATCACAATGCAACTGCACTTGGTGCATCTGCACCATCCTGCACCAATGACAGATTACCCAACATTGGAAGCACCTCAATCCATACCAATGCATAAGCACCTCTATGACATCATGCTTAGTCACAAGTCACATGAGGCACATGCCAACTTGCAAAATGCGGCGTCTACAATATAAAGACCATCATGAAGAGCCATTCACATGGGACACTTGGCCATCCATAATTGGACCTATCTTTTGGCAATCAATATATCTTAGTAGCTGTTGATTATGTGTCCAAATGGGTAGAGGCAGTAGCACTACCAAATAATGATGCTAAATCAGTTAGTAAATTTCTTCAAAGAAACATTTTTACAAGCTTTGGCACCCCAAGAGACTCATTGAAAATCTTCTTGCAAAATATGGGATTAAACATAAAATTGCTACAGCCTATCACCCACAAACAAGTGGACAAGTTGAGCTATCAAATAGGGAAATTAAAAGAATGCTAGAAAAAATGGTTGGACCAACAAGAAAAGATTGGTCTTTACACTTAGATGAAGCATTATGGGCATACGGAATAGCATTTATAACCCCATTAGGTATGTCCCCCTATAGGTTAGTTTATGGCAAAGCATGTCATCTACTTGTTGAGTTAGAGAACAAGTCATATTGGGCTATAAAAAAGTTAAATTTTGATCTCAATAAGGCAGCTGCACAAAGGTTTTTGGAATTAAATGAATTAGAAGAATTTAGGCAATTCTCTTATGAGAATGCAGAAATTTACAAAGCAAAAACTAAAGCATGGCATGACAAAAGAATCCAAAGGAGAGAACTTAGGGAAGGAGGAATGGTCTTGCTATACAGTTCTAGGTTGAAATTGTTCCCTGGAAAACTGAAATCAAGGTGGTCAGGACCATTCAGATTAGTCAAAATTTACCCCCATGGTGCAGTTGATTTATATGATGCAGCCACAAATACCACTTTCAAGGTAAATGGCCAAAGAGTGAAAATGTACTATGGTGAGCATGTGGTGAGGGACAAAGCCACCACTTATTTTGAAAATCCTTAATTCACAAGAGGAAGTCAGGCTGTAAGACTCTTAAAACAAGCGCTTATGGGAGGCAACCCATGAATTTTAGGTAAATATTTAGTTATTTTGTTCAATTTGATATTTTTCAAGTGTTTTTTAGGAACACAGGTTTTAGTGCAGTTGCACTTCATGCATCTGCACCTCTCAATTCTCAGTGCTCTTGCACCAACAAATTCAAAATAGTCACTTGGGTGAAAAATTTTCAAAATTGCCAGCACATCAAAGGTGTAATCATGATTGGTGGCTGAAATGTTGAGTTGTCCTACCTACTGCCACACGTGTCCTCTCGCATGTAATCCCACATAGCCTAACGGCTATAACCCCCATCAAATCAAACTCCACTAACCCTCATTCACCTCTTTAAACCATCACATTTCCCTATAGTTACCGTTTTCTCACCCACAATTACTCTATCTCCCACAAAACCGTAAACTCTCACAAATCACTTTCTCTCTCAAAAATTCCCAATTTTCCCTAAGCACTCATCTTCAACCTCTTGTAAATTTCACAAATGTCCTTTCAATATTCTCTGCAAGTTACATCAATGGCTCGCAAAGAAAGCGCAACCACAGCTTCAAGCAAAACTGAAAGCAGTGCAGGAGCACCATCTAAGCAGCTTTGAAAGAAACAATCAAATGCACCTGCAACAGTCACTGTGGATGCAGATCATGCACATTTCTGGGAAATGAAGTTCTTGCCTGAAAAAGGTGTACAATCTGATGAAGGCTCATCCCAGTTTCATGTCAACAATCTCCAACCTACACTGGGATTTGTTCGTGCAACACAGAGCATTTTACTTGGAGCAAATAGTGAGGGAATTTTACATAGGTATTCAGGACAACAAAGGAGGTAAAATTCTGAACCATTCCTTAGTTAGAGGAAGAAGGGTATATTTTGATGCTAAGCGAATCAATGATCACTATAATCTGGTTTGCAATGGCTCTGAGTTTGAAGAAAAAATGGAAAATTTTGGAAAGAAGGATATGGAAAGGGTTAAATCTAGGATTGCAGTAGAAAACTCTAAATGGGATAAAATCACCCACACAGACTTTAAGCTTAAGAGTAGATACATAATTCCTGAATTAGGCAATTGGCACTTGTTCATTGACTGTTCTATTCGTCCTACATCACACACATACACGCTATCTAAGGATAGATTGATCCTTTTGGATACAATCTTGGCTGATGACAACGTGGATATAGGAAGAATCATCGGTAAGGAAATTTTGGATTGTGCAACAAAAGATTCTGGGTTTTTATTCTTTCCATGTTTGATTACTGAGCTTTGCATAAATACTAGTGAACAGAGAAAATATCCACCGGGTCCATTATCTGCTGAAATGAAAGAAAGAACCAAAATTGCTAAGGAACCAACTAGCCTAGTGCAGGAGCACTTGATGCAGAAGCAGGAAGCAGTCTGGAAATTCCAGCAAGATCAGCATGAATGGATTCAGCTCAGATTAATGGAAATCTCACAAGTTCCAACACAGGTGGAAACACCAGTGTTTCCAAGTTGGGTATTCCAATCTCAAGAAGAAGAGGAGAAAGAAGAAGAGGAAGAGAAAGATGAAGAAGAGAGTGAGAAAGAAAATAAGAAAAAGAAGACTTTAAAGAGGAAGAGAGTAACTAGACAAGAAAAGGGTAAGAAAAAGATGACTGTAGAGGAGGAAGAAGAAATGTTAAGTGAAGAATTGGTGGATCCTGAAGAGGATGAAGTAATAACTCAGGCTGTAAAAGAAATGGAAAGAAATGAAGAAGAAGAAGAAACAGGATCTGAGGAGGGTAGTGAGGGAAAGAATGGAGAGGAAGATCTGAATATGACAATGGAGGAAATTGCAAGGAGAAAATATGCAACCAAACCATAACAACAACCACAAACAGAATCATTCCCATCATCACCACCTCCAACCCATAGCCCAAAACAGAAATCACCCACCAAATCATCATCACCACAAACCACCCAACCTGAAAAACAAACTGAAACAGAAGAACATGCAACCACAAAAGAACCATCCCCCACACCAACTCACACTCAACAAACACAAACAGAACCTCCACCTACTGAAACCATTCTTATTTCAACTAATATTGTCTCTGAAAAAGAAAAATTGCACGTTATTAATGAAGATCCTGTAGCAGAAGGAGAGAAGACAACTTCAGTTGAAAAGAATGAGAGTGGTGGTCTTGATCAGTCAGCAGCTGATGCAACTGCACTTGATGCAGGTGCATCCCAAGAGTTACCAACAGTGACAGTCTTCCCAAAGAACAAACAAGACACTAGCTGGTATTGGAAGAGCTTGCAGCAAAACGAAGAGAAGAACTGGGGAACACCCAGAAATTTTTCAAGCAAACTACTGAGGTTGCCAAAACTGTGAAGGAGACCCCACAAGAAGGAGGAGGGGACACTGTCAAAGAATCTGAAGGACTGTTGGAGAAGGAGACACCCAAGGAAGGAAGTGCAGAGAATGAAAGTACAAAGAAAGCTGATACTGCTGTTGAGGAGAAACCAACTGAGCAACCAGAGGAAGTTGCAGTGCAGCTAGTGCTGATGCACCTTGTGTATCTGCACCTCTAACAGATACCAAAGCAGATGAGCCAGCAAAGACAATAACCACTACTGTGCCTGGTGCAACTCCATCCAATGTAGCTGCATTAAAGCCAAAGGAGCCCAAACCCAAGAAACAGAAGACCAAACATGCTCCAACAAGGGCAAGCAGCAGGCTCAGAAGTGGAGCCAAAAATGAGTAACTCTTTAAATGTTGATTAAATATTTTGCTTACAGTACTTGGTTTTAATTATCTTTTGACTCATCCCACATGTATTAACCCTCCTCCCCATTTTGAACAAATTCCTTTTGAACTCAACTTAAGAGCAGTGAGGACACTGCTCACTTTTAAGTTGGGCGGGAGCAGACTTCACTCTATGCATGTGCTATGTTTAATTACTAATATGTCTGTTCTCAGTAGCTGTTAATATGTGTTAGTATCTTATTGTTAGTAAATCTGTTTTAGTATGTGTTGTTTGTATTAAATTTTTCAAATGATGTACTCCACAAAGCTTCTGTTAAAAAAGTTGAAACTGTTTTCAAAATTAGGAAATCCTTTTTCAAAAAACAGTAAGTCCATGAGTCAATTTTGAGTATATCAAGTTATTTGTTTTCAAATTAGGATTTAATTATTTTGAAGCATGATCAGCTTGAGTTCTTTTTCACAAAACATAGGCAAAATGCATTTGTGAACTGATTTTTAAGGATGAAAGAAAAGAAACCTTGTTTTCCCCAAATAACCACTGTTATTATTACTTTGACACATCAAAGCTGAGTTTTTGAAAGGAACCTTACTATGTGAACAATTATCTGATGCAAGAGGAATTTTTAGAAAACTAAGGTCAAAAATAAATTTTTACTAAAAATATAGAAGAGCATAAGAAATTAAGTTTGGGGGAGTTTTTATGAATACTAAGGGAAAGTATGAAAAACTTAGAGTAGTCAACGCAAAAGGTTACCAAAATCACTACAAAAGTGTTCAAAGTGTTATAGTTAGCTATATTTACCTGAGTCATTAAATTGTATCCGTTCCAATAGTGCATTTGGTTTGAAAAGAAAGAAAGTCAAAAAGAAAAGAAAGAAAAAGAAGAAACGAAAAAGCACACCAAAGAAAAAAGTATGCATAAGGGGATCAGTGAGGAGGGCAATATATGCTACAAGTCTTAAAACGTAGTATCAGTGCAGCTGCACTCAATGCACCTGCACCGTCACAAAAAGTTCAATGCAATTGCACTACACAAAAACACCCAATGCACCTGCACTTCAGAAAAATGATGCACCTCCACTCACTGCATCTGCATCAAGAAAAAGAACCACAAAAAATAGAAATAGTGCATTGACTCAAAAATTTTGAAATACTCAAATCAAAGCCCTTTGTTGTACTTAGAGCCCCCCAAGTCTTGAGGATGTTGTGAGTCTAATCTATATTTTGAAACATCTTTGTTGTGACCAAACGTAATCTAAGAACTTTTAAAGGCTAGGAGAAACATTTTACTTAGTATTGGGACTGATTGAATCTCAGTGGGACACACACTCACACAAATGAGTTTTAATAGCTTTGGATATTTTGGAATTCAAAGGCACAAAGACAAAAATTTTCTGAAAAATGAAGTTCATAAGATACATTTCTTGAAAAACATTCTTTGAAAAGATGTGAGCTGATCTGTTCTTCTTAATTATGAAAATCTTATTTGTGCTTTCTTTTTGTCATTACTTGAGGACAAGCAATGGTTTAAGTTTGGGGGTGTGATAACTCTATTTTATATAGAGTTATTTATGCATCTAAACCTAAATAATTGTTTAAAATCAAGTAAAGTATGTGTTAAATATAGTTGTTTGAATAAAATAAACAACATTCAAGGTTTCCACTCATGATTTAGCATTTTGCATATATATTGGTATGTTTGATGTGTTTGTTCAGTGCACCTGCAGTTGATGCATCTGCACCGGAAAACAACAGTGTACCTGCACTAGATGCACCTACACCAGATTATCACAGTGCAACTGCACTTTGTGCATCTGCACCATCCTGCACCAAAGACAGATTACCCAACATTGGAAGCACCTCAATACATACCAATGCATAAGCACCTCTATGACATCATGCTTAGTCACAAGTCACATGGAGGCACATGCCAACTTGCAAAATGCGGCGCCTACAATATAAAGACCATCATGAAGAGCCATTCACATGGGACACTTGGCCATCCATAATTGGACCTATCTTTGAGGATCAGTGTTGGACTCAAATTGCTTTATCAAGTTCTGAAAAGTAACCATGGTTAACTCCTCAAAGTTAACTTAATCTCCAAGCAAACCCTCACTTGAAGGAAAGCTCAAAGCCTATATAAAGACCTTCATTCTTCACTTGGAAAATCATCTCTAACATCTTAGATAGCATATATTTCACTTCTCTTTTGATAGTTCTAAGTAATTGGTAGTTGTAAGAAGGCAAGGAAGGAATTGACGACTTCTCCCTTTACTTCTTCATAGAGTTAATTAGGTGCAAGGAATCAGTGCATCTGCATTGCTTGACAAACTCATGCAAGAGTACTTCAATTTGTGTAATCTCTACCTTATTGTTTTCTCTTGTAATTTCCATTATATCAACATGTTTTATTTCATCTATCTTTGTCTTGCAATGCCTATTATGAGCTAAACTTCTTAGGTTGAGATGTTCTAACCTTATAATGATCTTTTGAGAAAGTTATTGTGTTTTTACATGGTGTATGCATTTTGGTTCTTGTGTTATACTACATCCATCTTATTTTAAGGTTGATCGTTTAGAATAAGTAGAGTTATATTCACAGACATGGTTTATAACTAGAAATCAAGAACTAATAAGGGTGAGTGTTTTAATAAAGTCTTTGTTAACTTGTTTAATAAAGAAATCTTTGTTAATTCCATGTTAAGTCCTAGACATAGGATAACATAGTCCTTAGGGTGATTCAGTGGGTACTTTAAAGGCAGGAGTGAACTTATTTAGCATGCCTAGACATAGGAAGCTTGTAACGAAACTCTGAAGAAAGTAGCTGAAAAGCACATACTGATTCAGCTGCACTCAATGCATCTGCACCACATAAAAGCACATAACTCTTGAAAGTGACTTATTTGGTGAAGACACCTCAACTATCATTCTCAACTGATTTCCTCTACATTTTATTACATATTTATATTCTGTTCTCTTAACATCATCATCCAAAATTGTGAGTAGGATAACTTGCACTAATTTATACACTTTGAGCTACAACAATTAATCCAATCCCTGTGGGTTTGATCTTTTATACTACTTGTTTGTGACTGTGTATACTTGCACACTCTTTCGCATACCAAAGGCCACCACTCATTCTCTGGTGAACATTGTACCTTAATCGGCCGTGATGGTCTCAGGGATTCCATACCTGAAAATGATCTGGTTTTCTATGAATCTGATCACCGCGGTCTGATTAACGTTTCCTAACGGCATAGCTTCCACCCATTTAGTGAAGTAATCGGTGGCTACAATAATGAAGTTGTGCTCTTTTGAACTCGGTGGGTATATCTTGCCAATTAAGTCCATGGCTCATCCTTTGAATGGCACCCTTTGGATTGGTCTGTGCAGCTGACAAGCCTCACATCCCTTGGAAAACTGGAAGCAATTGGCCGTTATTGTCGGCCAATAGTACCCATGCGGATAGATGAGCCACTTCATGGTGGGTCCAGACCTATGGCTACCACAGACTCCCGCATGGATTTGTGCCATTACCATATAAGCGTCCTTCATCTTAAGGCACTTTAACAGTACCCCATTGGTACTTCTTTTGTATAGGTCATCCCCTATCAAGATATACTTCAATTCCCTTAGTTTGACCTTGAAGTCGGTGTCAGCCGTCGGGCTACGGAAGGTACCTCGTCAGCACCTCGATCCAGGTGTCGGCGGGACCCTCCTGGGTGAGGGTCACGGCACTTTGTTGCAGCACCTCGTCGCGCCTTGCATCCCGAGGCTTGTTGGGCCAAGTCATTTGCTTTCTGGGGACGTACAGGATGACGACATCAGCAAACAACTTTAGTAAGTTGTGCGCCGAGGCCCTCAGCTCTTTGAGCTTAGCGTTTTAACACTTGTATTCTCCAGGGATTTGTTTGATCACCAGTTGGGAGTCACCCCTTATTTCCACGTAGTGAGCCCTCATGCCGGCCAAGATGTCAAGTCCCATAATCAGAGCCTCATATTCGGCCTGATTGTTGGAGGCTTGGTCCCCTATCCGGCACATGAACCTCCACATTTGGCCACAAGGGTTGGTGACGACAACACCCACTCCGACCCTCATCCGAGTGCTACACCCATCGAACATGAGAACCCAGGGCTTAAGGCCCAGGTAGCTGACAGCTTCGGCCAAAGCATCGTGTGTCTCTACACATGGATGCTGAGCCAAGAAGTTTGCCAGGGCCTGGCCTCTCACAGCTCTCAAAGGTACATAAGTTAACGCGAACGCGTTCAGCTTAATGGCCCACTTTACGAGTCTTCCTTGCAAGACGGGCCTATTAAGCAGATATCGAATAATGTCAACCTTGCATACAACCAAAACTTCCTTAGGCAGAAGATAGTATTCAAGTTTAGTACAGGCGTTAAACAAAGACTAACAAAGTTTCTCAATGGGTGAGTATCTAGTCTCGGCGTCATTGAGTATCCTACTGAGATAATATATAGCACGTTCAGCGCCACTATCATCATCTTGGGCTAACATGCAGCCGATGGCTTGGTCTTCGGTCGCAATATATAGCTACAGAGGTCTCCCAGGCTGCGGCGGTACCAGGACAAGGGGTTGGTCAAGGCAACCTTGACTTGGTCGAAGGCCTCCTGTTGCTTAGTTCTCCAGATCATTTCTTCGTCATTCTTCATTCGTAGCAATGGTGAGAGGGCTTTAAGCTTTCCTGCCGAGTTGGCGATGAATCTCCTTAGGAAGTTGATCTTGCTTAGCAAACTCTGCAGCTCTTTCTTTGTTCTAGGGGGTCTCGCCTCTAGGATAGCTCGAGCTTTGTTTTTGTCCACTTCAATGCCCTGGTTATGCACCAGAAATCCTAGGAAGTTACCTGCAGACATGCCAAAGGCACACTTAGTATGATTCATCTTGAGATTGTGGAGTCTCATCGGCTTCAGAGCTTGTTCGAGATCCCCCAGGTGGGCTTTGAAGCTCTTGGACCTGACCACCACATCATCAATGTATACTTCCATGTTTTTGCCATTAAGGTCATGGAAGAAGGCATTCATTGCCCTTTGGTACGTTGCCCCTGCATTTTTGAGGCTAAAAGGCATTACGAGCCACTCATAGATGCCTAAGGCGCCTGGACACCTGAAGGCAGTCTTATGGGTGTCATCCTCGGCCACATAAATCTGGTTGTAACCAGAGAAGCCGTCCATAAAAGTCAAGATGGCATTGTTTGCCGCGGCATCGACAAGCATATCGGCCACAGGCATACCGTACTCATCTTTCGGAGTGGCCAAGTTCAGGTTTCTATAATCAATACAGACCCTGATCTGGCCATTCTTTTTTATTGCAGGGACTATACTAGACAACCATTCTACGTACCTGGTAGTTTTGATGAACCCTGCCTTTAAGAGTCTTTCCACTTCGGCTTTGATCTGCCGCATTAGGTGTGGGTTGAACCTCCTCGGTGGTTCCCTGTGGGACTTGCAACCTTCCTTGATGGGTAACCTATGATCCACCAAGGCTCTATCAAGGCCTGGCATCTCATGGTAGTCCCATGCCAAGCAGTCACGATAGTCCCGTATCAAGGCTACCATCTAATCACGTTGCTGCGGTTGGAGTTTATCGCTAACTTTAGTCATTCTGGGCTCACTCTCAGTTCCCAAATTCACTTCAACCAATGGGTCTTGAGCTTCGAAGGTAGGCATCTTTCTCTGGATAGGCTCTATGTGGGGGGTTCGGCCGACATCTCGTTGCCATGGTCACCCGAAGCCTCCTCCGAGTCTTCGTCCTCTCCGTGTACAGCACCAAACACAGCCCTTCATTGCTGGACTCTATCTGAAATAGGTGCAATCGATCCAGCAGGCTCTGTACCTCCGAAGGAAGACTAATCATTATTCTCGTTATCAGGCCGTGAGTCGGCCAACATCTTGAATTCAAAACTCTTCTTGGTCTAGTCACATGACTCTATACCGCCCTCTTCGTAGTCCCCTGGTATGGAGATCGGGCGTAGGTAGGGGGAGTAGAAAACGTCTTCAAACATCTTACTCTCTGCTGGGTAAGCATTGGGGTTAGCTTCCACTATTTCCACCTTGTCTTCCACCCATATCATGAGTTTCTGGTGCAAAGTGCAGGGAACACATTGACTAGTGTGGATCCAGTCTCTCCCCAGGATCACCGTGTATGAGGGTTTTCCTTCAATGACGAAGAATGCCGACCAAGTTACCTTTGACCCAACCGTCACATCGGCCACCAGCACTCCTAATGCATAAGAGGGGTGGCCCATGAAACTGGTCATGGTCATGGTAGTGGGAATGAGATCTTCGGCGTTTTTTCCTAGCCTTTTCATAATCGACAGTGGCATGATGTTCAGCACAGCACCACCATCCACAAAGACCCTATTGAACAACTTCCCATTGAGGTGGGCTTTACTGTACAATGGCTTCAGGTGTCTGGTCATATCTGCGGTTGGCTTTTCAAACAGCATGCCTTCTGTGATTGGCCCCTCGGCTTCTGTCAAGGCGGCACATTCAGCCTCCTCGACGAAGACATCTCCCTCGAGGGTCCTTGGCTGATCCCTGGTCCCCCAAAACTCCGGTGGAAGGAGGCCCACCATCTCGATGTCCGCATAGAATTCTCCATCGGTCTCATCCATCAAATCTTCTAGTATTGACTCAGTGATGGAATTTCCGTCGAAGTCTCTAGGGCCAAAAGGGTGTTCCTCTTCTTCCCCCAGGAGGTCGCCTTCTTGCAATTCTTTCTCAGTCATTGTACCCCCATCCTGGGTTCACCGACTGGTCTTGGACTATGAGGTCCGTAGAGGCATTCTATCACCGCCTTTGTGAGGGGACTATGGGGTGCTTCCACCAAGCCTACCATTGCCTGGTCCCCTCCCTTGTGATCAACGGGTGGCTCTGGGGCAGCTGTCTCGGGAGACTGCTCAGGAGCTGTGTCCTCGACTGGCTTTGGGAAGGCCTGTTCCAACGTCGTAACAACAGATGCTGCGGGGATGGTCTAGGTATTCCCATCTCTAGTAGAGGTGAGCATTTGGAGGGTCTCAATTCTCGGTCATTGAGGACTGTGATATCAACCGAGGTTGAGCTCTGGGTTCCGGTCGCTTGGGCCACTATTCTTTCTTCTTTGGGGCGAGTTTCCCCCTCTAGGACTGGCAGGGTGGCTTGCTCGATGGAACCATCGACGGGCCTATCGTGCCCCCCATGTAGGGTGGCTTGGAGTCTTTCCCTCAGGTCCCTCGTCTTGGGCACATGTCTGTCGGGGTTGAGCTTGGACAAATGAAACTTCTTAAGCTCGTGGACTAGCCTCCCTGGCTTAGGAAGCCTCTTCTGAGGTTTCTGAGGTTGACTCGGTCCCCCTATCTGCAATTTTTCTTGTAGCAGGGCCTTTCGTGGTTCCCCGCGGGGGTGAGCCCAAACGGCTGAACACGGATGTTTCCCTCTCTAGGGAAATCTCTCCCTTCAGGACCCACACGTACTTCTTCTTCCCTTTCCCTCAGTCACTCCCTGAGAAGGAGACCATGTTGACATTCATGTTGGGGAAAGGGTCGGTGTCGACAATCATTTCTGATGTTCCTTTGTCAGCCATTTTAAATCTCCCATTCCTGATGGCTTCTTGAGTGGCTTAGCAGAAGATAATACAGTTCGAAGTGGCATGATTAAAGGAGTTATGCCACTTGCAGTATTTCTTCCCCTTTATTTCCTCAGGAGGAGAGATCTTATGGCCGTCAAGAAGTTTAATCTATTTGTCCTTGAGGAGGTAGTCAAAGACTTGGTCAGCCTTGGAGATGTCAAAGGAATATCTTTCCTCGTCTTTCTCTTTACCTTTTGCAGGCTTAAGAGCTCGATAGAGGTAGGCCTTCCCCTTAACTATCTCGGCCACTAAGATGTCTGTCGTGTAGTCGACTGACTCATCATAGTCCGAATCCTCAGCTGTATCCACCACCGATACCAGTTGTGGCCCTCGGCCCCTCGGGGCTCTCTTCCTTTCTCTCTCTTGGACGTACTGTTCCACTCGAACTGCCCGGGAAGCCAAACCACTGAGGTCGCTGGAAGCTTGTCCCACAAGCTTTTCCTTCAATTGAGGGTGCATTCCAGAGATGGCCATGGAAGTAAGCTAGGATTCTACGAGAGGCACCGAGCACTTTTCGGCCATCTTTCTGAATCTCTCAATGAAATCGGTCACTGCCTCGTCCACCTTCTGCCGTAAGTTCATGAGATCGGCTGCGGTAACTTTAGGCTGCGGCCGGTAAAATCTATCATGGAAGCACCTTTCCATGTTTGCCCAGGTCTCTATAGAATCTGGCGGGAGAGAGGAATACCACGAGAAGGCCGTCCCTGTCAAGGACAGAGGGAACAACTGCAACTTGTGATACTCGTGCTGGTTTCCTTCCCCACATTGGGCCGTGAATCGGCTGATGTGCTCCATAGTAGACTAGCCATCGTCCCCAGAAAACGTGGCGAAATCAGGGGTTTTGAATCCTTTGGGTAGAGGTACCAAACGGTCCACCCACTCGGAATAAGGGTTCCTGTACACTGGATGATCGAGCGGCTTCAACTGTACACCGAAGAACTTCTCGATGGTGTCAGCGATGAGATTAGGGTCCAAGAGTTGAGGCCCCGATGATCCAGGTGGAGGCGTTGGGTGCCACAGTGTGTCTGGTGACCCTGCGCCCCCGGCTGCGGTGGTACCTGAGGTGGAGCATCGGTCCATGGCTGCCCAGGTACTACATGGGCCAGGTTAGCAAGGCCTGTTCCT
This sequence comes from Astragalus glycyphyllos, assembly GCA_963573325.1. Lineage (NCBI taxonomy): Eukaryota > Viridiplantae > Streptophyta > Magnoliopsida > Fabales > Fabaceae > Astragalus > Astragalus glycyphyllos. The sequence goes on along the minus strand of OY754314.1, from coordinate 28,082,626 downwards.
GGTACAGGTGCCTGCGCGCCTCGGAGAGGTGGAACTTGATTCCATGGCTACTCCACCGGGGCGACATTCATCTGTGTCTGCATATAGGAACCCGTCGGGTAGGTACTGAGTGCACCAGAGTATGGCTGACTAGGAGGTAGACTTGCCGAGCCAGGTGGGTTCTGGACCCATGGCTACTGACTAAGGAAAAAACCACCGTTCCTGCCAATCCCTGATTCCGGGGCGAATGCTTGCCCCCCTGCGTTAGCCGGGTAATTAGCCGCGGTAGAACATCCATAGGATGATCCTTGCGGCATACCCACTAGGCCTGCTGCCTCGGGCAGCCTCCTGGCCATTTGCACTTGTCCCTGCTGAAGAGAAGCCTTGTTGGTGCCATTTGCCAAATACTGCGCCCCAGTGTTGGCAGTGGCAAAAGTACTAGGCTGAGGAATCATAGGGTTAGGACTTACCTAATGAGAGTACGCCTGTGGAGTCCCAGTCATGCTCCCACTCGGTGGACAATGATGCATGCCTCCAATAGGGTTATAGCAGGAAGCCTGCTGAGGTCCAACAGGGATGGTGTATGGCTGGGCTTGATGCGGTCCTTGGCCTGTTGCACTTCATTGTGCACCATAGGTTTCACTATGTCAGCCAATTGATGGGACTATTGACACATGATGTCCTGTATCCCCATATCGATTTGCTGCCGGATAAATGACGTGGTCATGACCACAGACTCCTCACAATGTTGTAGGGAACCGTTGTAGGGAACCGTCGTTAGACTCAGCGCTTACCGTTAGGGGAGTTGCATCCGAAACACTTGTTGGCTCAATGTTTCTCATTTTCTGCCGGAGCGCAAGTGCATACGCCAACTATAATCCAGTCCAGGCGAATCAAACAGGGGCGTTTGCTCATCTTTTCCTGTCCCACTAGGCGTGCCAATTTTTGTTGTCGTCAAACTCTTAGGTCCTAGCTGTGGTATCGGCCAGAGGTTTGGACAGTCTTTGATTCCTTTTTTCTTCAAGCAATTGCGTCGAGGAGGGAACTCTGCTCCTCAACTATGGGTTTCCTGACTCCTCTAGAAAGGGTCAGGCAAGGTGAGAAGGGACGCGAGTGTCAGATTACTACGGCTAATGCATAAAATGAAGTAAAAGGCAAAAATACGATAAAGAAGATAAATGAAGTAAACGTAGAGTTTGATTTGATTGATGTGTGTCCTTTACATTTCACTCTAATGCTATATATATACACAGGCCCTCGTCGGCCACTAAGCTAGCCAACATTTGCCTGCCGTTGGATTGATCTAAGATCAACGGCTCTCATTGCTTCATAGGCCCTCAACGAAACACACTAACTGCCCACGATCCCACTGGCACGGTTAGTGGGGTGAGTGCTCGTTGCTCCGAGTTTTCCGGCCTCGCTCTTCCATTTGAACTTCAACCGTTCCCATATTCTTTCAACGTGACGTATCTTGCCTTCCAAGTAACACCCACCTTGCCTCGGTCGTATGGTGGCTCGGCTGTCCTGGCCCCACTTTAGGTAATGGTTCAGGTATCCGAGCCACCAAGGCCTTGGCACTCTATAGGATGGGGTAATTACTTTCCCTCGGCTTGGCTCATTGGTCCTCGGGCATAGTCCTCCCTTTTTGCCCCTTGTCGTATGGCTTGCCTTCACACCATATTCCCATTTTTCTTCTCTCAATCCTCGGCCTACGACCTATTTATTTTTGGGTGTTAACAAGCTCTTTCTTTGTTCTTGGAGGTCTTGCCTCTAGGATGGCTCGAGCTTTGTTTTTGTCCACTTCAATGCCCTGGCTATGCACCAGAAATCCTAGGAAGTTACCTGCAGACACGCCAAAGGCACATTTAGTAGGATTCATCTTGAGATTGTGGAGTCTCACCCGCTTTAGCGCTTGTTCGAGATCAATCAGGTGGGCTTCGAAGCTTTTGGATTTGACTACCACATCGTCGATGTACACCTCCATGTTTTACCAATGAGGTCGTGGAAGATGGAATTCATGGCCCTTTGGTACGTTGCCCCAGCATTCTTAAGGTCAAAAGGCATCACGAGCCACTCATAGATACCTAACCTAAAGGCAGTCTTATGGGTGTCGGCCTCTGCCACATAAATCTGGTTGTAACAAGAATAGCCGTCCATAAAAGTCAAGATGGCATTGTTTACCGCAGCGTCGACCAGCATATCGGCCACATGCATACTGTACTCATCCTTTGGAGTGACCAAGATCAGGTTCCTATAATAAATACAGACCCTAACCTGGCCATTCTTTTTGATCACGGGGACTATATTAGACAGCCACTCTACGTAGCTGGCAGTTCTAATGAACCCTGCCTTCAGGAGTCTTTCCACTTCGGCTTTGATCTGCGACATTAGTTGTGGGTGAACCTTCTCGGTGGCTGCCTGTGGGGTTTGCAACCTTCCTTGATGGGTAACCTATTCCCCCCCAAGGCTCTATCAAGGCCTGGAATCTCATGGTAGTCCCATGCAAAGCAGTCACGGTAATCTCGTATTAAGGCTACCATCTCGTCACGTTGCTGCGAATGGAGTTTACCGGTAACTTTAGTCATTCTGGGTTCGCTTTCGGTTCCCAAATTTACTTCGACCAGGGGGTCTTGAGCCTTAAAGGTGGGTATCTTCCTCTTGATGGGCTCTATGTAGGGGGTTTGGCTGACATCCTATCACCAAGGTCATCTGAAGCTTCTGGAGGAGTTTCTGAGCTTTCATCCTCTCTATACACAGCACCAAACATAGCCTCTTCAATGCTGGACTCTATTTGAAATAGGTGCAATCGGTCCAGCAGTCTCTGTACCTCCGAAGGGAGACTATCCATTAATCTCATTTCTAGGCCGTGGGTCGGCCAACATTTTGAATTCAAAACCCTTCTTTGTCCAGTCTCATGACTCAATACTGCCTTCTTCGAAGTTCCCTGGGATGGCAATAGGACGCAGGTAGGGGGAGTAGAACACAGTCGCGAACATTTTTATCTCCGCTGGGGAAGGATTAGGATCAGCCTCTACTATTTCCACTTTGTCTCCTACCCATATCATGAGCTTCTGATGCAGAGTGGAGGGGACACATTCACTTGTGTGGATCCAATCTCTCCCCAGGATCACCGTGTATGAGGGTTTTCCTTCAATGAGGAAGAACGCTGATCGAGTTACCTTTGACCCAACCGTTACGTCGGCCACCAACACTCCCAATGCATTAGAGAGGTGGCCCATGAAACTGGTCATGGTCATGGTGGTTGGAATGAGGTCCTCGGCGTTCTTCCCCAACCTCTTCATAGTCGATAGTGGCATGATGTTCAGCACGACACCACCATCCACGAAGACCCTATTGAATAACTTCCCATTGAGATGGGCTTTGATGTACACTGGCTTCAGGTGTCTGGTCATATCTGCAGTTGGCCTTTCAAACAACATGCCTTCTGTGACTGGTCCCTCGGCTTCCGTCAAGGCGGCCCATTCGGTCTCCTCGGCAAAGACATCTCCCTCGAGGGCCCTTGGCTGATCCTTGGTCCTCCAAAACTCTGGTGGAAGGAGGCCTACCATTTCTATGTCTGCATAAAACTCCCCGTCGGGTTCATCTATCAAGTCGTCTAGTATTGACTGCATCATGGAATTCCCGTCGAAATCTCGGGGACCAAAGGAGTGCTCCTCTTCTTCTCCCAAGAGGTCGTCTTCCTGTAACTCTTGCTCTGTCATCGTACCCCCATCTGAGGTCCACTGACTGGTTGGGGTTGTACGGGACTATGAGGTTCGTAAAGGCATTCTATCACCGCCCTTGTGAGTGGGCTATGGGGTGCATCTACCATGCCCACCATTGCTTGGTCTCCTCCCTCGCGATCAGTAGGTGGCTCGGGGGCAGTGTGTTCGGGAAGTCGCTCTGGAGCTGTATCCTCGACTGGTTTTGGGAAAGCCTATTCCAACGCCGTAGCAACGGATGCTGCGGTGATGGTCTGGGTATTCCCATCTCTAGCGGGGGTGATCATGTGGAGAGTTTCCTTCATCCTGTTGAAAGTTTAGCCCTCAATTGCCTCCTCTTTTGCGAATGAGACTTGGAGGCCGTTTTAGGAATTGGAATCTGTCATGGAAGCAACTTTCCATGTCTGCCCAAGTCTGTATAGAATTAGGTGGGAGAGAGGAATACCACGAGAAGGCAGTCCTTGTCAAGGACAAAGGGAACAGCTCGACTTGTGATATTCGTTCTGGTTTCCTTCCCCACATTGGGCCGTGAATCGGCCGATGTGCTCCATAGTAGAGTTGCCATCGTCCCTGGAAAATGTGGCAAAATCAGGGGTTTTGAATCCTCTGCGCAGAGGCACCAAATAGTCCACCCACTCGGGGTAAGGCTTCCTGTACACTGAACGGTCGAGCGGTTTTGAACTTAACGACAAAGAACTTCTTGATGGTGTCAGCAATGAGATTAGGGTCCAGGAGTTAGGGCCCCGATGGTCCAGGTGGAGGCATTGGTCGCCACAGTGTATCTGGGGGATACTGCGCCCCTAGCTGCGGTGGTACCTGAGGTGGAGCGTTTGTCTATGGCTGCCCAGGCACTACTTGAGCCAGGTTAACAAGGACAGTTCCTGGAACAGATGCCTGTGCGCCTCGGAGAGGTGGAATTTGATTCCATGGCTGCTCCACCGATGCGACATTCATCTGTGTCTGTATATAGGAACCCGCCGGGTAGGTACTGAGTGCACCGGGGTACGGCTGACTAGGAGGTAGGCTTGTCGAGCCAGGTGGGTTCTGGACCCATGGCTGCTGACTCGGGCAATACCCACCGTTCCTGCCATTCCCTGATTCTGGGGCGAAGGCTTGGCCCCCTGTGTAAGTACCAGTGTTGGCAGTGGCAAAAGTACCAGGCTGAGGAATTACAGGATTAGGATTTACTTGATGAGAGTACACCTGCTGAGTCCCAGTCATGCTCCCACTCGGTGGACACTGATGCATGCCTCCCACCGAGAAGAAGGTTTTCCTCCCAGAGAAGAAGGTTGTCCTCCCAGAGGTCCAACATGGTTGGTGTATGGCGGGGCCTGACGCGGTCTTCCCAGAGATGAAGGTTGTCCTCCTTATGATTGGCCGGAGACAACACAGTTCCTGGTGCTACTGGCTTGCGCAGCACACCTTTTGTTCTAGACTGGGCCAACCCTTCAAAGAATTTTGGCCCGACCCATTTCCGTACTCTACCGCGCCCGCATCCATGCGTGACCAGTATCCAATGGTAAGGACCTGTCCACCCGATCCAATGGTTTGGGTGCGATGCCGTTGTCTATAAATAAGTGAGCAACCCTCCATTTCCGGGTATGCACTAATTTCTCTCCTAAATACCTCTTCTCTTCCCTTGCTGACTTAAGCATCGGCACATTCAGAGTCAGCAACCATCCATCCGAAGTCAATTTGCAACCATCGCGGAGCACTTCATCTTGAACCTCAGACACGTACTCCGGTACCGAACATTGGCGACCACAGTGGGAGCATAATCACTTGCTCCTAAACTGACATACACACTTCCTCGAAAACCATCACTCGACTCATGCCTCCGCGAAGACGTTCACCTACCCGATCTCAATCTCGGGCACAGAGTGCAAACATCGGCGCTCAAGCCCAGGTGATAGCGACCCCAGAAGGTCACGTTTAGACGCTGCCTAATGAAGAAGTTCCGGCAATTCCCAACTCAAGCCGACTTCCACCACATGTCGCGGTCCCATTGACCGATGCCATTCCAACTCAACTCCAGGCTGTCAGCCACCTCCTCGACGCGTTGGAGTGCCGTAACCAGGGTCTGATGCAGCAGAAAATGGCCGCCATCGCCCGACCACAGCTAGTGGATCGACTTCCCAAGTCTCCACCACAGACTGCAGTTTCTCGAAGACACCGGACTCTGCGTCCTCCAGACTGGGTCCCAAATGACACCTCGCCAGTACCGATTCGCAGGGAAAAGCACCGCGGGAAACCTCTGACTCCGCCATCACCGCCGAGATCGGATTCCCCTGTCAGAAGGGAACTCACAAGAGTAAGCCGAAGAAAAAGGAGGTAAGATTCCGGGCTAGCCCTTTCATCCCGGAAATCGCCAACTGCCGTATTCCGAAGTCTCTCGAGAGGCCTCCTCGTCTGAATGTGTACGACGGTAGAGGAGACCCCGACGAGCATGTGCACACTTTCAATTTGATGCTGGACTATACAGATGCCTCGGACCACGTCTGGTGCAAGCTTTTCCCTTCGGCATCAATTTTTTGTTGGAAATAGTTCACAAAGTTGTTCTCATCACGCTTCACAGCTTCAAGGGTAAAACCCAAGTTGGAAGACGTGCTACAGGGAGTCCATCAAGGGGAAAAAGAGTCCCTAAGAGACTATATAGAAAGATACAACTGTATTGCAGATAATGTCCATCAACTCTCCGACGACATCAGGGTATTGTTCATGAGGCACGACCTCCGGAAGGGCACACTTTTCCAGTTCAGTGTCGGGTTCAGCAAACCAAAAACCCTCGATGAGTTCCTAAGGCATGCCCAGCACTATATCGACTACGAGGAAGCCGACGTCGTAGATGTGTCCAACCCAGGTCCGACCTTGGGCAAAGGAAAGGACTCGAAGGATAAGCACAAGAAGGACTCCGGATCCAGCTCGAAGGAATGGCACGGAAGGCACGCCGAGTATTCCGACCTCAACGCTCCATGGGAATGAATTTTGGCTGAGTGCGTCTATACCGAGTTCCGTGACGTAAAATGGCTGACTCAGATTCCTCAACGCGGCAACACAAACAAGAAGGCATACTGCAGATATCATAGGAGCAACGGCCACGACAACGAAGCCTACAGGTTGTTGAAGGATGACAGTACCTGAGGTCGGACGACAAGAAGAGGGAGAGGTCTCCCCGACACTCGCCATGGAAATCGAAGGCCGTGGTCAATGAAGTAACCAAATCTCCCACGGACAGCAGCGACTCGGCGGAAGATGCGCCGAAGTCCCAAAGGCAGCGACCCGTGGCCATGGTAATCATGGGGGGCTACTCACTGGAAGTTAAGCGGATGAAACGATCGATAAAGCGGCACTGGAAGGAAATACTCAACATCGAAAGCGGCCTGGTCCCAGCTCTGGTCAAGTCAAACAGACCGCCACTATCATTCACCAATGCCGACCTCCTTAGAGGCAAGTCCAATGAGGAAGTCCCGCTGGTCATCTTTGCCGTCCTAGCTGGGGTCGATGTAAAAGGATCCTAGTTGACCAAGGAAGCTCAGTGGACATACTGTTCAGGGAGCTGCTCCCAAAATTGAAGATCTCTGAGGCCGACCTATTTGAGTATGACGGTTCCGATCTGGTGGGGTTTAATGGCTCCAGAATCAAGCCGTTGTGCTACCTCAAGCTACGAGTAATGTACGGGGAAGACAAACTCTCAAAGACCATCAAGACAAGGTTCCTAGTACTACCGTGCCCCTCCTCATACCAATGCATCGTCGGTCGACCAACGTTGGGGAAGCTCGGGGCCGTTGCCTCCACAGTTCATCTCAAGATGAAATTCTTCTCAGATCAAGAGGAGTTGGTCACGGTCCCGATAGATCTCGATGGGGTAAGAAGATGCCAATACCACTGCCTCAAATCGGAACGGCAAGCCGAGAAACAACAAGCTCTCACGGTGACCGAGCCGGAAAACAAGAAGGAAGAAAAGAAAGGGGAATGAGCTCGAGCCCGGTAACGGTTGAAGACAGCGGAAAAAGAATGCACTTGCAAATGTATTAAAATTGTCTTCAATAAGAAAAGATTGCAGAACTATGCTCTCAATTTCTATTTATTTTTCTATATGCGCGCTAACACGCAGGTTATCCTGCAGCCTCGGCGCACAACAAACGGCGACGCCCCTCTTACTCGAGTCCGACCTGAGCTGCCCACTCGACGGACGACGGTATGAGGCGAGGCCCCTGCAGAGACGCACATGTCCTTCCCGACTCTGAGCTTAAATGCTCAGTCGAGAAGGGCACACAGGCCCACAGCGGCTCAGGCCCACAACGGTTCTCAAAATCTCGCCTCGAGCGAGCAGCCTTCCCTCTGATCTCTGAGCTCAATGCTCCATCAAAGGCCGAAGGAAGACGTCCCCAGCGGCTTCGCCCCTAGACCTTCCCTCTGATCCCTGATCTCAATGCTCCATCAGAGGCCGAAGGGACCTCTGATCTCCGAGCTTCACGCTCCATCAAGGATAAAGACTTCCCTGATCTCCGAGCTCCGCGCTCCATCAGAGACGAAGGATTCCCTGATCTCCGATCTCCGTGCTCCATCAGGGACCATCAAGATGCACTCACGGCAGTGCAAGGTAAGACACTCAGGTAATCTCAATTTCGGCCTCATCCACTCTTACCTCGCAAACGAAATTACTTGTAAACGAAAAGATAAGTAAATAACAAGATGATTTAAATCAAAATAAACTTTAATTCATGTTGCAAATATTACAAAAGGGGGGCCACAGGCCAATATTTTGAAATACGAGATATTAGAAAAGAAACTAGGGATGGTCATTCAGACACCTCCGCATCATAGCCGACGTAGAGCACCTCAGCCTCGTCCAAAGGGGCACCAGCTACGGGCCTAACCAGTTTCCCTTCAAAGGCTTCATTTCCGGGTTCCAGCAAGTCAGGGCTAACCACGGCCAAGAGACCCTTGCAACGGTTAAAGCCGAGTACTGTCGAACCCTCCACTCTGGCCGCAACAGTGCTGCACTCACCCCTGAGTCTCTCCACCTTGGCCCGAAGTACCTCAGCCTCAACCTGAACCCGGGCTTCCTCCTCCTTGGCCTCAGCAAGCTGCCTCTGGAGCTCTCTCTTTTCTTCGACCTCATCCTGACCGGCCGTCAATTGAGCCTCAAGACTTGCAATCTGCTCTTCGGCTGAGGCCAGAGAATTGATAGTGCCCCAGAGGGAGAGATTCTCTTCTATGAGCTCCGGGATTCTCACGTCCCGACAGTACTCCAACTTGTCAGCTCGGTCTAGGAGATTCCCCTCTAGCTCACAATTGCTCTTCAGCCCTTTCTAGTCTTCTCGTAAACTCCAAGACTTCCGGGTCCGACTCCAGCTCTTCAAGCTCTTGAAATAAATTAAAGGCGGTCTCGGCCACCCTCACACAAGCCTCCAGCTCGGCTGCCGAAGGGACCTCAATCCCTAACTCGACAGGCAAGGCAGAACCTTCAGCAGCAGATGTTCTTGATTTTTTGAAGGGGATCGGGGCCTCAGTGCTTGGAGCAGCCCGTTTTCGACTTGAACAGCCTGTACCTATCCTCCGCCTTGAGGAACATGGTTTGAGTTGGACCCCGATCTCCTGAGTGTTGGGATCGGGCACGGGGCAAGCAGCCAACGCATCTGCGAAAGAAAAAATTGGTTAAGTCGCCGGGACAAACAAACTGGAAAACAGACTTCAGAGATATTTCGAGTTACCTAACGCCGACTTCAGTTTTGCTGTGGACTCAGCCCCAGCTTTAATGATGTCGGCACACTGGAATCTACGACCGGCCTTCAGAAGCCTATTGCCCCATTCCTTGAGAAGTTGATAACTAACAACATCCTCACCCCACAAGGACTTCAGGTCCACAGAGAAAGCCTTGTTACTGTGGTCATAATGGTCCCCCGTCCCAAGACAGGGAGAAATGCGTCCTCACCGGACACATCATAGTCGGCAAAGGCTTTCTTCGCCTTCTTATTCACTTCCCTAACATAAAAGAAAAGCTTCTTGAAGCCTTTGTTTGAGTCGTTCACCAGAGTAAAGTAAGCCCGATATCGGACCCCTCGAAGGCAGACGTGGCTGTGTCGGGTGGGCTCTTTCTGATCAGGCTGGTGAAACACGTCGAAGACGGCGAAGAACACCCGGACCGACGCCCCAGGTAAGCCATCACGTCTTTGAAAGACTTAGCGTACCCCCAAGCATTGGGGGCCAGCTGAGATGGAGCTACCAGCAGATGATCTAGCACGCCCTGCTTGAACTCGGATAAGGGAACTCAGATTCCCATATTATCCATGCACCTCCCGTAGAAGAAGAACCCGACCTCCTTCTTGGGCAATTTGGTTCAAGCCGGCAGTTGCCCTATGCTCTCCAACCTCCACTTCTAGTTTGCGGACGCAACCACATAATTTTCAAACTCGGCCAAAGCGTCACCATTTAGTTTGGACGTGGCATTCACTACCTTGGAAGAAACCCAGTGATACTCAGCCGGATTGAACTAATACTCCTCGGCTCCGGCCTTAACTGTGTTTGAGCCTCGTACCTCGGGAGTAGAGTCTTGTGGAGAACCCCCCAGTGGACTAGAAACCCTTTTCTCTTCTGCAGATGAACCTGACATTCCAGGACTTGACATTGTCATACCCTAATTTTGTCCGCCTAGGTTTAAAACCCTAATTTTCCGCAAAAAATAAATAAATTGAGAAGTGTGGTTTTATTTTGAAGAGTGAAGAGCATTGTGCATGCATTTTTGGGTTTTAAAAGTCATTCTAGGGCTTTTAAATTCATTGTTAGAGTGGAAATGCATTTGTTTTTAAAAAACAAGGTTTTTAGGGCAAAAGGGTATTTTGGTCATTGTCAAAAATAAGATAATTTCTCATCAAGAATCATTGTGCAATTTTAGAGAAATTTATTTGAGGCAAAACATTTTTGGTCATGTATGTATGTATGCGCATGCATGCATACATTGTGCACAAAATTTCAAAAAAGGATCAAAAGGGAATATTCTACAAAAAGTTCCAAGATGTGATTTTTATGACATTTTTGGTCATGGTGATCACATAAAATGGCATATTCCTAAGATTCCTAGTATGTGGCCTAAATTGGGTGTATTTTTGTACAATTATCCTAAGAAGAATAATCAAAAATGAAGGGATAATGGAATGGTCATATAATGGTACAATAGTACAAGATGACAACTAGCAAAACTTGGTGACCAAGGCCACACCCCCAATGTCGCCTACCCCCTCTCTATTCTCTCATTTTGTGTTTTCTCAATGTCCTCAATCCATGTGAGCCTCAATCCTAGCCTTTGATTCAAAATTAAAATCAAATCCTAGAGCACAACTAGTGCACAATGACCTAACTACCCTTAAACCTAATTGCTTTCTATATATACCCTATTAACCTCACCTCACAAAAAAAAAAGAAAAAAGCTTTTGGCCTCACCATTCACTCATAAACCCAGCACACAACTCCCTCCTCACCTCCTCTCCATTTTATGCGCCACCCCCCTCTCCCTTCTCTCTAACTCACTTCTTCATTTCTCATCTACCCACACACATTCAATCCATCTTCCAAGCCTAAACACTAATTTTCAACCATCAATCCTTCATAAAATCACACAAAAGTTCAAGATCAAGGGTCATTTTTTGGAGATTGGAGACCAAGCTTGAAGATAAGTTGATTTGGTTGATTATTTCTTCATCTATTGTGTTTATTTGGAGCTCATCTTAAGGTATGTGATTCCTAGACCCCTTCTCTTGTAAATCCTTGCATAAAGTCATCATTTCTCGCATATTTGTGAGATTTCCACTTCCAAAAATGTAGATCCTCTCTTTTAACTTCATTTTTATGCTTGTACATATGTTAATCTCATGAATCTTTGTTTTGATGCTTTGATTTTGGGGTTATATGCATGATTTTGTTGTTTTAAGTGAAATAAAATGTTATTTGCTTTGATAATGATTTCGCATGCTTCAAATAAATATGTGTTTTATGATTTTTGTTGGTTATCATGGTTGAATCTTGTGAATAAATGCATCTATGTTTTGGTTATGTCACTCGCTTGCTTGATTTGGTTGACTTGTTAGAATAAATTGGTGATTGGCCATTAAACTTGCAAATATTCAAACCTATGTTGTTAATTGTGAAATTTGTGATTTGAGAAAAATGAATTTGGGTTTTGGTTCATTTATGATCCACAAATGATCTTGGGTTATGCTAAGTTGGCAAGAGATAGGTTACTTCAACCTTGATGCCTATGCTTGTAAGCATTTAAAAATTCAATTCCCATTTGATGTGCTTGTGAAATGTGAGCAAAAAGGGGTCTATAAACCATTGAATTTGCGCACATGATTGGTCTCCAATGACCTTGATGCATCCTCAAGTTTAATCATGCTTTCTTTGCTCTTTGAGTTTAATGTAAATTGTTGTTTGAAGCTTGTGAAGTTTTGGCAAAGGATAGGCCACTTAGAGCCTTGATGCACCATTGCATTGTCTTAATAAATTGCAAAGGAGAGACTACTTGGAGTCTTGATGCACTTTCCATTTCTCAATCGGCAAAGGATAGGATCATTTAACCTTGATGCACATGCATTTTGCATATTCATGCATTCTTGAATTGAAGCTTGGTACTCAATGCTTGATATACTTGTTTATGTGCTTGTAGTGCATTAAAATGTTGAATTGGTGTTCACAATTTGCTTGTTTTGATTTCCACCAATTGTTACTCGTTAGTAACTCCCCAAAACTTCAAAACCATGTTGCATACAAAGAACAACTTGTTACTCGTTAGTAACGTTCCAACTTCAAAACATTTTTTTTGCATTTACATAATCATTGACAAACAACTTCACTTCTTCTCAAAACAATTTCAAACTATTTTTCACAAATCAAACTTTGTTGAGGATAATGCGAAGCCTTTGCTTGCACGATTGTCAACAATGGGGTGCTAGTGGTGATCACTTGGAGTCTTTGCTCAATTGATTATCATGAACACTCATTTTTCAAAAGAACTCTCATTTCACAACTTAAAAACTTTGTTGAGGATAATGCGAAGCCTTTGCTTGCACGATCGTCAATAATGGGATGCTAGTGGTGATCACTCGAAACCTTTGTTGTTTGATCACTGTGAACATTCAATTTTCACAATTAAACAACTAAAAAATAAAAACCTTTTCTCGACAACCGAGAACTACGTAAGCTTTGAATTCTCCATCGCCCTGGGAGATACGTAGGAGCGGGTCACATTCCCGTCAAGCACGACAAATGAAAACCATTTTCTTTTCAAAAAAAACAAACCCTTTTCCAAAACAAGGCAATTTCTAAAAACAAAACAATTTTTGAAAACAAGAACTACGTTGCTTTGATTCCCTCCCCAGGATACGTAGGCACGGTGCCCTCCCGTCAAGCGCAAAAGATTAAATTTTCCTTAAGTTTTTCCATAAAGTAAGGAGAGATAAAGAGATAAAAACAAAGCATTTCTTAAATCAACCTTTTAAATCACACGTCAAATCGAGGTTCCCTTTCAGTAGAAAGGATGTGTGGGGTGCTCGTACCTTCCCCATGCATAACCGACCCCCGAACTCAAATCTCGTGGTTCCAAGGACCATTGTCTTTCAAGAAAGGTTTTTTTCAATGTTTTACCTCTAAAAAAATATTGGTGGCGACTCCAATTCATGTTGTGTGAAGAGAAATCCCTCCAAAGGATTTTTCGGGGTGCAACAGACATCAGGAAGAATTTTGATCTCGGTGGTGAGTTCTCAAGTCGGAACGGCTGTCCGAAAGTTGATTGGAACTGATCTCGTAGGAAAAAAGGATCTTAGTTCACTCAAATTGACAAGTAAAGAATGAGAAATTCCCGTTGAGCTTAAATACCACAGGAACTCGGAAAATGAACCGACACGTCAAATCAATGCACCTCTTCAATCCTGACATGGGAAACTGAACCATAATTATGACATTCCTGCCTCAGATTCCCCAAACGTCACTTTCTGCACCCCTACTCAGCGGAGAACACGTGGCACTGCAATCGTAGGGCTACCCTGAGAGACTGTCACGACAAGCCGAGGCCGAACTCGGCTCCCCTCCGACCTCGACTTGGGGGGCCACTCTTCTGGACTGGGCCAACCCTTCAAAGAATTTGGGCCCGGCCCATTTCCGTACTCTCCCGCGCCTGAATCCACGCCTGACCCGTCTCCAACGGTAAGGACCTGTCCACCCAATCCAACGGTTTGGGTACGGCGTCGTTGTCTATAATTAAGTGAGCAACCCTCAATTTCTAGGTACGCACACATTTTTCTCCTAAATACCTCTTCTCTTCCCTTGCTGACTTAAGCATCGGAGTGCTTGCAGGTACCCCACCCGAGGCGCGGGAGAATATCACCTCGGCACATCCGGGGTCAGCAACCATCCATCCGAAGTCATTTTGCAACGATCGCGAAGCACTTCATCTTGAACCTTAGACCCGTACTCCGGTACCGAACACCTTTGCTCCACTTCCTTGGCCTGTTGCACTTCATTGTGCACCATAGGTTTAACTATGTCAGCCAATTGGTGGGATAAGTGATACATTATGTCGTGTATCCCCATATCGATCTACTGCGGGATAAACGACGTGGTAATGACCACAGGTTCCTCTTCGTGCTGAGGGGAACTGTCGTTAGACTCAGCATTAACCGCCAGGGGGGTTGTCTCTGAAACACTTATTGGCTCAGTGTTTCTCATTTCCGAAACAGTTACCTTTTTTGATGCCGAGGTTGGCTCCACACTTAGGTTTCTGCTGGAGCGTAAGTGCATACGCTAACTATGATCCAGCCCAGGCGAGTCAAACGGAGGTGTTTGCTCACCTTTCCTGTCCCAGCGGCATGCCAATTTTTGTTGTCGTCAAACTCTTAGATTCTGGCCGTGGTGTCGGCCAAAGGTTTGGACAGTTTTTGATTCCTCTTTGCTTCAAGCAATTGCGTCGAGGAGGGAACTCTGCTCCTCAACTATGGGTTTCCTGACTCCTCTAGAAAGGGCCGGGCAAGGTGAGAAGGGACGCAAGTGTTGGATTATACTACGGCTAATGCATAAAGTAAATGCGATAAAGGAAGATAAATTGAAATAAACGTAGAGTTTGGTTGATTGATGTGTGTTTTACATTTCACTCTAATGCTATATATATACACAGGTCCTCGTCGGCCACTATGTTAGCCAACATTTGCCTGCTGTTGGAATGATCTAAGATCAACGACTCTCATTGCTTCATAGGACCTCAACGAAGCGAAATAACTGCCCACGATCCCACTGGCACGGTTACTGGGGTGAGTTCTCATTACTCCATGTTTTTCGGCCTCGCTCTTCCGCTTGAACTTCAACCGTTCCCACGTTCTATCTTTGTGCCGTGTCTTGCCTTCCAAGTAACGCCCGCCCTACCTCGGCCGTATGGTGGCTCGGTTGTCCTGGCTCACTTTAGCCAATGATTAAGGTGTCCGAGCCACCTGGCCTTGGTACTCTATAGGCTGGGGCAATCACTTTCCCTCGGCTTGGCTCATTGGCCCTCGGGCGTAGCCCTCCCTCGGGGGGTTTTTCATTCAGCGTGCCTCGAGGACCTCCTTTTAGTTTCACTCTTTCTAGCAAAAACCTTTTCTTCCCTTTTCGTGTGGCTTGCCTTCACACCACAAATCCCTTTTCTTTCTCTCTTTGCCCTCGGCCTACGACTCATTTATTTTTGGGTGTTAACAGATACGATGCTAACGATTAACGGGCTGGTTCGGGTTGAAAAATATTGTCGCAGCATGGGCAAGAACATGTTGCAATATGGACGAGCGGTATCTTCGTGATCGATATTTTTTGAAGGAACCTTGCGCAACATGGGCAAGGACTCGTTGCAGCATGGGCGAGCCGTACCTTAAAAGTCGAAGATGGTAAGAGGAACCTTGTCGTAGTATGGGTAAGGACTCATCGCAGTATAGGCAAGCCATACCTCAATAGTTGAAATTTTAGGAGGAACCTTGCCGCAGTATGGGCAAGGACTCTTCACAGTATGAGCGAGTAGTACCTCAAGTATGGTACGGATGATAGGTGGGGTGGTAGGCAAACAATTTTTGGGAGTAGTAATAGAGACGGCCACGACCCGACCTCGCGGATAGGCCCAGTGGGGAGGTCCTAGTTGGGCACTGTTAGGGCGTTCCACAAAACATCTTACCCGTCTTCCCTAACAATAAAGCACCCAATGCTTATTGTTTGGAAGGCAGCTAACCCCTAAGACCTACTTAGGCATCTTCATTAACAATCTGGCAACCAATGCCTTGTAAAGAAGGATAACAAATGAGACTGTGTTTGTGTTTTGTTTGGGAACTAACATAGCTAGGGTGATTACATGATGTATATCAATCAATAACTTCCTAAGCTAATACATACTCAGAATAATATTCCCATATAAGTTTGTAAGCTCACTTAGTATAGTTGAGATAGATTATAGACACTCAGAAGCTTTGATGAGAAGCTCCAGGAACTATATGTGAAGTCGTATGAAGGGAAGCATTGACTTGGGTTGTAGTCTACTTTCACACTTTGAATGTGATCACCTATTGGGTATTTATAGAGTTTCCATCCAATAGGTCTGTTGCAAATCCATTCCCAAGGCTTGAAGTATCCGTTGATGGCTTCTAACGTTAATTGAGTTGAATTTTTGCGCCTGTGCAGAGTCGTACACTATCACAGAACGTTTCTGTCGGGAGCTTCTAGGTAGTGAAGCATCTTAATGCTTATAGCACTGTTTTAGTTTTGGTCTTATATTCCTTATATGGTTTGGGCGCTCTTTCTCACCCGGGCACCATTTTTTTTAGATTGAGTTCCAGGTGTTGTTGGAATAGCTTTCTATGATCGTGCAACGGTGGAGATGTGATCACTACGGATCACCCAGTAACTTGTAGTATGATGCTATGCATTGATATTACTCTCTTTTGATTTAATTGGATTAAAGGTTAATTGCTCTGATCATGTGACATCGAGATTTTGGTTGTGTTTTTAACATTATATTTCAGGTCATTCTTGTTACTGTATTAAAAAGAAATGTTTTATCGCTTTAGTCCTTAATTTACTTATAAATCGTGTTTATATGACTTAAGAAGTTTGATAACATATTTTACTTGCGAAAGGTATGTTGACACCCGTTTTCGCCGAGGCCCACTCGGGTGCCGTAGAATCGGTTAGCCGAGGGCCAAAGGCTGATTCCCGTCGGAAAAAATAGAAATTAGCTTCTTGTGGTGTAATTGGCTATACATGACCGCATGGCTAAGATAAACGACTGAGGTGGCTACTCGACTTACGCCTGATTGACTGAGGTAAGACTCGGACAAGACAAATCGGCTTGACGTGGCTACTAAGTCTATATAGATTTGGAGGCTAATAATTGGTCTTAATGTGTTCATATAATTATTTATTAGATAATTATATGATTTGTTAAAATAAATACAATGGAAAAAGGCCAAGTCAAGCTACGTTAAGCACCTTCCTAAATTTATGGGAAGTGGGCATGAGGAGTTGTCCAAGTTAAAGGAGCTTGCTTTGGGAGCAATGATTCAACGCACGTGGACACATTTAGAGGTTGGAGCGGTTAAGACAACATGGAGAAGCTCCGTAGAAGTGGAAGCGAATATATTATGACCCCATTACCCGTGCTAGTTGAAGAGCGGAATGTGCTTCCTATTTTTAAGGCATAGGTGTAATGTAGTACGTTGATCTTAATCGATCCAATGGTGAGCAGTTGTTGGCTCGAGTAGTGGTCGATGAAGGCTTGTGTATATATATATATATATATATATAGTTGGCTTGTACATTTTTAAAAGACACACATCCAAATCAATACAAGTCCTTACTTATTTTCTCACCTTTCTTTTATCGCTTTCCTTTGTCGCTTTCCTTTATTTTTATGCATTCTTAGTTTAGTAGCAGTTCTCCTTCTACAGTAGTCGCTTTCTAAAGTAGTCTAGGAACCCACAACTGAGAAACAGAGTCCCTTTCTCAATGTAATTGCTTGATCAACAAAGGGATCAGTGCGAGTTATCCTCAGCAGACGCTTAGTCAGCCGAAGAAACACCCAATTGGCTGACTAAGCATCTTGCCCGGCTAAGCACCAAATATTTGCACATGAAAAATGGCATGCCCAGTGGGACCAATGAAGGTGAACACTCCGTTCATCTTTGACGTACCACAACAAGAGCAACCATATGTTCTGGCAGGTCCTTTACCACAGGTTCAGCCGAGCACTATTCAGGTAGAACTTTTAACACAAGTTCAGTCGAATACGTTTGCTACTATTTGCCCAGGGAAAAAAAATAATGGCGAAGGATACGTTTGCTACTAGATACATTGGAATGCCGCTAGTTATGCCATCTTCTCTGGCTAATGGTACAACTGTGCAAGCTACTAATCAAGGACTTGTTGATTATCAAGCTCTGGGCTTTGGGATACAGATGCCGCTATCTGGTGATTATGTAAGGCACCAGCCATGGAATAATTTTCCACCTACTTATTATAATAACCTCTATCTGGTAATTATATTAGGCAGCAGCCATGAAATAATTTTGCACCTCCTTATTATAAACATCCTTTCCATCAGTGTGTCTCAGAAAGGCATCGCGAGATGGGTTCAATTCCTCCTCGAGGGATTGTGTATGCAACAACTGGTAATTACAATGGAGAGCAGCCATGGGATACTATTCCACCTTTTTGAGTAATAATCAAGTTGTCCATGAGACTCAATATATGAATCAATGTGGTTACGTAGCAGAGCAACCGTGGAGACCAACTCCACCTCTGGTAGCATAGAAGCCACGGAGACTAACTCCGCCTCTTGCGGCTAATCATACAATGGTTGCAAATATGTTGAACCGAACGTATCAAATGTCGCTTCAAGAGGCAGCAATGCCAACAATACAATATGGTCTTAATCTCGCTTCTATGATGGCCGAGCGTAAACCGATTGTTCGTCGGCCGATTGATCCCCTAATGATCGCTGAGGTTATGCGAAGTAACTTCGGCATACATATGAGACCACTGTAACGGTCTATGTATGGAAAGCCATATCCAGAGTGTGTGGACAAAATGACTCCATTGCCGAGAGGATATGAGGTCCCAAATTCACATCTTTCTCAGGCGACAATGACATGTCTACCATCAAACATATACGCTGATTTACTGCCCAGTGTGGAGAGGCTAATCGGAATGAATACCATAAGTTACAATTATTTCCTTTGTCGTTGACAAAGACTGCTTTTACTTGGTATTCTTCTTTACCTCCTAATTTTGTGGTAAGCTGGGTAGAGATGGAAAGGTGCTTCCATGAGAGGTTTTACAAGCCTCAACCGGAAGTTAAGTAGCCGATTTGATGCACTTGAAACAAGAAGAGCACGAAACAGCTGCTGACTTCATAGAAGGATTAAGGAAGCAGACTAGCAGATGTGCAAAGCAACTCTTAGAAGCAGAATATGCTGCAATTATTTTGCGTAACATGCTTCCTCATATAAAAGAAGTTTTGGTTGGCAACGAACTGTCAAACTTAAGTCAATTGGCAACCAAAGCTTCCATGAATGAGCGCTTCATTCATGAGAAGAAGCAAGAAGGATCTGACGGTGAAAAGGTTACTATGGGCAATTATGACGTGTCTGAAGACGCGTTTGATTGCTATAGTGATTAGGCAGCCACGCTGACATGGCAACTGAGACCTCATCAACTAACAAGGGTGGCTACACTTTTCAACTATGTTTTTGGCGCACGACTTACTATTTCCTTCAACAAAGGGTAAATGCAAGTAGCCGATTCAGTTGAAACGGAATAGCATACCCATCCAACAAGACAAAGTGTGACGACACTTAGTAGTGCCACATCGGCAACATAAGACTACTATCTAGAAACGCGGCATCTTCCTAACGTTGGTGTTTCCTTTATTGGCTGGAGCACACAATACTGGGGGGCACCTAGAAGTGTCACTTTGACATTATGAGTCTACTGTCTACAATTCTAGTTGTACACAACTTGGGCGCACCTAGCAGTGTCACTTTGACATTATGAGTCTACTGTCTGCAATCCCAGTCAGACATAACTAGGGAGCACCTAGCAGTGTCACTTTGACATTATGAGTCTACTGTCTGCAATCCCAATTGTACAACACTGGGGGGCACCTAGTAGTGTCATTGTGATATTGTGAGTCTACTGTCTGCAACCTCAGTTATTCCAAAAGATTAAGTTTCCATATGCACTACAACCGTAGTTGTAAAGTGTAAGTAGTTGAGAGAGAAGAAATCGGCTGATATAATACATCCTTCAGCTTCCTCTAAAGGTCGTCAGCTAAAGGATGCAGGGGGCATTTGCTGACACCCGTTTTCGCCGAGGGCTACTCGGCTGACGTAGAATGGGTTAGCCGAGGGCCGAAGGCTGATTCCCATCGGTAAAAATATAAATTTAGCTGCTTGGGGTGTAATTGGCTATACATGACCACATGGCTAAGATAAATGGCTAAGGTGCCTACTCGCCTGATACCTGATTGACCGAGGTAAGACTCGGCCGAGACAAATCGGCTTGACATGGCTACTAAGTCTATATAGACTTGGAGGCTAATAATTGGTCTTAATGTGTTCATATAATTATTTATTAGATAATTATATGATTTGTTAAAATAAATATAATGGAAAAAGGCCAAGTCAAGCTACGGTAACCACCTTCTTAAATTTATGGGATGTGGGCATGAGGAGTTGGCCAAGTTAAAGGAGCTTTCTTTGGGAGCAGCGATTCAATGCACGTGGACACATTTAGACGTTGGAGCGGTTAATACAACGTGGAGAAGCGCCGTAGATGTAGAAGCGAAGATATTTTGACCCGACTACCCGTACTAGTGGAAGAGTGGAATGTGCTTCCTATTTTTAAGGCATAGGTGTAATGTAGTACGTTGATCTTAGTCGATCCAACAGTGAGCAGTTGTTGGCTCGAGTAGTGGCCGACGAAGGCTCATGTATATATTGCTGGCTTGTACATTTGTAAAAGGCACACATCCAAATCAATACAAGTCCTTAGTTATTTTTTTACCTTTCCTTTATCGCTTTGCTTTGTCGCTTTCCTTTTTTTTAATGCATTTTTAGTTTATTAGTAGTTCTCCTTCTACACTAGACGCTTTCTAAAGTAGTCTAGGAACCCGCAGATGAGAAACAAAGTCCCTTTCTAAGCATAATCGCTTGATCAACATAGGGATCTGTGCGAGTTAGCCTCAGCAAACGCCTAGTCGGCCGAAGAAACACCTAATTTCCTAACTAAGCGTCTTGCCCGGCTAAGCACCAAATATTCGCACAACAAGGTATTTCGAAAATGAACTTGAACATTTATTAGAAAAACAAATTTACTCGTTTTTTGTACTTTCTTTAATAATTAGTTTTTGGGTAAAGGGTGTCACATTTACAGGATAGATCAAGATAGTTTATCTTTGAGATTGTAAGATGGTTCTTATAATAGAGTGGAAGGGATTTCATTTAGGGAATTAGAGATGTGAAGTGACAACTATATGGAAAACAATAAATCAGACATAGAGATTTATAGTGGTTCACCCAAATCTGCAGGGGCTACATCCACTCCTCAGATGCAGTGAGATTTCCCACAATTTTTCAAACACTTACAAGTAAATCACAGGCTACACATTGATAGTTTTCTTCCACAACTCTATCAACTTCACACTAGTTTTTTCAGAGGTCTAACAACTTAAGCCTCCAAGAAAAACATCTTACTCCTCTTCCCTAACAATAAATCAACTAATGCTTATTGTTTGGAAGGTATCTAATCCCTAAGTCCTACTTAGGCATCTTCATAAAATCTGGCAACCAATGCCTTGTAAAGAAGAAAAACATGTGAGACTGTGTTTGTGTTCTGTTTGGGAACGAACTTAGCTAGGATGATTACATTATCTATATCAATCTATAACTTCCTAAGCTATTTCATACTAAGAATTTTGTAATCTCACTTAGTATGGTTGAGAGAGATTATAGACATTCAGAATCTTTCATGATGAGCTTCAGAAGCTATATGTGAAGCTGTAAGAAGGGAAGAATTGTCTTTGGCTGTAGTCTACTCTCACACTTTGAATATGATCATCTATTGGAAATTTATTGAGTTTCCATCCAATACGTCCGTTGTGGGCTTCTACTGTTAATCAGGTTCAGTTGATGCGCTTGTGCAGAGTCGTGCACTATCACAACAAATTTCCGTTGGGAGCTTCTGGGCAGTGAAGCTTCTTTAAGTCTTTTGAAAACATCTTCTAAGACTTAAATACAAATCTTTTGAGCTTTTGATAAACCATGTATATACTGTTAAAGAAGAAATTGGTTTGGTGACTAAGTTGTATTTGAAGTTTATGATGCATCTTATGAACATATCTTCTGATCATGTCTTTTTGCGCATCTTGTGAACTCTGTCTTCTGAAGTCTGTGAAGAGTCTTCTGAATGCATTCTAAGTTACTCATACTTTTGTAACAAGCTAAATCTTGTTATTTCTTTCTCTTTTTTTACAGTGTGATTGACACATGACCTTATGAGTTAGTTCATTTGGTGATGACAGATATTTCTTCTGTAGATTGCTTCTTCTTGACACACCATATGTGCAGACATGTATCTTTTGAGATGTTGAACTATCTTGATGATGAACTTTTGCACTTAGTTCTTCATTGTAATTTTTGTCACTTTAAGAATAAGATTTTGTGCACACCTGTCTTTTTATCCAGACATAAAATGTTAATGAGGATATCTCAACTTCTCAAGAGTCCCTTTTCTTATGTGTTTGGAAAACATCTTCTCAGCAGTGAGAAGCCTCTGCCTAAAACAATTATGTTTTAGGAAGATCCTTGTTTGAGCTTCGCAGGCTACTGAAGGTTGTCTTCTTACTAAATATAGTTTCTATGCTTAATAAACTATCTAAAGTCCAACTGGTCTTCTGTATGATGATATATGAAGTAGGAGTTAATATGAGATGGAAAATGGAAGTGAAATGAAGAAAAATGGAGGAGGGAATGGTTGTTGGTGGTTTCGGTCAAAGGAGGAGAGGAGAGGAGAGGTTTGTGTGCTAGGGTTTTGTGAATGAATTGTGAGGCCAAAAAAAAGGTGTGTGTGAGATGAGGTTTCTAAGGTATATATAGAGAGCAACTAGGTTTAAGGGTATTTAGGTCATTGTGCATCTCATCTCACTCTAGGATTGCATTTAAAATTTGAATGGAGGGTGAGGATTGAAACACACATGATGAGGGACAAAAATGAAAAATTGGAGAGGAAATGGGGAGGGAATGGCGCAACATTGGGGTCGGGTGTGGTCTTGGTCACCAAGTTTTGCAAGTTGGCAATTGTACCATTGTACTATCCATGAACCCTCCAATTATCCTCTCAATTTTGATTATTCCTTTCAAGATAATTGTACATAAATCTAACCATTTTGAGCCACATACAAAGTATCTTGAAGAATATGCCATTTTATGAGATCACCATGACCAAAAATATCATAAAAATCACATCTTGAAACTTTTTTGTAGAACATTCCTTTTTGATGCCTTTTTGAATTTTGTGTGCATAATGCATGCATGCATGCATGCGCATGCATATATACATGACCAAAATGTTTTGCTTCAAATAAATTTCTCTAAAATTGCACAATGATTTTTGATGAGAAAATATCTTATTTTTAGAAAATGACCAAAATACCCTTTTGCCCTAAAAACTCAAAAATGCATGCACAATGTTCTTCACACTCTTCAAAATAACGCCACACTTCTCAATTTATTTATTTTTGTGGAAAATTAGAGTTTTAAACCTAGGCGGACAAAATTAGGGTATGACAATATGCTGTGGTCCTTGTGGAAGAGGAGAATTGGGGTGGTGAGATCGAAGAGGACCGTTCTTGGGTGTCCACTAAGATACTCAACACTACGTCCATCGTGGCATGTGGGGATGAATCAGAGAAACGGCTTGTCAGACTGGTTGGGCAAACAGGTCAACGGTGGCTCGTTAAAGGCCTTGAAGCTGGCGAACCTGCTGCTACCGTGCCTTTTACACTGAAGTTTATAACGTTCACCAATGTCTTGAGGGACATTCGGATTAGGCCTCCTATCACTTACTTTCAAAGGATGATTCTTCGGTATCTGTCAGTCGCCCTCTCACAATTTCACCTCAACACCGGGGCATTTCTCAAAGTCTTTGAGTGGTTGATGATCGTCCTGGATCGAGAAGTCAGCCGAGCCCTTTTCGTCAAGCTCTTCGAATCACGAGATTAACAGTGACCCTAGACGATGGGAGCAGGTTAGTATTAAGAAGCAGCAGGATGCCCCCCGATTCTTCAAACCATTTTGTGACTCAGCAAAAAGTTGGAGGATGGCCTATGCGTGGGTCGTCCTTGTTTGTGATGATGCTTGCAAATCTCTTGCTTCATGGGAGGACCATGACGAGGTGACTGGCATGAAGTTCCCTATAGGTTGGGCGTAAGCCCATTATGAGCGTCTACCGATGACCTATTGGACGACCGGGGATCTCGGGGAGTACGATGAGAAGAGTCTACGTCTCTTAAAGAACATGGCTTCTTGGCTCCCAGGGCAACAATTCGAGTGTGGTCGTCTCGCTCGAGCGAAGACTCTTTGTGATTTTAGAAACATTCTTGGGGTGCCTTGGTTGTCGGGTTCTTGGTCGACCGTTCCTCAAGGTTGCCCTTAGTTCTTTTGGGCTCGCCCTCTTTTTATGTTCCTTGTTGTGTTCTTTTCTGGAAATTATATGCTTCTGATTGTTTCTTTCTTCTTTTGCAGATACGATGGCAGGGAACAGCTCATGTTATACTCGGTTACTCGCCATGGCTTGAAAAGGACCTGTTGAGGGTTCGACCTCTGTTCCTCCTTCCATCCCACAGAATCCAAACAACATCTCCCAAGCAGCTTCGGAGAATCCAAACCCTGTGGCTGATCCAGGGGGTCATCGCACCAAAGCTAGGAAGAAGCGTGCTCAACCTGATGAGGCTGTAGGGAAAGCGGTTGGTCTTCCAGAAGGTGAGTCTGATCGATCGAAGAGGTCCAAGCGCGAGACGGAGC
Source organism: Astragalus glycyphyllos (assembly GCA_963573325.1). Lineage (NCBI taxonomy): Eukaryota > Viridiplantae > Streptophyta > Magnoliopsida > Fabales > Fabaceae > Astragalus > Astragalus glycyphyllos. The sequence goes on along the minus strand of OY754314.1, from coordinate 28,057,845 downwards.
ATCAAGGGAATCCCACCCCACTTTGGATAGAGAAGCTGGTTGCTGCTGGTTATGAGGATCCCCTCGAGGCCTGCGCCGATTTGTCATGAGGCCTCGGAGAAGTTGAAGCGACTTCCAGGTAGTGTGTCTAATACTAGTTGCTTCTTTTCATTATTTTTGATACATCGTTGCTTATTACCCTTTCAGGTCTGAAAAAGGAGAGGGATGAGGCTCTAGCCAAAGTCGGGAGGACAAGTGGTAACAGTCATTTATGATGGTTATTACCTCTTATTTCAAGCTTAAATCATTGTTAATTCTCAAGCAATATGGTTATTATTATTGTAAATATGGTAGTTTAGAGTTAGTCTAAGGTGCATGCTTTAATTGGTTATTAGGCTGTAGGAAGATTAAGCTTTTATGGTTAAAAAAGAAAAAATCATTTAGCTTATATATAGAAAAAATCGTGAACACAATATGGTTAAAAAAAGTTAGGGTTTATAATTAACAAATATTAAAAAACGAAATCAGTATCTGATTTGAAATAGACTTTTTGTTAGAAAAATTAGGGATTAATTTGAAATAGGTTTAGTTTTATAGAAATTTAGAGTTTCAGTTTTGATTGCTATCTTATATAGTGTTGCTCCTTGTTTTATTTTATTTTATTTTCAAAAAAGAACATCAGATTACTATTCCCACCCTCATTTTAATTAACGCGCACCCCCTGCAAGCCTTTTTTTCTTTTCTTTTTTTATAGGCAAAATTACACCAGAGGACCTTTAAGTTATTTATTTGTAACAAGTTGGCCCTTTAAGATTTTTTTTGTAACAAATAGGCCCTTTAAGTTACCTAACGTTGACACTGTTGACCCTTTTAGCAAAATGTCATATCGTTGATTACATCAAAATACACCAAAATATGTTTGGTTGCATCAAAATACATGAGATAGAGTAATCAAAATATATAAAGTAGCATTATACATAGCTAGAGTAATCACTAAAAGGGTCTATTTGTTACAAAAAAAACTTAAAGGGCCAACTTGTTACAAATAAATAACTTAAAGGTCCTTTAGTGTAATTTTGCCTTTTTTTTACAAACCAGAAATCCGAAAGCCCAAAACCTAAACTGGGTTGCTAATTACAGCTCATGTTTTAATAATACACCCCTTCTTTAATTTGCACCCCTCTTTTACTATTGCACCCCTTTTTTCGTTTTCCCTTATTTATTTCAAAAGAAAACAACTTCTTTTACAAAGAGCTTATAAAAACAAATAAATAAATTTTTTTCAAAAATACAAATAGTGGATTAAGTCGATTGTACAATCGTGCTAGTCAGCTTTTTAGGACCACAAATGAACCATACGTCTCAGGTCCTAAATTTCCTATTTAAAATAAATAATTTCTAAAATTAAAAAATACAAACACACAAATATTTCAAAAAACAAATTTTCAAAAAATAAGGGATTAAGTCGATCGTACAATCGGAGTAGTCAGCGTTCTAGGACGACTGCGGTGTACAGCTCAAAAGTCCTAAAACCCCTAAATTGAAAAACACAAACCAACAAACTTTTTTCCACCCAAGAACTGCCTAGCTTTGATTTCTTCATCGCAGCTGGAGATACGTAGGAGCGGGGGCCCACTCCTTTCAAGCACAAAATATTAAATTTTTATTAAGTCTTTTTTCTTTTTAAATTCAAAATAAAAAGGGTAAAACAAATATTTTCAAAATTAACATTCTTTTAAACAACTAATTAGCAGGTAACCTTCATTAGGAAGGGTGCCGTGGGGTGCTAACACCTTCCCCATGCATAACCGATTCCCGAACCCAACTCTGGTCTCAGTGACCCTTTTTCATTTCATAGGGATTTATCAACGTTTGCCCTTTACAATAAAACTTTGATGGTGGCTTCATTCCAAATTTCGAGGAATCTTTTCTCGGACTTTTCGGTCGTTACAGCTAGCGACTTCACTGGGAATTTTTTAGAGAGTTAAACCTGGTCTAATTAGTTGTAGAATCAGTTGCTAATTTAATGTTTTGTTTTTAACCTTCTTATTTGTCTTTTATTTTTATTGCATATTATATTTTTATGTGATATGTAAACCGTAGGATAGAGGACTACTCTTTTGTACATGTGTTAGTTTGTTTTGCAGCATGGGGGTATAATTTAAACATTGCTTCTTCACACACTCCACTTTCACACTTCATCACACACGTGACTAAAGTCCTATACCTAGAGTTTGATGGCTGCGTAGTGATGGCCTTCTGGATGTACGTCCAGTTTGGTGGTCACGAAAGCCTCACCTAGATTTGATTCCTTCTGAGGATGCTATCACTCCTAATAGTTTACCTATTGTTGGGATTAGCATCCTTAATGGAGGTCGTTGGCTCTAAAAACTTTATTTAGGACTCTATAGATCTATCCTTGAAAGGTCCACTCAATAGAAAAAGCCTTAGACGTATTCCTAAAGAAACCCTTCTAGAACACAAAGGAGCTTAATACTCTTGCATTCAAATACATTTCCTTCCTTGGAAAAGTTTATCCTTCTAAAGTATAAACAAGGACGAAATTAGTTGCAAACTCAAGTTGTTTTCAAGGCACTCAGTTTGCCAAAATAAGAAAATTTCACAATTAGAAGCTCGTTCACATTTTCTGTCAGCAAATCGTTGCATTTCATATATCGCATGATAAATGATCAAAATGGTCCATTTTTTATTATAAAAAAGAATCGTCTATCATGTTTAATGTTAACTCTTTATGAAGCATTCTTAGAGTGAACTTGCATGACATGTGTAGTTACTCTTGTTTGAGTCAGTTAGTGTTCTTATCATCGTTCCCTGTCAATGTACGACCCACCCCAACCACCCATAAAGTATATATTCCCCACATCAGTACATAGTTGACTTTTTGGATTATTCCTATTGATGAAATAACACTTCAGGTCGTCCATACTACGGCAAATATGTGATCACTAAAATACCTTGTCAATATTGTATTCCCTTGGTGCAAGTCCTTTACAAAAAATAAATAAAACAATAATCAAAAAAGCCTGTTAGGTTGAAAACTCGTGAGAGCAATCTAAGCAAAAATTAGGGCATGAGAAGAAATAAAGAAAAAGAGCATATATATGAAATTAAGTAAATTATTGTCCTAAAGGTAAATTTTTGAGAAAATAAGTAATCATGATTTGAAAAGAAGTTTGACTATCTTCTCAAGTGAAGTATTCGTTATATCAAAATGTCAAAACTGTCATAGGCTTTGGGATTCATCTTATAGAGAGCCAAAAGTTTATACTAGGATCATCACCTAGATCCCAAAAAGTGGGACATTCCATTCTCCTTTCACTACACTTAAACTCATGCAAAATTTGTCCAGCATCCATTCCATTCATATGTCACACCCAATCTATATAGCCATATTGGACCAACTCCACTAACTCTGTCATCTTTCACAATCTCACTAAAAGCAACCGTTTGAAATCCCACTACCAAGTGGGGCAATCCCCACACCCTTCACTCTACCTAAAATTGGGGAAATTTGCCCCACATGCACCCATCTCATTCACTTGTTATATTCACATCCATAAAATCATACCGGAGCATTATCCTAAATATATAATTTCACAATGCTACTCCAGTCGGGGCACCCTTGTCCTTGTCATAATTGGACCAACACCATACTTAAAATATGTAATATATATTGTATAAAAATTAAAATTTAAATAGTATAAAAATACTTGAAATATGACTATCGGTATTTTTTTATCTAATGTAATATATATATATATATATATATATATATATATATATATTTTTTTTTTTAAATTTCCACATAATGAATACTTTAATTTTAATGCTCCTCATTATTTTAATCTAAATTTATGTTAAATTATTGTTTCAATATAAACGAGACTCTAATTTTAATTTTTAATATTCAATTAAATATTAAAGTTAATTTTTCTTTTTAATATTAATTATGTTTACCAAATTATAATAGAGTAAATGAATTAAATATACTACAATCCACATGTATTTTAAATAAAAAATAACTAGATGACCCTTAAAATTCTTTTTCATGTGACAATTATGTATTGAAAGGAAGAGTTTCACATTTATATGAATTACTCCCTTAAATGACAATAAACTCATGAGTTTAGTAGAATATGAGTGGAAGAGGTACAGTTTCAGTCATTTATAGCAAAAAATAATTATTTTAAGGACACAATTTTGGATTGTGAGGGGAGAGATTTTGACAAAAAAGTTCATAATAAAACAAGAAGCAGAAGAAATGAGTGAGTTTTGTGAGAAAGGTAGAAACCACAAAAAGGGTAAAGGATTTCATGTCTTCGGCAGTTTTGAAGTCAACAAAGAGGCAGAAAGAAAATTTTGGATTAGTTAGAGACTCACGAATTGGAAACAACCATTGTTTGTAAAGTTATAGGTATCGAATATATTTAATATTGTTCTTATAAATACGTTTAATTTTAATAGTTTTGGTGGAATAGGTCTAAGTTATTTGCTTATGTTTCTTGAGTGTTCATCAACTTATGTTCAAGACTAAAAGACATTTTTTTGTCTCTTAATAGATGTGCATTTGTTTGTCTTTACAGCGAGTCACCAATTCAAACACAGTGTATATAACTTTTGGTGCCTTTTTTACAAAAGAGGTTACCTTAGGTGTCACTTAAAGGAAGCTCCCCCTCTATATCACAAAAAAAGGGGGAAAAAAATCAAAGAAAAACATCATTGTCTTGAACTACTATCATAATGCTTGTTAATTTTTTGAATTTATATATATATATATATATATATATATATATATATATATATAAAATATTAGTTTTTTCTTCTATTGATAGGCTATAAGGGAGATGTTCCTCAATTGTTTTAATTATATCTATATTGTACATATTATTATTCATAGGCTATAAGGGAGATGTTCCTCAACTGTTTTAATTATATCTATATTCTGTATATTATTATCTATCTATCTATAAGTGTGTAAAGGAAACCCCTATGGACCCTCCACAACGCATCTTAATTTTTTGAATTTATAATTTTTTGGTACAATCATTTCCCTTCACTTTTAAGTCTTTTTTCTGAGATACTATAATTACCTAAGAAAAGCGGTCACCACTTATCTTATCAATTTTTACATCACTTTTGTTGGGTTGATGCATTACTTACGTAAATTTTGGGTTTTTACATTACAAATATTTATGCTTGAAGAAAGCCATTGTAGTCGTTGGAGCCCCAAAAAAATTTCGCGTAAATTTCTCATTTTTTCCTAAACTTTTTTTGATTGTTGATTAACTTTTGAGTTTCTTACAGGTTTCAAGTTTAATATTCGTCATATTTTTTATATTGTGTAAAATGAAACAACTATCTCTTCTTGGAATTGAGTATTCTTATTGTACTTACATCGTTAGATATTAAATACAACATTACCTATTCATTATTAATACAACATATTTCCCAATCAATATATGTTATGCAATGAAAAAATGAAATTTTAACAAACCATTAAACAACATTCAGCAAATTACATAAAAACAATTCTAAATAATATAATAAAAAATAATAATATAACTGTTGAGGCAAAATCCCTAATTAAGTTTTGATGATTAACAAACTTCAAATATGAGAAGCTTAAAGTTTTTGATTTCATATGCTACTAATGTTTCTTCTTGAGTGTAAATAAGAACAGGATTATTCAAAGTAAATCTCAAGAAGGTATATGCTTATGAGAAGCATCATATATGTGAAAACTAGAAAGAAGATTGTCCACAATGTCTTAAAAAAGGAATCTTCTCTTGACAAGATCAAAAGATCAAGACCATATGGTAAACTTGAGAAAGATCATCTTGAGAAGCTTCAATTATTCTTGTGGCAACATGAGAAGGATATCTAAGAAGGATCAACATAAGAAAAGTCATGACAGAACCATAAGAAAGGAGATGAGAAGCATCAGGTGAGAAGAGTCAAGTTGAGAAGAATCATGACCATGAGAAGGGTCATGATGAGAAGAGTCATATTGAGAAGGGTCATACTACCGGTACCATTATAAGAAACATCAACATGAGAAGCATCAACTTGAGAAGCATCATCTTTATCAGCTGTCATATGTGAGAAGAGTCACTGTGAAAAGGGTCATGACAACTGGAAACAGCTGTCTTCTGCAGAAAAGCAGAAACACAGTTGTGTTGTGCAGACACCCCTTTCCAACGGCTATAAACGGCTATATTCTTCACAAACAACTCTAAAACTTGGACCAGTGGTTAATACACATAATTTCATCTATAAATTAACGCTTCTCAAGTGTCAAAGTTTCTCTCATCCATACTCAGTTGCTACAAACCTGAAGGGATTCACTTGATCTCTGAGTATGTATTAAGTCTTGTGTTGTTGTATTTATTGTATACTCCATTTGTATCAACCAAGCTCTAGAAATCCGACAAACCCAAGTACTTGAACAGAATACTTGTAGGGAACCTTCTCAAGTGGCTTGTGTTGCTGTAGGACTTGAGAAGTGAGTGCTTCTGTGTTAGAGGCAGTCTAATAGATCAGAAGGAGTCTATTAGAGAAGTTTACAGTAGGTAGAGATGTGTGAAGAAAACTACCAAGAGTTCTTTTAACCTAGGAGAGGTGTAAAAGGTGTAAATTATTTTGGAACAATAGTGGAAACACTCACTGGAAGTGAGGAGTGGATGTAGCCCAGGAATTTGAGTGAACCACTATAAATCACTGTGTTATTTATTGCTTTCCAAACCATTTATTATCACCTTGTGAGAAAACTCCCCATAAGGAGAAGGTTTATGAAAACTGAGAAGTGTCAGTCATGACTCTTCTCTGCCTTTAACTGTTATTTATATAATTAAGTTTTCAATCCTTCTCACTCCTCTCCATACTTGCAACTTATAATTGAAACTCTTTAAAAGAAGTTTTAGACAAATTATATCTTGATCACTAGCTTAGCACTAACTTGAACAATCTAACTGAATTACTGTGAGAAGCATTGAGGGAAGAACTTTCTGGCCCTTCTCAACTCCTTCATATAGTTGAGAAGACAGATCAATTACCCTTCTCTGCTCTAAGAAGAATTGTTTTGACTTACCCTTTCTAACATATATCCCTTGCTATCTTGAATCTACATCATACTTGTGAAGAAAGTTATTTTCTTGGAGGTGAATTTAAAAAGGGTCACAATTCCAACCCCCCTTCCTTGTGACATTGTTGACTTCAATTGGTGTTAGAGCTCGGCCTCTGGGTTGATCTCACTCAACAGTGAGAGAGGAAAAGATTCTGGAAGAAGTCATGGCCAAACCAAATTCTGTTACTTTCCTACCAGAAGGTGCTTCATCAAACAGACCACCTGGGTTCAATGGTGAACACTACTACTACTGGATAAATCAAATGAAGTTGTTCCTCGAATCTCAGGGCACAGACATATGGGACATTGTTGAAAATGGTCCATATGTTCCCACCATAACAGGTCTTGTACCAAACAGCCTTATTCCTAAACCAAAGGCTGATTGGACCAGTGATGAGAAGCATCATGTTTTACTAAATGCTAAAGCCAAGTATTACCTAACTTGTGCTTTGGAAAGAACAGAATATGACAAGATAGTGGGAAAAGAAACTGCTAAGGAAATATGGGACACACTGCAGACTGCTCATGAAGGAACTGATCAGATCAAAGAAGCAAAGAAGGGCATGCTCATTCATGAGTTTGAGATGTTCAAAATGACTGAAGAAGACACCATTGATGAAATGTTCAGTAGATTCACCACAATCATCAATGGGTTAAGTGCTTTGGGAAAAATCTATCCAAATGCTGAGAAGGTTAACAAGCTTCTCAAGTGTCTTCCACATGCTTGGAGACCAAAGAAGACTGCTATAGAAGAAGCAAAGGATCTGTCCTCGTTAGAAATTGACCATCTGCTGGGATCACTAAAAATCCATGAACAAGAACTCATTGAGAAACTACATCCTAAGAGAAAGATAGTAGCTCTACAAGCTTCTCAAAAAGAAGACAACTCCTCCTCCCAGAAAGGAAAGTCATTGGCACTTAAATCTTTTCAAATGGATGAAGAAGAGCAAGAAAGTGAGTATGATACAGAAAGAGAAGAATTAGCCCTCATATCTAAAAGAATCAACAGATGGCTTTCAACAAAAGAAGAGAAAAACCTAACTTCAGAAGGGACACATTTAAAGGAGAAGGAAATAAACCAAAATTCACTTGCTTTGAATGCAAGAAACCTGGTCATATGAAAGAAGATTTCCCTCTTCTAAATAAGAAGAGTCCAAGAAGGTTCACACCTCAGAAGAAAGCTTTAATGTCAACATGGGATGATTCAGAAGAATCATCAAGTGAACATGAAGAGGAAACAACAAATTTTTGTCTCATGGCAGAAACAGATCAAGAAGAGGTACAAAACTCTGAACCATCTAAATGTGATTTTTGCAAAGAAATAGAATCCTCCTTTGATAGCTTGCTCTATGATTCAAACATTCTTTCTCAAAAATGCATGTTGTTTAAAGATCAGTTATGTGTTTTGAAAAAGGAAAATGAGGAGCTAAAAACTTAAAATGAAAGAATGAGAAAAAAATTCACACCTTACAAAAATCTCATTTCAAACTATCTGAACAAATCAAGCTTCTCAACCTAAAAACTCAAGAGAAACCCATGGTGTCTAACTTGGAACTTGAAAAGGAAAATAGAATGCTTAGAAAACAAGTTAGTGACTAAACAAATGACCTTATGATATCTGCACAAAGTCTTGAAGCTTCTCAAGAAGGGATAACACCTTCTGAAGAAGATCAATTATATAAGAAGAGAAACAGAAGTGTCAGTCAGTTATGTGATTCTGGACATGAAGTGACTTTAAATCTGATGTATGCAAAATAAACAGTTCAGAGTCTGGAAAAACTATTTTTACTGGTCATAGGACAAATAACCTCTATAGCATCTGTCTTGATGATCTACCTGATCAAATGTGCTTAATTTCTAAAGAAGATGATAAATGGATGTGGCATAAGAGATTTGGTCACATTAGCACGAAAACTCTTTCAAAATTATCCAAACTTGAATTAGTCAGAGGACTTCCAAAGATTAAGTTTGAGAAGTATAAATCATGTGAAGCATGCATTCAAGGAAAGCATGTTAAATCATATTTTAAACCCATCAACATTATATCCAATCAAAGACCTTTGGAACTTCTGCACATGGATCTTTTTGGTCCTACTAAGCATGCTAGCCTAAGAGGAAAAAGATATGGGTTTGTTATAGTTGATGACTACTTTAGATTCACATGGGTAATTTTTCTAAAGAACAAAGATGAGGCTTTTGAAAGCTTCAAAACCTTCTTTAAGAAAGTTCAAAATGAGAAGGGTTCTAACATTATTGCAGTTAGAAGTGACCATGGAGGAGAATTTGAAAATGCTTTATTTAAAACCTTTCTTGAAGAGAATGGTGTGTCTCACAACTTTTCTTGTCCAAGAACTCCTCAACAGAATGGTGTAGTTGAAAGAAAAAACAGAACATTGCAAGAAATGCCTAGAACATTGCGCAATGATTCAAAGATTGAAAAATATTTTTGGGCAGAAGCAGTGAACACTGCTTGTTACATTTTAAATAGAGGAACCATTAGAAAAACTTTGAAGAAAACACCATATGAACTCTGGAAAGGAAAGAAACCATCATCTCTTACTTCCATGTTTTTGGTTGTGACTGCTATGTTTAAAACAACAAGGATAATTTAGGAAAATTTGATGCAAAATCTGATCCTGCTTTATTTCTAGGATATTCTCTCACATCAAAAGCATATAGAGTTTATAATCTTAGGACTAAGGATGTAGAAGAAAGCATGCATGTGATGTTTATTGAAACTAACAGTTCAACAGATAGAAATGAAGATGATGAGATCAATACAGATGAGATAGGTGAGATGGGTGTTGAACCAAGTGAGAAGGTGTTTACCTTGGATTTTGGTAAACACCGCTAGTTTGAAATTGCTTCTGTTTGCAGGATCAACTAGTAAATCCTAAGACCATTTGTGTTAAAGTTTTTCCCAGAATTATATGTGTTCTTGCAGTTTAAAAGTAAAAAGAAGAAAATAACCGTCGATCTCGCGCGAAACCGTCGGATTTCCGCAATGAGGGAGAATAAAACAAAGAAAAAATTGCAGAAAAGCAAAGAAGAAAAGAAATTAAAATTGCATTAATTGTAAAGAAAGTTGGTGCACAGATCATACATTCTTCTCTTGGCTCATTTTCTCTGTAATGTGTTGGAAGTTAGAGCGTGAGAATTCTGTAATGAGATTGTGACCCATTTTTCCTATGAGAAACTCCTATTTATATGAGGAGGGAAAACGCTAAAACTAACTAACTGTACAGAGAATTTTAAAAAAAAGGAAACTGCTATAGATTTTGACTAGGATAACTACCAAAGCTTCGACAACGAGCACTTGCTTTTAACTTGCTATTGAATTCAATTTTCTTCTTGTCGAAATATCACCCTTCAAATCTAGTTAAGTAAGAAGCTTTGCCGAATTTGCCTTCTAACACGACTCTTCTGTGTGAAAACCAACACCTTCTTCTAAGAAAACCAAAGTCAATTCGCATTGACTGCATTTAATTTAGCCTGTCGAAATTACAGGATAACAAATTGCCGCCCAAAAATATCTTTTTCGACAGGAGCTATGTGAATGGCAGAAAAAGAGCATTTTTGAAAACCCTTTTCAACTGCTCTGATGACGTCACTTGCATCACGTTGGAGAGTGATACGACGTTTCAGTGAAGAAACAGCTTTTGGCGCCTCCGTTGTTAAGTTAGTGGGCCACGTTTCACCTTGGAACTCCCCACTACTCATTGCGAGTAACTGCTCCATTAAGAGGGAAACTCAAGAGTTTTCAGCCTTCGCATTTCAAACAGCAATAAAAACCATCGCTTCTCCTTTATTTCACTCTTTCTGAAACCTTTGTAACCCTTTTTTCTTCTTTGTGAGAACACTTGTGGTCACAAAACCCAGAAAACTAGACCTTCATCAACACCTTCCTTTCACGTCAATGGCAACTTCGTCTCAATTGGCTCAACAAAGTGGAATCCAAAAGAGGAAATATTTGGAAAGAACAGGGGATCTTTGACCTTATCCAACTGTCGAAATATGGCCCTAGATACCAAAGCCCCATGCTCCTTGCATCTGTGCATTTCTGGGAACTCACCACCAACAGTTTGCACTTGAAGTGTGGCATGCTTACACCTACCTTGTTGGATGTAGCTGCCATCACAGGCTTAAAACCAACAGGGGAAATTTTCGACCCCAGTACCACTGGGACTGACCATGAATTCGATTTCAAACGCCCTTCCTTCAAAAGCTATATCGAAGAACACCATATCACAGATAATGACGAAGTTTCTGATACTGAGTCTATCGCCTTCCTCACTTTCTGGCTTTCATTCTATGTCTTCTGCTCTTCTTCGCTCCAACTGGCTAATATTTTTCATTCCCTTCGCCATCCAACTACATGAGCGTCGAGAGGTAAACCTTGGGCAACTCCTTTTGGGGTCGCTCTATGAAAGTTTGCAACTAGGAGCCTATGAACTAAAGACTCTCAAACCTGATGGTACACTTTTGGTCTCAAGACCAATTTGGTTGTTCCAATTGGGGCTCATTGCCACTTTTGAGTTGAAACTCCAGATGTATATCCCGAGTGATTATACTGAAACTGTTGATCAGAGAACCATCGAAGGGATAAGGCTTGCACTTTTGAAGCCTAGGCAAATTGGAGTTTCTGATGAAGATTTATTCATTTCAGCATTCAGAATGTTCTTAGACTTTAACACTTTCACCCACACAATGGCTCCCTTTGCCCAAAGGACTGTTGGGCCTGCTTGGTTCACTACGGATTTTCCTACAACCTCGTTGGTCGAAGAAGAAGAGAGTAACCAAATCTGGGGCGCTTTCTTAACTCAAAAACTGCTTTCTACAAGAATTTCACCTGGGAAGGCTGCTGCTTTGTTTGGAGTAGATGCATACCACCCAAGTCTTGTCGCTCGACAATTCGGATTATGCCATATTCGACCAAGTCCTTTCTTTAAGTCTAGAACAGAAATGATGATGCCCAAGAACGAGAGGGAATGGCGTAAATGCCTCAACAACTTCGCCAAAAAACCTTTTATCTTTGCACCTGTTAAGTTTGTGCATGTATTTACTAGCACCAACACCTTTTCGGAGTGGTGGAGATATTACTTTGTGAGTAAACTATCTGCTGTTGAAGAAGCCACGCTGTTGACAAATCTAATCTCTGCTTTTCCTCTTCCACAGAAAAAGAAGACCAAGACACCAGGTATGCACATAAAAGAAATTCGAGCTTTTCAAAAATACTTTGAAGTTGTCTATGACCCAACGCATCTTGATCGAACTATTTCTCAAGCTGCAAAAGTTTTAAAAGAAAAACTTGTCGAAAAAATTCCAACTCTGGTGTTTCCACCATATGTGACCAACAGATATGCTTTCGTTTTGGCGCATAATAACTTAAATATCCAAGTTTGTCCACCAGTAAATTGGTTTTATCTTTTCACTCACCACTTCCACCATGGTTTATATGTGGTGGGTTTTCAGCTCTTAAAAAGTTTTCAACAACTAAAACAGCTGAGAAAGTAGTTCCGACGAAATGTGACATAGATACCTGTGATGGACATCTCCATCTCGACATTCAACATGTCCGAGTTTTATCCACCATCGCAGAAGGTGATACAAAGACTCTTAGAGCAAAATATTTCTTTTCATGTAAAAAACTACTAACATGCTTGACAAATGTCTGCAGCTATCCCCTTGTCACCTACTCCATCAGAAGGAACAACAACTACAACAACCAAGAAGGTTTCAAAGAAACACACAAACACTTTGTCGAATGAGAAACCATCGCAATCAAAGAAACAAGAGGTAAACATTTAGAGCAATAAGAGATCAACCAGCTCAGCTACTGCCACTCCTCCAAAGAGGAAGAAAACTAAACAGATGGTTGTAAGCGACGATTCAGAGGTTGAAACGTTCAAACACTCTTTTTTCTTCCTTTCAATACTTCTATGCTCTCTTACTAATAAAATGCATTGAATTCTTTCAGTCTGATGAAAGCCCACCAAGGATTTTGAAAGTTGTCTCCAAATCTCCTCCAGTAGAAACTATCGAAAAACAAATAGGGAGGGATGATGCGCCGCAAGAAAAAGCTCCAAAGAAACTTAGGAAGAAAAGGGAGATCCCAAAGCCCGCTAGCGCGCATTCACGTGTCGAAGGAGACACTTCAAAGGTAACTAACGCACCTTCTACTCACTTCTATTCAACAATTTGAGTTAACAAAGTACATAACTCTGTTTATACATTTTCCCAGGATCTTCAAGATCAACCTGCCACAATCTCCACCAAACAAACAACACCAACTTCGACCCCCACCGTCTCTGCACCAACTAATGATCCATTGGTCGAAGCAACGTTTGAAGAGAGTAATCTCATTGTCATAGCAGATGAAAGTACTCCAATGACTCTTGATGATCTCCCTCTACAGCAAGAACCAACAGAGGTCGAAGACAAAGGGCGTGGAGGAACTGATCTAGCAGTGACAGATTCAGGCCCAAGACCAGCCACAAGGGAAAATCGAGGAATTGGTCGAAAATGCCAACCAGAATCAAAATCCAGAAGGTGATGATCTTTTGGTCGAAAAATCTGACCAAGTTCAAGCAACTGAAGACAACGTTATTATGGATCAGCCACTCGTTAATGATCCAAATCAACCTCAACAACAAATCGAAGAAAAAGAAACAGAACAAGAGGGAAACATTGATGAAGCAGAAAATGACAAAGAGATTGAAAAATCCAATGAGGATAATAACAATGATGATACCGCAGAACACGTCGACGAATCCCCCACTAAGGAAGATTGCTCAACTGGCCTCAACCTCTCAAATGGCATTACCATTAGTGAAGAAGAATGGAAGGAATTCAAGAGTAAAAACCCCCTTGAGGCTCTACAATTGCTGCTAAAAACTAAAACCTCAAGTGAAAAGAAATTCGTTTCTTCGACCACTTCTGCGGGAGAGCACTCTGAAAGCTCTAAAGTGAACTTGTTGCAAGAACTTCGCACTAGAGTCCTTGAGGTGGACCTGTTTCAAGCAATCGAAGAGGACCATATGGTTGCCTTTAAAATCAAAGACCTGCTGCACAAACTCAACAACCCAATGGCCAGCACCTCTCTCATTGGATTTCTTGTTTCTTTTGAACCTCTTCTGGAACAAATCACTAAGGATCTTGAAAAGAAGAAGAAACATGCTTCGCTCAAAGAGCAGGAGAGTGCCATGAAACTAGAAACATGGACTGCTGTTGAAGCTTCACAAAACAAAATCTCTTTCCTACAAACCAAAGCAAAGACTTACATGAAAGCTGTAGAGGGATATGATGCTGAAATTGCTGGTTACCAAAAAGAGATTGACAGGTTGGAGTCACTGATCCGAGCAGCAGAAAAGAAGAAATCTTCGGTCTTGAGAGGCATGAAGAGTTCAGAAACGTTGGAGGCTGAAGTTAATCAAGAAGCAACCCACTGCCTTGGCCTCTTGGAAAAATTCGACGCACATGAAACCAGGGTCAACCATTTGGTCGAAGAGGAAAACTTTATCAGAACGAGATTGGAGCAAGCTAAGGCTCTAATCGAAGACTTGAAAAGCAAACTCGTTTTGTAATTTGCGATTCCATTTTTCCTTGTATTGGCTCTTTATAATTTTAACTTCCAATTCCAAGTATTGTAAATTAACAATAACCTCTGTGGGCAATTAAAATTTTTAGCTTGCCAAATTCGCAATTTGCTCATTTTAATCTTGCGTTATTTTGACTTCTTGCAAAATTGGCATATATTTCTTTAAGTACTTGCCATTTATTTGCAAAATTCGACCATTAGCGCCAAGTTCTTCGACTTCATAGGCACCGTTAGTATACACTTTTAGAATGCAAAATGGTCCTTCCCAATTTGGTGAGCATTTACCCAAGACTCTATCTTATTTATCCATGGGTAATATAACTTTCCACACTAGATCTCCTAAGGCAAATGTTTTTAGCTTAACCTTTTTATTGTAGGCTTTAGCCACTCTTTCTTTTTGCCTTATAAGAACATCCAACCCATGTAGTCTTTCTTCATCTAAATCAACCAATTCATTTAACATCATATTCCCATAAGAATCTGATGGAATTTCGAACTGTCTTTGAATTCTGGCTGATTGCAAACAAATTTCGACAGATAAGACCGCGTCATGTCCAAATGTAAGTCTATAAGGAGTAGTGTTGACTGATTCTCTGGGAGAATTTCTCAATGCCCACAACACTTGATCAAGCGTTTTATGCCAATTCCTAGGAAATTGCCCAATTTGTTTCTTGATCAAATTGATAATAATTTTGTTGGCAGCCTCCACTTGACCATTAGCTTGAGCATAATATGGTGTCGAAGTTAGTAACTTGAAATCAATTTCAGAAGAAAAGTCAACCATTTTTCGACCAATAAAAACTGTGCCTTGGTCAGTCGTAATGGTTTCAGGAATTCCAAACCTATGTAAGATATGGTTTTGAATAAAACTTATCACAGCTTCCTGATCAACATTAGTTAAGGGAATAGCTTCCACCCACTTGGTGAAATAATCTATTCCTACGAAAATAAAACGGTGACCCTTCGACGAAGTTGGTTTGATTTCACAAATTAAGTCTAAAGCCCAACCCCTAAAAGGCCAAGGTTTTATTATTGAATGCAATTCACTTGCAGGCACATGTTGTATTCCTGCGTGTTTTTGACATTTTTGACAACCCTTGGCGAAATCTATGCATTCATTCAGCATAGTTGGCCAATATACTCCTTGTCGAAATAAAAGCCACTTCATTTTGTGACCTGCTTGATGAGATCCACAAGCACGACTATGAGTATTGGAAATTGCTAAATATGCCTCACTTTCACTAAGGCATTTTAATAATACTCCTTCAGGAGTCTTTTTAAACAATTCATTCCCAATAATCACATAGCTTAAGGCTCTATACTTGGTTTTTCTATCAGTACTCCTGTTGGATTCTCCAAGTATTCGACAATTTGCCTTCGCCAATCATCATTCGACATATTGTCAATGGTATAAATTTCCACTTCATATTTTTCAAAAAAGTTGAAAATTTTCCACCAACATCTCTGCCCCCTCAAGTTTTGGCATTGACAATTGGGCATTGGATGGATCTGTCGAAATCAGTTTGTGCTTTATTTCTATTAGCTCCAATAGCTTTTCTTTTGTCACTTTGTACCCTGAAGCTACTTGTGCCAAATCATTGGCCTGTTGATTTTCTATTCGAGGCACATGTTCTATGTGAACAATATCAAATCTTTTTAACAACGTGTTAGCAATGGCAAAATACATTATTAAGTTCTCTTTGATACATTTGTATTCTTTTGTTAACTGTTTCACAATTAGTTCTGAATCTCCTTTGATTTCGACATGTTTTGCCCCCAATTCTAACAAGATCTCAAGTCCTACTATTAAGGCTTCATACTCTGCCTTATTATTGGAGCACGTCCCTTCAATTTTAAACTTATGCCTTGTTGGTATTTTTGTTGGTGAAATTATTAAAACTCCAACTCCAACACCATTTTTATGGCTTGAACCGTCGAAGTATAATTTCCAAGGTTGTATTTCCACTAAGTTTATTGTATTTTCGATCACTGAATGGTCAACTATGAAGTCAGCCACTATTTGACCTTTTATTGCTTTTAATGGCTGATAAGTCAAAGAGAATTCAGAAAGAGCCAAAGCCCATTTACCTATTCTACTATGTAAAATTGGTTTCGACAGCATATGTTTAATAATATCGTAATGCGAATAAACATACACATCAACAGGCTTTATATATTGCTTCAATTTTGTACAAGAGAAATACAAGCATAAGCACAATTTTTCTATAGGATGATACCTAATTTCTGCATCATTTAGAATTCTACTAAGGTAATAAATGGCCCTTTCGACACCATATTCATCTTCCTGAGCTAACATTTAACTGTTATTTATATAATTAAGTTTTCATCCCTTCTCACTCGTCTCCATACTTGCAACTTATAATTGAAACTCTTGAAAAGAAGTTTTAGAAAAATTATATCTTCATCACTAGCTTAGCACTACCTTCAACAATGTAACTAAATTACTGTGAGAAGCATTGAGGGAAGAACTTTCTGACCCTTCTCAACTCCTTCATATAGTTGAGAAGACAGGTCGACTACCCTTCTCTGTTCTAAGAAGAATTGTTTTGACTTACCCTTTCTAACACATATCACACTCGATCGAAATCACGCGGGAACATGTGGGTGGCCACACAGAAGCAGCATTGAATAGACAATGGGAGAAAAAAATCTCATGATGAATTATCAACTGGATTCGGATTTGTCACTTGAAATTCTAAACAAATCAAATTGTTTTTTAATAAGAACAGATGGGTTTTTTTTTTTCAATAACAGATTGATTTGTATATTCAAGAATCAAGTTCAACTAACGTATACCGTCAATTAAGAAAAATTCAACTAACGTATTTTTGGTTATTTTTCATAAAGGTTTTGAAATATTTATCTTAAATAAATTACACTAGTGGAAAAAAGGCATTTCATAACGGTTAAAAACGACATTTCATAATGGTTCATGAACAGATGTGGAAAAAGGAGATATAAAAAATAGAGACTTTTAACATCTGGTGCGAAACTGATGCGAAAAATAGTTTCCATATCTGTTACTCGTAGGTCCGTTATAAAAAGAAAATTTTTATTAAATATAAGCGTGTTTTTGACATCAGGTTTTTACGAGAACCGATATTGAAAATAACTTTTCGCATCGGATTTCTGGGAGAACCGATATTAAATATTGATTTTTAACATCTATTTATTTAAGAACCGATATGAAAAATGAAGTTTTTTTTTAAAATTAAAAAGCTGGTGTCTAATCAGCATACATGCCTATTTATTCTCTACACACCTGCTATTAGAGAAATCAGAATTACGACTTTGAGAAATCAAAATTCAGAACTTAGTGAAACACAAAGGAGACATTGTAACATAGAAATCCATTAAGGCTAGTACAATCACCATCTTCGGCACAACCTCAATTGTTTTCCATAAAAATGTTTTACATGATGGTGCCTGACGTACATAGTCATAACATATTATCAAAACTAATGAAAAAATTACTTCTAACATAAACTAAGCAAGCACCAACACATCACAATCTCAAATACATATTAGCAAATCTAGTCTAACATAAACTAAGCAAACAATAAATATGAAACTAGCTTTTCCCATGACTTTGAAGTGGTACCACTGATTACACTGAAAAGATCACTTGGCCAACTATCATCTGCTAGACTCATCGTATGTGGTCCTTTAAAATAAAGGAAGAAAATGGTTCCCATTACCCTGGTAGAGACACGACTTTTGTCACCTGTTGGACCATCCTTTGCCAACCCAAAATAAGAAAGCTTTGCATTATAGTTCTGCAATAGAATCAACAAATGTTTCAGATAAGTTGTCCAAATAATTTCTCACATTCATCAGGTCTATTTCTTTCATTACACACTAAATGGAAAAACTAGAAGCAATTTTTAAGACTGGCTTTTAAATCACTAGCCATGCCTTGTTGTGCTAACTATTTAATGTAACAAAAGCAGTGTTTGCTTATTAATTATTAATACTATTTTGAGCAATGGATTCAAAGAAAGAGATGACACTCACCAACCACTCTCTGTGACCCTGGAAGCCATCTTGATTAAGTCTTGTAGAAAGCAAACTCCAAAACCATTGACATTTTCTCTTAGACAAACCAACAAACATCAAAGGGGTGTGGCTTTATTAAAATGATTAAGCAAAGATCATAAAGCATAAGAGAACAACCTGAAAGGCATTAAGTGTGAAAATGAGACAAACAAAAGGTTCAAGACAAAACAGAAGACATAATTAAACATAAAAACAAATCACTCATCAATGAAAAACCTTCAAAAGGAAAAAATGAAGTTGAAACCTCACCTTTACAAAGCTACTTCCTTTCTTGATTCAACCCTCACTAGTAAAATAGGAAAAAAAATGAAATTAAAAAACAGAAAACCCTCAAAAAAAGACCACAAACACTATAGTAGACCAAAAAATTCTGAGAGACATTGTTAGGGAAGATATATCTTTGAGCTAATTCTGCACACAACAGCTCAATCGAGTCCAATCTGAAGGCATTTTCACATCGATTTTTATCAAAACACTAGGTTGCCAATCAGGCTGGTTAAAGAAGAGTTTAAAGAAGCCTAATTATGGGAGCCTAATTTTCATGCCTTATCTAAGATTCTTATGTGAGTATAAAGATAAAGAATGAGGGGTAAAAGATCATATATAAAACAATAGAATAATTATGGGAGTAAATATAAGATTTCGTTGTAGCAAATAATCAAACACATGATGAGGGGTAAATGATCATATATAAAGACATCACACCCTTTTTTGGTTAGTGGGGAGACCGTCGGATGATGTACGCAAGTAAATATTACCTAAAAGTCCATTCTTTCCCAAGAAATTAGCTGTTGTTGCAGCATCCCAATCATACCTGGAGGAATATAAGTTTTTAATGTAGGTAACAGGTGTTGTAAAATAATTGTCAGGATAAGTAAGATGTGTATTGGTGTTTTGTAGGTTCTTGTGGCTTTGGTTCAATTAGCACTGTCCCTAAAAAAGTAAGAACGTAAAATTATGTAAGATAAATTCATTTATTGAGGATCAGGGCCAAATATAGCAGTCCAAATATATATAAAAATGTCATAGTTATAAAACTTTTAATCATCTAGCTATTAAAGTGATTAGTTGTGCTCTACTCTTCGTGTGTTTCACACTTAGTGCTACAAAAGTTCATCTAGTTGGCATTCCAGGGGAACTCACCATTGAATCCAATCTTTTTTTTCCTTTTTGATAAGCCATTGAATCCAATCTTCTTTTTGTATGCAACAGCAGCTTGAAGAAACTTAGCCTGTCACCAGGTACATGAGCAGAGCATTGTTTAAAAAAGATAGAACACACTGCACTTCAAGAGGTAAAACTATTCAAAGAAATTGGTGTACACAATGGATTGCTAAAAGCCCATACTGCCTCGTTCTTTTGATATGTAAACCACTATGAAAATCCTATTCAAGATATTAAGCATCTTCTTCTACATTCAGCACAATCAAAAACACTCATCAAAATCCCATGAAAACTACAATCTAGTGAAATTAAGCAAACAACAGACTTTAAACTTATCCACGCCCCATCACTCAAGCACACACTTTCATAGTATAAGATTAAGCAGCAAAATAGTACCAACAAACACACACTTTCAAACAATTATATTTACCATATAAAATTGGATATATTTAAAAAAATAGCACACTTTCAAACACACACCCATTAAGCATGTTATTTTATGTATTTCTCTTCAATTTTCTCTGAGCTTTTAAGTCTATCACAATTACAGAAACGTAGAGAAAAATGGTCCCAGTTACTAATTGGAAAAATTAGAGTTAGGGAAAATTAGAATCAGAATTGAAAATCAGAACCAGAAGCTAAACAATGAGCGAGAAATCAATTTCAACTTCATAAACACAACCAGAAGCTCAACAATAATTCGAATTAGGGTTTAAAGTTCATATGGGAAATCAATTACTCAACAATAATTCGGTTCTCTCACTCAGTCACTCACCACCACCAGAAGAAGAAGAGGATGCACGCAACGACCAGAGAGGACAAAACTAGAGGAGGAGACAGCGAGTTTGATTATGGTATGCGAAAGGAGTACTGCAGCGTGAGGGTTTTTGTGGGTTGCTTTTTGTTTATGGAGTGAGAAGGAAGGGAGTAAGCGAAAGAAATTTGGAAATATTAGAGTTTTCTATAACGGGTATAGCATGGACCCGATATGAAAGATGTAAATTAGCGTTTTCTATATCTGTTTGCGAAAAAACTGATGTAAATACTGAAAAAATAATTACAAATTTGTGATTAACTATGCATATAATTGCAACTTCTATGTGTATCCTATTATATGGAGATATAATATTAATACTTATATGCTACTGACCAAGGTCTCTAAGAAATAATACATATCATGTAATCTTCTCTAGTATACTATTAAGGCTTCGGTAATTTATGGCAATAGCTTTGGAAACACTGTCTACACTTTGCATACATGAAAGCACACTAAATAAAGCAATTCAACTAGCTTAAGGAGGTAACACATAACATGCTTATAAGGCTTTTACGGAGTATAAGGTTTCAAATATTTGATCCAAATATTAAAAGAATGTTAAAATAGAATGTTAAAAGCCGTCTAAGATGATTATAAGGTTTCTGTAATGTCATTTAAGGCTTGACTTCCCAAACAGAGTTGTATGCTCTGCTAAAAATGTTAAAACATAACATGCTTATATAATGCAATTAACTTTTTTAACAACTAACTTTTTTAACAACATAACATGCTTATATAATGCAACTAACTTTTTTAACAACAGACTCAAACACCTTATTAAGGCCTTATTTGGATAATCAATTTAATTAGGCATTTGTGATATAAATCCTTATGTATATTGTATAAGCTATTTCTAAAATAAAACATAAAATAAAGTTAAAATGTGTTCATATGAGCTATAACTCAATCTAAGAAGCATGGTGGACTTGGTGTTAGGAGAGCTATAACTCAATCTAAGTTAAAATGGGTCAGATTGCTTAATGCCAAATACTGTCAGCAGGGCAACTTCTTGTTCTCTGGAACTACTTATGGGTCTCGTGTGGAATTCTATTTCCAAAGCAAAAAACTATGTGGAACTTTAGTAGAAAATTGAAGAAACATAACATGCTTATAAGGCTTTTAAGGAGTATAAGGCTTCAAATATTTGATCCAAATATTAAAAGAATGTTAAAATAAAATGTTATAAGGCTTCTGTAAGAAACTCAAATCCACCAAATCACAACAAATCTAAGAACACAAATCAACTCAAATCCACAAAAGAAACTCCACATATTCGCATACAATGGGAACAGATTAGGGCAAAAGAGAACCCAAAACCTCAAAGAAAAACCCCAATCAAAACGAAAACCCAAAACCCCAATCAAAACCTTAATCATAACGAAAACCCTAACAAATGTGTGTGCAAAAAATGAGTTGCAAAATGGAAGAAAAGAATGAAAGAGAAGAACTGAGTAAAGGAAACACTACCAATCATAGAAGAAACGAGTTGCAGTCAGTTTCGTGAGATGCAGCGACTTCCATGGTGAGATGCAGCGAGAGGGAGAGGTGGTTTTGCAGCAACAGGGAAATGAGGGTTTTGCAGAGTTTCAGAGAGAGAGTTTCAGCGCAAGCGTTTCAACGTTTCACGAGAGAGATTTAGAGGCGCGAGAGAAGTGAGGTTCCAGCGCCTAAAATTTAGCATTTTCTATAACGGGTCTAACTTTGGCCCGTTATGAAAAATGTTAATTAGCATTTTCTATAACGGTTAACGCACGGACCCGATATGAAAAATACAAAACATTGTAATTATAATTACAAAACTGCCACCGCGTGGCTTATAACATCAGGTCATTTTTAACCGATATGAATTGCTGTTATAAAATGGCTTTTTTCCACTAGTGTTATTATATAAAGTCAAGTCATTTTTTAATAGAAAAATTTGTTTTTAGTCCCTAAAAAAACTCTTTTAAACGGTACTAGATGCACCTCTCCGTCAGCGAAGGGACCAAGGTGCTCGCCAAGCTGAGAAGCTAGATCACTCCAAGTCGTTGCCGAGATGGTAGTAGATATGAGTGCTGAATGTTGCCCGAGATACTCCTGCTTGCATTGATTCGGCGAGGGGGATGGTACATGTACCTGGTTCCTAAGTCAGTATAGGCAATAGGTGATGGGAGGTAATAAATTTGTACCTGTAGCGTTGATGGAACAGTGCTTTTATAGGGATTACTGCCTACACATGGCACGTTATGATAGTTCCCTTGTGAGTGCGCCTGAACCTTCTAATTTTGTATGGATTATGATAGGGGGACGCATCTAAACTGCTGGTTTTGTATGGATTATGGACTTCACAAAATTGGACCTAAGTGTTTGTACAATCCAGAACACTTGCCCCTCAAGGAGAGGTTGATAGGAACAAAGAGCCTCGGCTTGAAAATAGTAGATCGGCTACGTCCAGATGCAGGATCAGAATCCACTTCCTCAAGGTTACAGCTGGGTAGTAATGGGATGGGTGACCTTCTAGGAAGTTTTCAAGAAAGCATGCCAGTGAGGACAACACATGCTGGAAAGACACATGTTAGTTTGTGGGGGGCAGTCAACAGTTCTGAAAGACGTCTGGGATGTTACAAATGGTATCAGAGCAGCAGACCTCTCCTAGTACGGTGTGGTTCAGGGATGCACCAAGCGGAAGATGGTGGGCTTGTGACACTCATGGCTAATGAGGGTGGGGATTGATCGTCGGTGCCCAAAACGATGGCATGGACAAATAGTGGCTCCTACCATGCTTCTAGGTGGAGGGACACGTGGATGAACCCAATACGCACTAGAATGAGAGGGATCCTGCGGCTTTGCAGATATGGGAGTGTAAAATTGAATGAAGACTTAAAAGAATTGATTTGGACTACTTATACTAACATAATTCATTATCTTTTCGGGAGCCCTTCCCATAAGAACTCCATAGTTAAGCGTGCTTGACTTGGAGTAGTAGTTGGATGGGTGACCTTTTAGGAAGTTTCCTGAAAAGCATGCTGGAAAGACACGTGTTGGTTTGTGGGGGCAGTAACCAGTTATGAAAACAATCTAGGATGTTACCAAGACCGCGAGACTATATAAAAAGATTCACGGACCTATGTGGTTTATGCACCTTTGGGCTCACTCTACTTCAAGAACTTCCTATTAACAAGTTCCTCAATTAGTCTTCCATCGGCAACCAGGACCTTGGAACCCCAACTAACAACAACACCTATTAAATCCCTCACACGATTAGAGGTTGTGAGAGGCCTATTCACTTTGCGCCATGCCGAGGTGGACTGGTGCCTAGAGTTCGACCTCGAGCAGCTCTTCTATTTTCTTTCTCTTGTATAACCTGGTGTCCAAGATTCTCTTTTTATTGAGGGTGCATTTCAAAATAGGCATGGAAGTGAATTGTGACTCAGGGATTTGGAGCAGCACTTTCCGGGCATCTTTCTGAACCTTTCATTAAAATCAACTATTAGCTTGTCCACCTTCTGTCGTAATTTTGTGACATCTGCTGCAGTGACTTCTGGTTGAGGCCAGTAGAATCCACCCATAGAAGCACATTTCCATGTCTGGCCAGGTCTGTATTGAATTGGGTGGAAGGGAGAAATACCATGTTAAAGTTGCTCCTGTCAATGATAAAGAGAAACACTATAACTTGTGATTCTCATTTTTCTTTCCTTCCCTACATTTAGCCATGAATCAGCCAATGTGTTCCATAGCTTACTTCTCATCATCTCCGGTAAATGTGGCAAGATCAGGAGTCTTCATTCACCTAGGAAGAGGCACTAGTCTATCCAGCCCATTCGGGTAAGGTTTTTCTGTAATCAGGCCTATCAAATGGCTTTAGTTGAAATCCAAACCTTCCGAGTCCTGCTTCTGGACTGAAGGCTTGCCCCATTGGCCTTCTAGCCATTTGCACCCTTCGATATTGAAGAGTAGCCGAGTTAGTTGCCTTCGCCATAAACTTCACCCTAGTGTTGGGAATGGAAAAATTTCTTGGCTGAGGAAATACCAAATTAATAGTTATCCAAGAAGGGGGTAGCTAAGGTCCTGCCATATTAGGCTAGGGTGGAACCTATTGTACATTCCCCGCAGAATTCGGGTTCACTCCTTGCCCTTGACCAAGGGTACCAAACGTAGTCAAGCTACTGCCTTCAGCTGCCCTCCTATTCTCTGTCCTATTGCACTTCGTTATGCACCATAGGTTTAACTATGTCAGCTAGTTGTTGTGAGACATCGTACATGTTGTCATGTATTCCCATGTCAATCTGTTCACAGATGAAGGATATGGTCCGGACCACAACGAGCTGCTCCACGTCAATAGGTTGATCCTTATTATTAGGATCAGTTGGGGTCACATTTTGCACGATAAACCCTGATGAACCAACTTTCTTTTGGGGTTTAGGCTTGTTAGTTCGCGCTCGTGTCTTCTTAGTAGCCGAAGACAGTTCCATACTTACATTCCTACCAGAGCGAAGGTACAAACACCAATGATAATCAAACCCGTAAGTTTATTTACCTATGTTGGTCTTACCGAGAGTGCCAATTTTGTTGTCGTCAAACTCTCAAAGTTTAGCTGAGGGATCAGCTAAGAGCTTGAATCCTGTGATTCCTTTTGCTTCAAATAATTATGTCAAGGAAGGGACTTTGTTCCTAAGCTATGGGTTCCCTAACACCCCCAAAGAGTAATAGGTTAGGTGAAAGGGACATGAAATTGGACTACCTACTAACGTAAAGCATAAAGACAAATACGAGTAATATATATAAATATATATAAGGGGTCTCTATTGGCCACTTCAGCTAGCCTACAGCTTAACCCCCCGTTGGATCAGCTAAGATAAATGTACGACATTATGCTTAAGCTCTAAAAACTTGGAGACACGCTCCACTCCTTCACTAGCATATAGTGTGGTTAAAATATCTTTCCCCCTATGTTTACGATGCTTCTCCATGTTTCTCTTGTACACTTCAACGTCTAGATGTGTCCACGTACATTGAATACTTTCTTTCCGAGCAAGCCTTCTCGCCTCGACAAAAATCTTCCTCAGCTATGCAACCTTCTTTGTCCTTGGCCACTAGATCCTTAGCCGATTTATCTTCTAGTCGAGCTCCTCCTTAATCGAGTTGCTACTACTCGGAACACTTCATCATACATTTGGTATCCAAGCTCATGATTTTAAACATACTTATCCAAGCTCTTCCTTGGCCCTTATCTACTTCTTGCCTAGCTCGGCAAGCCTTTCTCCATTGATGCTCCATTATCCTATTCCTCTCTTGGTTACATTCTTCAAAGGTTACCATCATGAATGATATGGTTGCTCTCAGTAGAAATAATGAAATAGAAACTAGGAAAATAGAGTAAATTACGCCCACTAGGCCACCTTCCCTTCCTTTTGTGCCAAATACAAGTGCCACGGCTCATACCTACTCGACCGATTCCTAGCCTCAGCTAAGCTTTTCCCCTCAGCCAAGAACTTAATAGATTTAGGGTGTTAAAGGAAACACACAAATATTAGGGTCATTTTGACTATAGTGGTAGTTTTGATGTAGAGCTTGAACAAATGGACGTCAAGACAACTTTTCTACACGGGGAATTGGACGAGTAGATTTGTTTGATTCAACCAGAGGGTTATATTGAAGAAGGAAAGGAGGAGCTTGTTTGCCTACTCAAAAGATCTCTATATGGGCTAAAACAATTTCCTAGGCAATGGTACAAAAGATTTGATAGTTTCATGGTGTTAAAGGGGTATCTAAGAAGCTCTTTTGATAGTTGTGATTATTATAAAAGGGAACATATTGGTTGTTACATATATCTAATTCTCTTTGTAGATGATGTGTTAATAGCTAGTAATGATATCGAAGCTATCAAATGGCTTACAATGACTTTAAGCTCATAATTTGGGATGAAAGACTTAGGATCAGCAAATAAGGTCCTAGGAATGGAGATAAAGAGACAAAGGACCAACAGTATTTTGACTATACTAAGATGAAAATTGAAGGCATGGAGAATATACCTAATTCTAATGCACCTTGAAGTTTAATGTATACTATGATTTTCTCTAGACTAGATTTACCATGTGCTGCTAATCTAGTTAGCAGGTTTATGGCAAACCCAGGGAAGGAACATATGCTTGTTGTCAAGTAGACTTTAAATATCTAAAGGGTTCTAAGACACATGGGCTAATTTATGAAAATTCTACTCAGGAAACTAATGGTATTATCGACTATGTAGATTCTGATTTTGCAGGTGATCTAGACAAAAGACGATCACTTACAGATAATGTGTTTACTGTAAATGGAAGTTTGGTGAGTGTGAAGGCTAACCTTCAATCAATTGTAGCTCTAGCTACAATAGAGGTGGAATATATAACTTTGACACATGCTATTATAGAGGCTTATATGATTTAAAGGGTTGTTGGCGAGATTCCGGCAAAGAGGCGGAAGCAACGGTTATGTGTGATAGTTAAAGTGCCATTTGTTTCTCTAAAAATTAATATTTTTATCAGAGGACAAAGTACATTGACATAAGACCAAGGAATATTGAAGTGAAAAGGTGGAACTGAAGAACACCCAATTGATATGTTAACTATGGTCATCTAAATTCTATTACTGTTCAAATTTGGTTACTACTGCTGAAGCAAAGTCCCTTAGAACAAATTTGATTACAACAAACAATTTTGACAAGTGGTTAAGTTATCTGATCCATTGTGGATCTAATGTGTTTTCTTGAGTGATCATAAGAACAAGGCATAATCACTCTCATCTCAAGAAGATATCTGCTGAGCAAGAGCATTATCCAAAAGAAAGACTATAAGGACTCAACTGATTACATATTTAGTGAAAAGATGATATCTATGCATATCAAGAAGAACATCACGAGAAAAAGCCTACTATGCATAGAGAAGACATAGTCCTATGTCTAAATCAAGTATGAATGATGATCAACAAGAAGATTATTTAAAGGGATCAAATGCTTCTCAAGACATGAGAAGATATGTTCTTCAAAAATTCTACAAGCATTTCCTAAATGACTATGGAACTCAAATGAGAAAAGCAAATGAACATCAGAAGGAACCATTAAGCTGAGAGACCTCATTCAATAAAAAGACAACCATCAGAAGCTTGCAAATCTCGTTCAAAATGATCCTCTTATGACAATGATGGTTTTAGCCAGAAGCTTCTCAATATGAGAAGAGGAACAATCCTTATACTAAAAGATGTGATTAAAAAAAGGAATCTCAAACAATAATGAGATATCCCTTGAAGCATCTTATGATTAATACACATCATGACCAGAAACTCTTCATTCTTGGTGTAAGAGAAGATGCAAATAAAGAATTGTGCATATAAGATATCTGTACCTAAACAGTTCAAGTCTTTAGAAGGTACATGCCCACATGTACATTGTGTTCAGTAGATACAGTCATCAAAGATGAAATTCATTGAACACTCAAATGGAACTCAAGGTCATACACAGTGAAGATCTAAGATAGAGATAACAAGATTTGGCCTGTTACAATTAACTTTGTTGCTCAGAAGGTCCTCAAAAGATATTTAGAGGACAAATAAAAGAATCTGTTTGTAAGACACGTTCTAAAGGTTCAACACAAGGATCCAAAGCATACAAAAGGCATTTAACCAAGATCCTCATTAATGAGCACAAAGATGAAAAAACACTGGTCTTGTTCTATTGTTTGTAAAAACATGACACCTCGTTTTTGAATGAGAAAAATGAAATATAGGGTTTTGCCTCATATGGGTATAAAAACGGGTCCAAAAGCCCGAGACCATTTGGCGAAAACTTATTTTTACAAAAGAAATTTTGCAGGTTTGGTAAATCGCCTTTTTGACTGCGAATACTTCTAAACTAGGCTTTGGTGTTAGCATAAGAACTATAGCCCTTTCTTTTAGCTTTCCAACGCTGCAAAGATCACCGGATCTCGATAACTACAGCCCAACTTATGGTCTACATAAGAAAAAGGGTTATAATAGAGAATTACTCGTAAATATAACTTAAGCCCAATTAAAACCCAAAACAATAAAACACGTCAAAACATGAATATTAGGCCCAAAATACAACAAAAATAAATGGCTTAAAGTAATTCTAGACTTGTTGAGCAAATAACTGAAAGAAAAAATACATTAACATTAAAAAACATTTTTCCGTAGCCGGGAGTTGAACCCGGAATTCAAATTCAAATAAGAGAATTTAACCAGGTGTGCAACTACGAAATTCATGATATTTCATGCAATCAGTGTTATAAATGTTAGTATATCAATAAATATATATTTATCATAACTCTAGTACCAAAACTAGAATCAAGCGACATAAGACATAAAAAAACTGAAAATAATCACGCCTAAAACTATTGAATTTATGTCACTATATTTAAATAACAAAAATGCCACTCTAAACAAGTACTATAAGAATCAGGCACATAAACTTATTGTTATTTGATTTTGTGATAATTTTATTTGTTTACTGGTTTATGTTTCCACTTATTCGAGAATTTCAGGACCTATCACGGGTTTTAAAGGATCCAATTTCTTATTCATATTTTATTCCTGTTTGACTATAGAACTAATTGAGCAACCGTCGACGAATTCTATGAGAATTCCTACTAGGCTTAAGCATCCAATTGAATTAGTAACAATAGTTAAAGATCAAGCATCTCAATACTACAATTAATTTAAAACTGAATTCCGGAAAACCTTACACTAAGCGCAGTTGTCACTATCAATCCTTATAAAAATTGAAGAAAACAATTTGAATGGTGAAGGATTGAATGTAAATGAATAGCATACAAAACGAAATTACATAAAATCAAACCTCAAAGTGTAACATCCCTAGCTCCGTTAATTCCGGTTAATGAAATTAACGAGTGATTTATTATTCGAAATGAAAAATAAATCAAGATACGGATATGGCATAGTCGAGAAAGCATTATATATTGGTTAATTCATAAGATTAAAATGTCTTAGTGCTTTAACTATGTGGTAATTTGGAGAGAAATTGGGTTAAAAATAGAGTTTAACTGAGAATTTGGAAATAAGGGCATTTTGGTCAATTCACTCTCATTAAAACATCTGCTGAGTTAAAACAGCTCACATCACTTTCCTCACTCCCATTTCATAAAATTCAGAAACAAATCAAGTCATAGAGAGAGAGAGAGAGAGAGAGAGAGAGAAGTCGCAAGAAGGAGAAGAAGAGAAGGAGAAGAAAAGAGCTTCAATCTTGGTTTGCATGTAAGTAAACTCTACTTCATTCTCCTCCATTTTTCGTTCTCTTTCCAATTGTGCCAATTTCAAGAGCTGAATCTCTCTATTTCTAATTTCACCATTCTTGAACTCCAAAGCTCAAAGTGGACATTAATGGAGTTTTGAAGGTTCTAGGAGCTTTGCATGTGCATTTGGAACTTGAATCAAAGTGACACCGTACGGGGACCGTTCGTGTGTTTTCTCATTTTTGAGCACTTCTCGAAGTTTGGGCGAATCGTGATTTTCATCACGAAGTGGTGAATTTTACTCATGTTAGGCATTTTACACTTTGTTTCTGATTGCGTTGGTATGCTAAGTATATTTCGTATTTCGGTTTTGAAATGATTTTCAAGTCGAAAACCGTATTTCTTAAAATATCGCATTTTTGAGGTTTTGAAAACATTGTTACAATACATTGTTTTTGATTGATTGCTTGATATATTTCGACTGGAATATTTTGTGGTATTCTCTGTTTTTCAGTTGGAATTTGATTGGATTTTTGGATTGGACACGAACGGAGAAACGAAACGAACAGATTGATAAATTGCTACATCAGCACGGGTCGTGCCAACCTTTCAGGTTGGCTGGAAAAATGAATTTCCAGGAGCACGGATTGGGCTGAGTTTGGCATGGGTCGTGCCAGGTTCTCGACCCCGGTTACCAAAAATGTGATTTCGTTGCTCCTTTTAATCCTTTTCCCAAAAATGTCCAAACCACTTCTAATCCTTTTCCCAACCAATTGATATATACTTGATAAAAACATTATTTTAAACATGTTTAACTTGGTTTTGAGGAATTGTTTTGAAAACTATAAATGTTTCGAAAAACCGAACTTAGTACACGTGAGGGTACATGTGTTTTGAAAAACTAAATGGATTACATATCCTTTTTGATATTGCATCAATGACGCGAGATGGTTAACGTTGTATTAATCTAAACCCAGTCATAGATCAATAATATGTTAAAGAATGGACTCATATAGTTCATTAGAGTTAATTGATAATAATTGTATAAGAATGATAGGTCGCTAAAGACTTATACGGGTGACGACCCAAGAGGATACTACACTAGGGAGAGGCAAGTCATGAGCCCTTGAGCTAGGCCCAAAGATGTATTCACCGAGATGCATATGGTGAACTGGGTTCACCGCAAACCGAAGAAAAGAAAAATGGTTTAAGGTGTTGTGCTAGATTAATAAAAGAGGATAGTACATAGCCATCAAGAATTGGGTTGTGAACTATATGTGTATATATATATATATATATAATATAAATAGTACATAGTCATCAAGAATTGGACTATGGACTATAGAACATAATTGAACCAAGAGCGGTTTGGGGTCACGGTAGAACTCACTGAGATATATTATCTCACCCTATCATTGTTGTTGTTTTATTTACAGATAAAAAGGGAAAGAAGAAGGCTAAGCGGCACGAGTAGGTGGCCTATCTATGGAGTTGTAAAGACCTAGTGTCTTTATCCATGATTATTAGTTTTTCTCTCGTTGTTTCTGTTTGGATTATGTAACTTGCTTTGTTGCTAAGTTGTATGAACCGCTTTCATAATTTCCTCTGTTTTTGGATATTGAACAATTGGGCAAGTTATGTCTTCAAAGAGTTTTAGTTTGGTTCAATATCTGAGACATGAATTTTTATACTCTGATGTATGCTAAAGTATATGTTTTGGTATTTCTATCGTTTAGAAATACTAGGGTGTTATAAAATGGTATTAGAGCAGCAGACCTCTCCCAGTACGGTGTGGTTCGAGGACGAACCAAGCGGAAGATGGTGGGCACGTGACATCCGTGGCTGACGAGGGCGGGGAGTGATCGCCGGTGCCCAAAAAGGTGGCATGGCAAAGAGCGGCTCTTGGCAGTTTCAAAGCGAAGGGGCGCGTGAATGAACGAATACGCACCAGAAAGAGAGGGATCCTGAGGCTATGCAGATATGGGACTATACAGTTGAAGGAAGGCTTAAAAGAATAAATTTGGACTACCTATACCAACAAGATGCATCTTCTTTTCGGGAGCCCTTCCCATAAGAACTCCGTAGTTAAGAGAGCATGACTTGGAGTAGTAGTGGGATGGGTGACCTTTTGGGAAGTTTCCTGGAAAGCATGCAAGTGAGGATAACGCATGCTAAAAAAGAGTCATGTTGGTTTGTGGGGGCAGTCAATAGTTCTGAAAACAGTATGGGATGTAGCTCAAATGGTATCTTCCTCCCATACAATGCTTCAAATGGTGCCATTCCTATACTGAAATGATAACTGTTATTGTAGGAGAATTCAATCAATGGAAGATGATCCTCCCATTTCTTTCCGCTATCAAGAACACAAGCCCGAAGCATGTCCTCTAGACTCTGGATGGTTCTCTCAGTTTGACCATCAGTATGTGGATGATAAGTTGTACTAACATATATTTGAGTTCCAAAAGCTTTGTTCAAAGCTTCCCAAAATCGAGATGTGAACTTTGAATCACGATCAGATACAATACTCGTGGGAACTCCGTGCAATCTGATTATGCTCTTCACATACTCTTTTGCCAACTTGGAGACTTTGTAATTAGAACGAATGTGAATGCGAATAAAATGAGCGGACTTGGTCAAACGATCCACTACAACCCAAATGGAATCATTACCGGCTTGCGATCCTGGCAACCCCATCACAAAATCCATTGATGTATCCTTCCATTTCCATTCTGGAACATCTAATGGCTGCAGCTGACCTGCAGGCTTTCAATGTTCTGCCTTAACCCTCTGACAAGTTAGGCATCGAGACACGAATTCAGCAATATCTGCTTTCATTCCAGGCCACCGATACAATTGCTTCAAATCACGATACATCTTGGTCGATCCTGGATGAACGGAATACTTACTCCGATGTGCTTCTTCTAAAACTTGCTTCTTGATATTATCATCATTGGGTACACAAATTCTACCATTGAAACAAATAACACTTGTTATAGTATATTTATAATCAGAGCGGTTCTGCTTAGTCGGACCTAGATGTTGGGAGTCTTTATTTCTTTTAGATATGATTCTTATTAGTATGCTATTAGACATTGAGCCTGATCAACTTAATACTATGTGCATATTTTGTAGAATTATGTTTGGAAGAGGTAGAGGAAGAGGCAGAGGCCAAGCACCTGCTGATCCCCACATGGAGTGGATGCAAAATGTCATTGAGACACAGCAGAAGATGATGAATGACATGATGCAGATGTAGCAACAACAAATGGCACAGATGGCTCAAATGCAACAAAATGCTCAGGCACAGCCACATCCCCAACCACAACCCGTTCATGAACCACCGGTGAATCCAAGGCAGATTTATTCTGAAATCCTCGAGATGAAGCCTGCCGAGTTCTGAGGAGGGTCTGATGTTATGGAAGCTCAACATTGGTTGGATGATGTTGAGAAGATCTTTCTTACTATGCAGATCAATGAGGATGAGAAATTAAGGTTGGCATTTCATATGCTTAAGGGAGAGGCCAACAACTGGTGGGTTAATGCTCGGGCCATGATGGTAACCATGGGAACTCGTCAGACTTGGGAGAATTTCCATCAGACTTTTCTGGAACAATTCTTTCCGATTGCAATGAGGAGTGAAAAGGAAAATGATTTTCTGACTTTCAAGCAAGGAAGTTAACTGTGGGACAATACACAGCTAAATTTGAAGAACTGTATCAGTTCTTCGGTTTGGCTGGGCATGCTCCTAATGACAGGTGGAAGACGGAAAGATAGAAGTTTGGGCTTAGGGAGGACATTGCACAGAGCTTAAGTTCTTTTGCTTGTAATAACTATGCTGCCATGGTGCAACAGGCTCATATTTCTGAAACTGATCTGAAAAGGTTGTATGTAAGCAGAAAGGCATATGGTCAGAACAAGAAGAATGTAAATTCATCCAATTCTCATGCAGGTTCCAAGAACAATAACAACAAGGGGAAACAGGTTAATTCATCTGACTCCTCCAAGGTTATTAAGTTTTCTAAGTGTGGTAAATATCACAGAGGCGGATGTCAAAGGGGTTCAAATCAACGCTATTATTGCAAGGAAGAGGGCCATTTTGCAAATGAGTGCCAATCAAGAAAGGCTTTCTTAGAGACACCAGATGCTCCAAAACAGGGACGAATCAACACTCTGGATGCTAAGCCCATCAAGCCAGAGGATAATCTTCTAAGGGGTATAGGTTCTCTCTTCCATAAATCTGTTAATATATTGTATGATTCTGGTGCCACGCATTGTTTTATCTCTGAAGCAAGTGTTGATCGGTTAGGACTACCTTTATCTCCTATATCTGAACCGATAACTATTTTGACAGCTGCAAGGGGTCGTGTTCAGACCCAAACTCTGTGTTTGCATTGTCTGGTTGCCATAGGAAGCAGAAATTTTGTTGTTGATTTTATTTGCTTGCCTATGAGGGGTATGGATATTGTGTTGGGAATGAATTGGATGACTGATAATCATGTTACCATCGACTGCTTCAACTAAACTATTGGGTTTTCTTCTATTTCAGTGGATTTGTCTCAGACAGCTAAAGAAGCAGTGATTTCCTTTACTTTAGCTAGCCAGTTTTTATTCCAAGGTGCGGAAGCTTTTGTTATTATGTTGTCTGCATCTACTGAAACTGGTCTAGATTTATCATCTGTTCAGGTTGTCAATGAATTCTTAGATGTCTTTCCTGATGAAGTCTCTTCGTTACTTCCTGACTGTGAGGTAGAATTATCTATTGAATTGGTTCCGGGTGCTGGGCCAATATCTATAGCTCCTTATAGGATGTCTCCTTTCGAATTAAAGGAACTGAAATCCCAACTTGAAGAATTAATCTCCAAGAAGTTTATTCGGCCTAGTGCTTCTCCAGGGGCTGCTCCGGTATTGTTAGTCAAGAAGAAGGACGGAAGTATGCGGTTATGCATTGATTATCGTCAGCTGAACAAAGTGACAATCAAGAATAATATCCGTTGCCAAAAATTGATGATCTTCTTGATCAACTTCGGGGTGCTGTCGTATTCTCCAAAATTGATCTAAGGTCAGGTTACCATCAGATTAAAGTCAAAGCTTCAGATATTCCGAAGACTATTTTCCGTATGAGATATGGACACTAGGAGTTTGTAGTGATGCCCTTCGGCCAAACAAATGCCCCAGCTGTATTCACTAGTGGAAAAAAGGCATTTCATAACAATTAAAAACGACATTTCATAACGGTTCACGAACAGATGCGAAAAAAGGAGTTATGAAAAATAGGGACTTTTAACATTAGACGCGGAACAGATGCGAAAAATAATTTCCATATCTCTTACCCGTACGTCTGTTATTAAAAAATGCATTTTTATCAAATACAATCGTGTTTTTGACATCAGGTTTTTTTGAGAACCGATATTAAAAATAACTTTTAGCATTAGTTTTCTGAAAGAACCGATATGAAATACGGATTTTTAACATCTGCTGATTTAAGAACCGATATTAAAAATGAAGTTTTTTTTTTAAATTAAAAAGGTGGTTTGTAATCAGCATACATGCCTATTTATTTTCTACACACCTGCTGTTAGAGAAATCAAAATTCACAACTTAGAGAAACACAAAGGAGACATTGTAACATAGAAATCCATTAAGGTTAGTACAATCTCAAGTACATATTACAAAATCTTTAACACACTCTCAAATAATCTTCAAGTGCATATTATCAAATCTAATCAATACAACTTCCATTGTTTTCCATAAAAGATGATGGTGATAACATATTACCAAAACTATCCAAAAAATTACTTCTAACATAAACTAAGCAAGCGCCAAATATGGACCCGTAAATGAAACCGAACTCTTGGGGGCTTTTCTGGGTAGTCTTTATCACAAAACAACTTCAGTTGATAATTCTTCCTTCGTGTACAGTCTGACATAGAAATTATAACAGGAAAAAAAACTTTCAAATCTAAGGAGAGACAAAAATGGTTAAACTCTATGATTATGCTAGAAAATTAGAAGGGCATGTGTGTTGTCCATAAAACATAAATCACCTATTATAACTATAAGAAAAAGTACAGAGTTGTAAGTAAACTTCCAATTGAAATAGTCCTGCCCATATAGTAACCAATATATTTAGTTGTGGGTTTAACCACATCAGCAAAAATCAGTTCAAAATAAGAGAGAATGCAGAATTTTTGATGGATTTACCTATCTACCCTATTATCACCCAATAGGACGTTTTGTGTAAAGTTCAAGAAATAGTCCAACCATAAATCAATAATACTTGCAGAGACAATGTTGAACATATGTCTCATAACATAAAATCCACACTCAGTATTTCCATAACATAAAATCTGATAATGCAGAATTTTTGATGGATTTACCTATCTAGCCTATTATCACCGAATATCATACAGATCCTCATCTGTGAATGGTTCAGTAGTGTTGAATCTCTATAACGTGAGACTAAATATTAGTTCATCAACTAAAATACATCTTCAATATAACTTGTTAAAAATTCTATCACATACCTCCAACCATAAATCAACAATACTTGCAGAGACAATGTTGAACATATGTCTCATAACATAAAATCCACACTCAGTATTTCCAGGTTGCCTTCGGGACTACAAATTATACGTCATAGTAAATATTATATATAGTAATAAAATACATTATACTCAAGAGTTAAACTACTTACATTGGGGCAAATCCATGTAGGTGTCTTCTTTCTCGTCCCCACCAACTTATGATATCCTTCCATAGCACTAATAAAAAAGGAAGACATCATTCAAATTCTCTAAGTTTGTTGTAAATTTTCTACACATGATGTATAATAAATAAGAGCTTACCTATTAACTTTTTGCTTGAGGGTTGCGGGCGGCTTCTTTCCAAGCGAGCAAAGGAAGACGATTTCATTACTCATAGGACAAATGATCAACAATTGCCAATGATTTCTACATTAGGGAACAATTAGTGACAACTTACATAGAATTTTAAAAATAATTGATAAACATGTACTTACATATTATGGTAAGGCGCTAGGTAAAACTCCTTGGAATTAGCTGGAGACAAAAGGTGCTGAGGAATCACCGGAGGCAAAAAATGTTGAGAGTCAATGAAACCATACAAATCACTATTGCCCTTCAAGATACTTTGGCGGTGCATATACCTAAGATGTCATGCTAAATGTTAATCCACCTTTTTTGGACAACTTCTCTTAGCAAATTCTAGAAACTCTTCCACACCCTTCTCATACTCATCACTTAGACGGCTACTATTGATCCAACTACGATTGATAACTACTTAGGCGGCTAGTATCCAACTAGAGTAAAAGCATATAGTAGTAGTGGAAGAAAGACTAAAGAGATTGAAGATAGAGTATATGAATGGTAGAGTAGAGGAGTTTGGAATCCACCTTTTTTTCTTGACTCTTCGGTAGTAACTATTTCTCTTGGTTAATGCAACCTGCAAAATATATGACAGAATTTAGGATCCTAGCATTAAAAAATACTAATGATAAAGATATTAAATCTCGATTGTTTTTACACAGTTTTTTAGAGCAAGTTGTCAAGTATGTCAAATATGTGGGAATCCAAGCAGGTTGTGCTCTCAGTAACCTTCATTATTAGATTTCAACATATAAGGTAAAAAAACACTAAATATAACAGAATCTACTTTACTGAGTGAGAACTAAGAAACAATTATGAAAATCTAAAGTGTAGGTGAGAAAATCAAGTAATTCAACTCAAGGCAAGCATGTAACTGTTTATATACCAATACAAGGACTCCACATATATGAACTTACATGCAGTGTAAAATATACTATCTTATTGTAATGCAGATGACTAGATAGTACTAATGCTAGCGTTAGAATTTATGCTAAACTATACTTTTAATACCTTATCATTTAGCTTTCAATTTGGTCCGTTTTACTTTTTCTTTCAAAATGGTCCTTTTTGAAACCTAACCAAAAGTATATCTTAGCCAAGAATTTATTGAGTAGAATAATAACAACCTAGGTCTGCTGAGTTTGTAATGATTAAACAGATAGCTTTTCCAGAAGACCAACCACTAGGGAAACACAAACCATAACAGACAGTGGGCTGGTAAGGCATTAGGAATATTCTTTAATGGTATAGATTTATGCAGTATCCTCAAAACAGCATTTTGATGGTCACGTTTCTTGTAAATGATGCATTAGTTTCTAGGCAAAAACGTGATTTGAAGATTTTCCAATTAATTGTTGTGGTAAGGATTTTGCAGTTAGTCTGCCTGTAAGGATCAGATTTTTAATTTCCCTTCCAAACACCATTAATCCACTCCTCAATCTAACTAGCATAATACCACTCTCTCACGTCAAAAAAAAAGCATAATACCACTCTCTCTTTGTTCCTCAGAAATCCCTCCTCTTTGTAGCGATGAAATTTCAGTGTTTCTTAATAATTGCTGCTATTGCTTCTGCTTTAAATGGTTCATTAGAATCTGGGTATCACATTAGAATCTGCTTTATTGCAATTTAAGTAAATTCTGGGAATGAAATTTCAAATAAAGTCTGACCTAACTCACCTTGTGCAAGAACAACAATGGCGGCGGCTCACGAACAGCAACGACGCAGCGATGACTCCCAGCGACGGCGCAAGAACAGCAACGGCGCTGGTGCAGAAACGGCGACGGCGCAGCCACAAGATTTTCGTTGAGAGTGACAGGGGAGGGTTTTCGTTGAGAGTGAGAGTGAGAGGGTTTTCGTTGAGAGTGATGGGTTTTCAAGCGAAATGTTGTTTGTGAGAGAGAGTTCTAGCGAGAGGGTTTGTGAGAGGGAAGGGAGTGAACGCGAAAGGGTTTTGGCTCCCGCCTAACATATTAGCCTTTTCCATAACGGGTATCTCATGACCTGATATGAAAGAGCATTTTCTATAACGGGTATAGCGTAGGCCCGATATGAAATAAGTAAATTCGCACATTCTATATCTATTTGAGAAGGAACCGTTATAAAAATAGTAAAAATAATTACAAAATTGCCACCGCGTCACTTTTAGCATCAGGTCGTTTTTAACCGATATGAATTACTGTTATAAAATGCATTTTTTCCACTAGTGATTCATGGATTATATGAATCGGGTTTTTCACACCTACTTAGATCAGTTTGTGGTGGTATTCATAGATGATATCTAGGTGTATTCAAAGACCATTGAGGAGCATGTGCAACATCTCAGGCCGGAGTTGCATTTGATCCTAGTAAGGTTGATGCTGTGTTGAATTGGAAACACCCAACATCAGTGACAGAAGTCAGAAGTTTCTTGGGACTAGCTCGCTATTATAGGAGGTTTATCCAAGGATTCTCACAGTTAGTTCTTCCACTTACTCGGTTAACTCGTAAGGGTCAGCCGTTTATATGGGACACTGATTGCGAAGAATGTTTTCTTGAATTGAAGTCTCGACTAACTTCTGCACCAATCCTAATTCTTCCGAATCCGTCTCTGGATTTGCAAATTTACAGTGGCGCATCAGGGAAGGGTTTAGGATGTGTTCTCATGAAGAACCAGCAAGTAGTAGCCTAAGCATCCAGGCAGTTGAAGCCGCATGAGGCGAACTATCCAACTCATGATTTAGAGTTGGCAGCAATTGTGTATGCATTAAAGATTTGGAGGCATTACCTGTATGGGTCTCGTTTTGAAGTCTTTAGTGATCACAAAAGCTAGAAATATCTGTTTGACCAGAAAGAGCTGAATAACAAACAAAGGAGATGGATGGAATTCTTGAAAGATTATGACTTCGAATTGAAGTATCACCCTCGAAAAGCCAACGTGGTGGCAGATGCATTAAGTAGGAAGTCACTTCACACTGCTGAGTTAATGGTTCACGAAATGGCTATGTTGGAATCTTTCAAAGACTTGAAGTAAAAAATGAAGAGAAGAAAGGACCGATTAGTGTTAAGACACATTCGGATTTCCAGTGCATTAAGGAATCTAATTCGTGCAGCTCAAGAGGTTGATGTGGAATTACAATCTCATAAGGGATTACCGAATTTTACCGGAGACAGTGATGGTGTTATTTGTTTCAATGGTAGAATTTGTGTACCCAATGATGATGATATCAAGAAGCAAGTTTTAGAAGAAGCACATCGGAGTAAGTATTCCGTTCATCCTGGATCCACCAAGATGAATCGTGATTTGTAGCAATTGTATTGGTGGCCTAGAATGAAAGCAGATATTGCTGAATTCGTGTTTCGATGCATGACTTGTCAGAGGGTTAAGGCAGAACGCCGAAAGCCTGCAGCTCAGCTGCAGCCAATAGATGTTCCAGTATGGAAATGGGAGGATATATCAATGGATTTTGTTATGGGGTTGCCGAGATCGCAAGCCGGTAGTGATTCCATTTGGGTTGTAGTGGATCGTTTGACCAAGTCCGCTCATTTTATTCCCATTCGTTCTAATTACAAAGTCTCCAAGTTGGCAGAAGAGTATGTGAAGAGCATAATCAGATTGCACGGAGTTCACACGAGTATTGTATTTGATCGTGATCCAAAGTTCACTTCTCGATTTTGGGAAGCTTTGAACAAATCTTTTGGAACTCAGATAAGTGCTAGTACAGCTTATCATCCGCAGACTGATGGTCAGACTGAGAGAACCATCCAGACTCTAGAGGACATGCTTCGGGCTTGTACGCTTGATAGCAGAAAGAAATAGGAGGATCATCTTCCATTGATTGAATTCGCCTACAATAACAGTTATCATTCCAGTATAGGAATAGCACCATTTGAAGCACTATATAGGAGGAAGTTTAGAACTCCATTGTGTTTGTGGGATGTAGGTGAAAACAGATTATTGGGGCCTCATGTGATTCATGAGACTACAGAGAAAATCAAACTGATAAGAGAAAGGATGAAGGCTGCACACAGTCGGCAAAAGAGTTATGATGACAAAAGAAGAAGACCGTTGGAATTTGAAATGGGTGATCATGTATTATTGCTGGTTTCTCCAACAATCGGTAACGGTAGAGCTTTGCGAGCGAAGAAGCTCAGTCCTCGGTATATTGGACCATTCCAAATTATCGAGTGTATTGGGCCAGTAGCGTATCGTCTTGCTTTACCTCCAACTCTGTCCAATCTCCATAATGTTTTCCATGTATCTCAGTTGAAGAAGTATATTCCCGATCCGGATCAGCCGTTTGATTTTGAGGCAATTGACCTTTGACCGGATCTATCTTTCCAACCTTATCCTAGCTATATCTTGGAACGTGGTGAAAAGACACTTCGGACGAGGACAATTCCTATAGGCTAAGTGGTTTGGGATGGCTTTTTGGCCGAGGAAGCTACGTGGGAGTTGGAAGAAGACATGCTGACTCGATATCCATATCTATTCCATTTAGGTATGTCTTTTCAATTTTGAGGACAAAATTTTAAAAGTTGGGGTGATTGTAACATCCCTAGCTCCGTTAATTTTGGTTTATGAAATTAACGACTGATTTATTATTCAAAGTGAAAAATAATTCAAGATACGGATATGCGATAGTCGAGAAAGCGTTATATATTGGTTAGATCATAAGATTAATATGTCTTAGTGCTTTAACTATGTGGTAATTTGGAGAGAAATTGGGTTAAAAATAGAGTTTAAATGAGAATTTGGAGATAAGGGCATTTTGGTCAATTCAATCTCATTAAAATTCATAAACAAATCAAATCATGGAGAGAGAGAGAGAGAGAGAGAGAGAGAGAGAGAGAGAGAGAGAGAGAAGTCACAAGAAGGAGAAGAAGAGAAGGAGCAGAGAAGAGCTTCGATCATGGTATGCATGTAAGTAAACTCTACTTCATTCTCCTCCATTTTTCGTTCTCTTTCCAATGGTACCAATTTCAAGAGCTGAATCCCTGTATTTCTCATTTCACCATTCTTGAACTCCAAAGCTCAAAGTGGACATTAATGGAGTTTTGAAGGTTCTAGGAGCTTTGCATGTGCATTTCAAACTTGAATCAAAGTGAAACTGAGGATGCATTGTGGATTAGAGCTATTGCGAAGCGAGTTCAGTTGATAAGGGAGAAAGGATTCGATAGTGGGAGCATTTTCGAGTTCGTGGGAGCGAGGACACCATACGGGGACCGTTCGTGTGTTTTGTCGTTTTTGAGCAATTCTCCAAGTTTCGGCGAATAGTGATTTTCATCACGAAGTGGTGAGTTTTTCTCACGTTAGGGATTTTACACTTTGTTTATGATTGCCTTAATATGCTAGTATAATTGGTATTTCGGTTTTAAAATGATTTTCAAGTCAAAAACCGTATTTCGTAAAATATCGCATTTTTGAGGTTTTGAAAATATTGTTACAATACATTGATTTTGATTGATTGGTTGATATATTTGGAATGGAATATTGTGTGGCGTTTTCTGTTTTTCAGTTGGAATTTGATTGGATTTTAGGATTGGACGCGAACGGAGAAACGAAACGAACAAATTGATAAACTGCTACATCAGCACGGGTCGTGCCACTTTCAGCACGGGTCGTGCCAACCATTCAGGTTGGCTGGAAAAATGAATTTCCAGCAGCACAGATTTTGCTGAGTTTGGCACAGGTCGTGCCAGGTTCTCGGCCCCAGTTACCAAAAATGTCATTTCGTTGTTCCTTTCGATTCCAAACCAATTGTGATGATATATACTTGATAAAAACATTATTTTAAACATGTTTAACTTGGTTTTGAGGAAATTTTTTGAAAACTATAAATGTTTCGAAAAATCGAACTTAGTACACGTGAGGGTACATGTGATTTGAAAAACTACAAGGATTACTGTTATCACCCAAAAATAATGGGTCGTAGGCCGAGGATCGAAAGGGAAAAAGGGGAGTATGGCGTGAAGGCAAGCCATATAACAAGGGGCAAAAGTGTATTTGGCCAAGAAAGAGTGAACCGAAGAAGGTCCTCAGGACGCATTAAACGGAGGGAACCCCCGAGGGAGGACTATGCCCGAGGACCAATGAGCTAAGCCGAGGGAGAGTGATCACCCCATCCTATAGAGTGCCAAGGCCTCGGTGGCTCGGACGCCTGAACCATTACCTAAGGCGGGGCCAGGATAGCCGAGCTACCATACGGCCGACGCTTGGAAGGCAAGACACGGCACGAAGGAAGAACGTGGGAACGGTTGAAGTTCAAACGGAAGAGCGAGAGAGCCGTTGATCTTAGATCAATCCAACGGCAGACAAATGTTGGCTAGTTTAGTGGCCGACGAGAGCCTGTGTATATATATAGCATTAGAGTGAATTGTAAAGACACACATCAATCAAATCAAACTCTACGTTTATTTCATTTATCTTCTTTATCGCATTTCTTGCCTTTACTTTATTTTTATGCATTAGCCGTAGTAATCCAACACTCGCGTCCCTTCTCACCTTGCCTGACCCTTTCTAGAGGAGTCAGGAACCTATAGTTGAGGAGCAGAGTTCCCTCCTCGACGCAATTGCTTGAGGAAAAAGGAATCAAAGACTGTCCAAACCTCTGGC
Organism: Astragalus glycyphyllos; assembly: GCA_963573325.1. NCBI lineage: Eukaryota > Viridiplantae > Streptophyta > Magnoliopsida > Fabales > Fabaceae > Astragalus > Astragalus glycyphyllos. The sequence goes on along the minus strand of OY754314.1, from coordinate 28,014,368 downwards.
CGACACCACGGCTAGGACCTAAGAGTTTGACGACAACAAAAAATTTGCACGCCCAGTGGGACAGGAAAAGGTAAGCAAACACTTCCGTTTGTTTCGCCTGGACAGGATTACAGTTGGCGTATGCACTTGCACTCCGGCAGAAACCTGAATATGGAGCCAGCATCGGCATCAAAGAATGTAACTGCCACGAAAACGAGAAACACTGAGCCAACGAGTGTTTCGGAGGCAACTCCCCTCACAGTTAGCGCTGAGTCTAACGACGGATCCCCAAAGCACTGTGAGGAGCCTGTGGTCATGACCACGTCGTTTATCCGGCAGCAAATCGACATGGGGATTCAGGATAGGCTAACATAGTGAAACCTATGGTGCACAATGAAGTGCAACAGGCCAAGGAAGTGGAACAAAGACGTGATGCGTAAGCCAGTATCACCATGAACTATGTTGTCTCCGGCCAATCACAGGGAGGACAACCTTCTTCTCTGGGAGGACCGCATCAGGCCCCGCCATACGCCATCCCCGTTGGACCTCAGCAGGCATCCTCCTACAATCCTATTGGAGGCATGCATCAGTGTCCACCGAGTGGGAGCAACACTGGGACTCAGCAGGCGTACTCTCATCAGGTAATTCCTAACTCTACAATTCCTCAGCCGAGTACTTTTGCCACTGCCAACACTGGGGGGCAGTTTTTGGCGAATGGCACTAACACGGCTTCTCTTCAGCGGGGACAGATGCAATAGGCCAGAAGGCCGCCCAAGGCAGCAAGCCTGGTGGGTCTGCCGCAAGGATCATCCTATGTATGTTCTATAGCGGCTAACTACCCGGCTTACGTAGGGGGGCAAGCCATCGCCCCGGAATCAGGGATTGGCAGGAATAGTGGTTTTTGCCCAAGTCAGCAGCCATGGGTCCAGAACCCACCTGGCTCGGCAAGATTACCTCCTAATCAGCCGTACCCCAGTGTACTCACTACCTACCCGGCGGGTTTCTATATACAGAAACGGATGAATGTCGCCCCGGCAAAGTAGCCATGGAATCAAGTTCCCCCTCTCCGAGACGCGAAGGCACTTGTACCAGTAACTGGCCTTGCTAACCTGGCCCAAGTAAAGTCAGGGGAGCTGGGTCCCCCAGACACACTGTGGCACCTAACGCCTCCACCCGAATCATCGGGGCCCCAGCTCCTAATCCGTAATTTCATTGCTGACACCATCAAGAAGTTCTTTGGTGTGCAGTTGAAGTCGCTCGATCGTCCAGTGTACAGGAAGCCTTACCCCGAGTGGGTGGACCGTTTGGTACCTCTGCCCAGAGGATTCAAAACTCCTGATTTCGCCACGTTTTCCGGGGACGATGGCAAGTCTACTATGGAGCACATCGGCCGATTCACGGCCCAATGTGGGGAAGGAAACCAGAATGAGTATCACAAGTTGCAGCTATTCCCTCTGTCCTTGACAGGGACGGCCTTCTCGTGGTATTCTTCTCTCCCGCCCGATTCTATGCAGACGTGGGCAGACATGGAAAGGTGCTTCCATGACAGATTTTACTGGCCGCAGCCTGAAGTTACCGCAGCCGATCCCATGAATTTACGGCAGAAGGTGGATGAGGCTGCGACCGATTTCATTGAAAGGTTCAGAAAGATTGCGGAAAGTGCTCGGTGCCTTTCACAGAATCTCAGCTTACCTCCTTGGCCATCTCTGGAATGCACCCTCAGTTGAAGGAAAAGCTTGTGGGACAAGCTTGCAGCGACCTCAATGGTTTAGCTTCCCGGGCAGTTCAAGTGGAACAGTACGTCCAAGAGAGAGAAAGTAAGAGAGCCACAAGGGGCCGAGGGCCACAGTTGGTATTGGTGGTGGACGCAGTTGAGGATTCGGACTATGATGAGTCAGTCGACTACACGGCAGGCATCCTCAAGGACAAATAGATCAAGCTCCTTGACGGCCATAAGATCCCTCTGCCTGAGGAAATAAAGGGGAAGAAATACTACAAGTGGCATAACTCCTTTAATCATGCCACTTCGAACTGTATTATCTTCCGCCGAGCCATTCAGGAAGGGAAGATTTAAAATGGCTGACAAAGGGACATCAGAGATGATTGTCGACACCGACCCTTTCCCCAACAAGAATGTCAACATGGTCTCCTTCTCAGGGAGCGACCGAGGGAAAGGGTCCTGAAGGGAGAGGTTTCCCCAGAAAAGGAATCATCCGTGTTCAGCCACTTAGGCTCACCCCCACGGGGACCCACAATTGGAGAACGAAGGGCCCTACTACAAGAAAAATTACAAATAGGGGCGCCGAGTCAACCTCAGAAACCACAGAAGAAGCTTCCTAAGCCAGGGAGGCCTGTCCACGAGCTTCGGGAGTTGCATTTATCCAAGCTCAAACCCGACAGACATGTGCCCAAGACGAGGGACTTGAGGGAAAGACTCTAAGCCATCACGTATGGAGGACACGGTAGGCCCGCCGATAATTCCATCGAGCAGGCCACCCTGCCAGCCCTAGGCCGGGAGACTCGCCCCAAAGAAGAAAGAAGGGTGGCCCAAGTCACCAGAACCCAGAACTCAACCTCGGTCGATATCACGGTCCTTAATGACCGAGAGTTGAGAGCCACCAGGATGCTCAAACCTCTGGCAGACGTGCCATACGATCAGTGGATGACTCAGGCGACCATTGAGATGTCAGCCCCTAAAGTTGCCTCCCGATCTCGTTCGTAGAAAAGGAGGCTACAGAGGCCTAGGGCGTTCAGCAGGATGAAAGAGACCCTCCAGATGCTCACCTCTACTAGGGATGGGAATACCCAGACCATCCCCACAGCATCCATTGCTGCGGTGTTGGAACAGGCCTTCCCAAAGCCAGTGGAGGACACAGCTCCTGAGCAGGCTCCCGAGGAAGCTGCCCCGAGCCAGCTGTTGATCACGAGGGAGGGGACCAAGCAATGGTAGGCATGGTGGAGGCACCTCACAGTCCCTTCACGAAGGCGGTGATAGAATGCCTCTACAGACCTCATAGTCCAAGGCGATCCCAACCAGCCAACGAGCCCCAGGATGGGGATACAATGACCGAACAAGAACTACAAGAAGACAACCTCCTGGGGGAAGAAGAGGAACACCCTTTCGGTCCTAGAGACTTCGACGGAAATTCCATCACCGAATCAATTCTAGATGACTTGATGGACGAAGCCGATGGAGAATTCTATGCAGACATCGAGATGGTGGGTCTCTTTCCACCGGAATTCTGGTGGACTAGAGATCAGCCAAGGGCCCTCAAGGGAGATGTCTTCGCCGAGGAGGCAGAATGGGCCGCCTTGACAGAAGCTGAGGGACCAATTACAGAAGGCATGTTGTTTGAAAAGCCAACAGCAGATATGACCAGACACTTGAAGCCATTGTACATTAAAGCACACCTCAACGGGAAGTTGTTCAATAGGGTCTTCGTGGATGGTGGCGTTGTGCTGAATATCATGCCATTGTCGACTATGAAAAGGCTACGGAAAAACGCCGAAGATCTCATTCCCACTACCATGACCATGACCAGTTTCATGGGCCACCCCTCTCATGCATTAGGAGTGCTGGTGGACGATGTGACAGTTGGGTCGAACGTAACTCGATCGGCATTCTTCGTCATTGAAGGAAAGCCCTCGTACACGGTGAACTTGGGAATGAAGAGCGTGCCTAGAATGACGAAAGTTAGCGGCAAACTCCAATCGCAACAACGCGGCCAGATGGTAGCCTTGATACGGGATTATCGTGACTGCTTTGCATGGGTCTACCATGAGATGTCAGGCCTTGATAGAGCCTTGATGGAGCATAGGTTACCCATCAAGGAGGGTTGCAAGCCCCACAGGCAACCACCGAGGAGGTTCAATCCACAGTTGATGCTGCAGATCAAAGCCGAAGTGGAAAGACTCGTAAAGGCAGGATTCATCAGAACTGCCAAGTATGTAGAATGGCTATCTAATATAGTCCTTGTGATAAAAAAGAATGGCCAGGTCAAGGTTTGTATTGATTATGGAAACCTAAACTTGGCCACTCCAAAAGATGAGTACGGTATGCCCGTGGCCGATATGCTTGTCGACGCCGCGGCGAACAATGCCATCTTGACTTTTATGGACGGCTATTCTAGTTACAACCAGATTTATGTGGCTGAGGGTGACACTCATAAGACTGCCTTTAGGTGTCCAGGCGCTCTAGGCATCTATGAGTGGCTCGCAATGCCTTTTCGCCTCAAAAATGCTGGGGCGACTTACCAGGGGCCTCTGCACCTTAATCTTTTTATTTCCTGTCTTTTAAATTCTGTCTTATAATGCTTTTAGTGAATAAACCTGCTGAATGTTTGTGTTCAGTGATAGCATTCAATAGTTGTGGTAATTATTTGTTTTTATGTCTGTTTTACTTTTAAATAGGCCGCCCCTTATTACGCATGAGCAGTGAGAACACTGCAAGGTCTTAAGTAGGGGGAGGACCTATGGTCTATGTATTGTACTAGCATGTTTACTAGTTAGTTAAATGAAAATTTTAAATTTTAGAAGTTGAGTTGAGCAAAACTTAGTGATAAATGGTGAGAATTGAGTGATTAGTGCCCCTGTTTGTGAGTGAACTCTATTGCTCCTGTTCCTACACTTTTGCATGAAACTTAGGAAAGACTTAGTGAATTAGAAATGATCTGAAGCTAGGCTAGTGTTGGTAGACCTAGAGACTTGCCAAATTTTTTCTAAAAACTTTGGGTGGCATAAGAAACTAAGTTTGGGGGTTCTTTGAGCTATATTAAGGCAAAGCATGAAAGAATGGGATTAGGCCAAGTGCACATAGTTTAGAAAGTAATCAAATTTAGTGTATTGTGTAATGTGCTGTGCTATAAAGCACCAATGTTGTAAATATGTGTAATTGTTGTCATTGCCCATTGAAAAAAAAAAAGCAAGCAAAATGCTGAGAAAAAGAAATGTAAAGAATAAGGGCAATGCAACACATGTGTCATGTATTGTTTGTTTTTGAAATCTGTTTTAGTTATAGTGCTGCAGCACTTCAGTCAAGTTGTCATAAGTGCACTGGCCTAGAAGTTCTGAATTGCTAAATCAAAGCCCTTTGGAATGCTTATCCCCCCTTTCTAGGCTTGAATTGTTAGTCTACCCTTAGTTTTGAAACATCTTTGGCAATCTCAAAAGAAAGGCTCTCTAATTTAGTTAAGTGAAATTTTGAACCTTGCTATGTTCTGAACTGAGTTAAGTGTCACACACGCACTTTTGAGCAGGAGTAATTTAGGGAACTTACTATTCAGTGGGTTTGCAATTGAGTGACCAATCTGAAAGTTTTATGCTCAGCTTAATATTTTGTTTGTGTGCATTTGTGAATAATTCAACTATCTGGTTTGATTGCTGGTATAGTGCTTGTCTCTGTCAAGTGTCATTGCTTGAGGACAAGCAATGGTTCAAGTTTGGGGGTGTGATAACAATCAAATATGATTGTTATTACCTCTTATTTCAAGCTTAAATCATTGTTAATTCTCAAGCAATATAGTGATTAATGTTTTAAATAGGTTAGTTTAGAGTAGCTTAAGGTGTAAGCTTGAATTTGTTATAATTGGCACTTTGGTGCCCAATTGTGGTTTAATGTGTTTGTTTAATTGCTGCAGCACCTATTGTGGCAGCAATGCCAAATTGCGCAGCATGTGAGAGAAAGCAATAGGAAACACGAAAATTGAGGAAAGGACAGCTGTCAGTAAGTGCCTGGCGTGGGTGTGCGTGCCAATCATGGAATATTTGCTGATGACCTAGGGATTTGGGTAAAAAGGACCTTTTGCCCTCATTAAAGGACAAAAGGCGCCTCCCAAATTAGGGTTGCCTCTCATCCCTAGCCTCCTCTATATAAAGGACCACATTCCCACAATTAGGTTAAGCCGAAAAAGAGGTATAGAGATAGCTTCCCTTTCGTGCCTTCTCCAAGTTACCCAAAAGATCAATTGCTGGATTTTGATTGCGGCAGCAACACTGAAGCTTCATCTCTTTGAAGAAGCTACGTTGGAGAGCTGGAGTTTGTTCCTTTGATCTTTATTGGAGCTATTCTCACGTTCAAAGATTGTAGTGTAAACTCTCTCCTTGAGATTATCATGCCTTGCTCATTTATGTTAATGTTTAAGTTATTTTCTTTGTTGCCAAAGCTCAACATGAGCTAAACTCTTGTAGTTGGGATGCAAAACTGAATGTAATGAATTTATTGTGTTATTAATGTTTATGTTTAAGTGTTGAGTACTTTATCTTGTGTGCTTTTAATATTTCCATCTTAGATTAGGATTGGTCGTCTAATCTAAGTAGCATTTATATTCACAGAGATGTTTGTAAATTTACCCCACAAGATAACATGGTATGTTGCATAACAGAGATATTGTTGTTCCTTGTCTTAACCCTAGAGATAGGGGAGGCATAAGCCATGAGGTGAACACTGTGGGTGCTTCAGCAGCCTAGGATAATACTCCTTTCTGGTCTAGAGATAAATTAGTAGGAAAAAAACATAGTGTCTAGTATTTGAGAAAATACGCAATTGCGGCAGCACCTAGTGCTGAGCACTTAACATAGCATTTTTGTACACTTTAATGAAATTACTGAAAGTGAATACATCTCAACTTGTTCCAAATATCTGATCTTATTTACCCTGATACTTTTTAATATTGTCGCATGTTACCAAATATTTGTGTCATTTACTTTATTTTTACCATCACTAATTTGTTGATTAAACTAAGCTTTGATTAAGTGCTAATCCTCGTGGGAACGAACTTTACTTTCACTTTATTACTTGTTGACAGTGTATACTTGCACTATCACGTTTTTACGCAACAAGTTTTTGGTGTCGTTGTCGGGGATTAAACAGCTTAAACACTGTTTAATTAATTGGCTAACTAGTGATTTTTGTTGCTAATTTTGGTGCTTTGTGTTTGTGTTGTTACAGTAGTTAATTGCTGCAGCATATGCACAGGCGCAGTTCACCAGAATTTCAACTTCATCCTGAAATAGAAAGATTGTTTAGGGCTTTGAGAAGGGATCAAGATCACTAAGGACTTATTTCATTGGGCAGAGCTGTCAATATGGCTACACCACCACCTTCTAATCATGGGGGAACACCACCTCCTAGCAACCATGGTTCTGACAAACATACTATAGTTGCAACTGAACACCGTGAGGACCCTGAACATGTGAGACAAGTTTTGAATGAAACAGTCATAGGTATGGCTAATGACAGGGACAGGCCTACGAGGGATTATGCAATTTTTGACCCTCACACTATGCAAACTAGCATAGTAAGGCCTGAACTTGCCACAACTCATTTTGAATTTAAGCCTATGATGTTTCAAATGCTTCAAACAATAGGGCAATTTGGTGAAGGACCTACTGAGGACCCACATTTGCATTTAAAACAATTTGTAGAAGTTTGTAGTAATTTCATTCTCTCTGGTGTAAGTGATGATGCTTTTAAACTTAAACTTTTCCCTTATTCCTTGAAGGATAGAGCTAAGGTTTGGTTGAATTCCTTGGAACCTAACTCTATCACTACTTGCAATGAGATGGCTGAGAAATTTATGACAAAATACTTTCCACCTATCAAGAATGCCAGGATGAGAACTAAAATTACATCTTTTAGACAAACTGAATTTGAAACTTTGTTTGAAGCATGGGAAAGATTCAAAGAATTGTTAAGAAAATGTCCACATAATGGGTTGCCTGTGGTTGTTCAAATGGAAACTTTTTACAATGGTTTGGAACCTCAAACTAAACTGATGCTTGATGCTTCTTCAGGAGGAGCCTTGCTGAATGGCTCTTACCAAGATGCTTATGATCTTATTGAAACTATTGCTGCAAATAGCTATCAATGGCCAACAGCCAGGGTTAGTGCTCAGAAGAAAGTTGCTGGTATGCATGAAGTGAGTGAAGTTACTGCTTTATCTGCTCAGGTTGCATCTTTGTCCAACATGATCAAAAATATGAGTGCAACACTTGCTGCAGCAACTGAAACTATACCAGAAACTAAAGTGGCAGCAATTGAACAAGTACCAGTGGGTTCTGCTAGTTGTGTGTACCGTGGAGGAGGCCACTTGTATAAAGAATGTCCTGCAAACCCTATTTCAGTCAACTATGTGGGATATGACAAGAACAATAATCCATATTCTCGTACCTACAATCCTGGGTGGAAGAACCATCCTAATTTCAAATAGAGCAACAATGCAACACCTGCTATAGCTCCTGCAACACCACCAGGATTCCCTGCTCAACCCAAGGCAGCAGCACCAGCAGTTGAAAACTCTATGGAGACCATGCTCAAGGCCTTTATGAATGAAACAAAAACTCAGTATCAAACTCAAGGGGCTGCAATCAAGAACTTGGAGAATCAAATTGGTCAAATAGCCACTGCTCTTACCCAAAAACCTAGTGGAGCATTACTATCCACTACTGAACCATCATCTTCTAAGGGGAAGGAACAAGTCAAGGCTATATCTCTAAGGAGTGGGAAGGACTTGAATGGACCATCTACTGATCCTAGTGATGGCACCAACAAAAACCAAAAAAATCAGAAAAATGAAAAAAAGAATGCAATAGATGCTGTCACAATTGATGCTGCAGCATCTGATGCTGCACCAGTTCCATCACCAGTTGCTGATCAACCTATTCCATCTCCACCTTTCCCTCAAAGGTTGAAGAAGGCACAGCAAGACAAGCAATTTGGCAAATTTCTAGAGGCGCTAAAACAACTTCACATCAATGTTCCTTTGGTTGAAGCACTTCAACAAATGCCCAACTATGCAAAATTCATGAAGGAAGTGCTTTCCAAGAGGAAGAGGCTGGGAGAATTTGAAACAATAGCTATGACAGAGGAATGTAGTATGATCATGCAAAGCAAGCTTCCAAGCAAGTTGAAGGATCCAGGCAGTTTCACTACTCCTTGTTCAATTGGTGAAACCTATACTGGCAGAGCTCTTTGTGACTTAGGTGCAAGCATCAATTTGATGCCTAAGTCCGTGTTCACTCAATTGGGTATAGGTGCTGCCAGACCTACAACTGTTACTCTCCAACTTGCAGATAGATCCATTGCATACCCAGAAGGAATCATTGAAGATGTCTTGATAAAGGTAGATAAATTTGTATTTCCTGCTGACTTTGTGATTTTAGATTTCGATGCAGATAAGGAAATGCCTATAATTCTTGGAAGACCTTTCTTGGCTACTAGAAAGACTCTAATTGATGTGAAAAAGGGAGAGTTGACTATGAGAGTCATGATCAAGAAATCAAGTTCAATGTGATGAATGCTCTCAAGTTTCCTGATCAAGGAACTGAGGTGTGTTCCTTTGTTATGTCTCTTGATTCTATGATTCAGAAACACTTCCACAAGCAGAATGATCATCTAGTGAAGGCTCTTGCTGAGATTAATAAAAGTGAACTTGTGAAAGAAGGTATTGTGCACAAGGAGGCTGAGGTGAAAGAACTATGGAGTAGGCAATATGAATCCCTTGATCTAGAAGATTGCAATCTCAAACATAATGTACCTTCTATTGAAAAACCTCATGTGCTTGAACTTAAAGAGTTACCCAAGCACCTGAAATATGCCTATTTAGGGGAAAATGATACATTGCCTGTGATCATTGCTTCTGACCTATCCAAAAGTCAAGAGCATGATCTCATTACTACCCTAAAGAGGCATAAGAAGGCAATTGGGTGGCAAATGGCTGATATAAAGGGGATTAGTCCCACCATCTGCATGCATAGGATCATTCTTGATGAAAATGCTAAGAATAGCATTGAAGGGCAGAGGAGACTAAATCCTATCATGAAAGAAATGGTTAAAAAGGAGATTATCAAATGGCTTGATGCTGATATTGTGTATCCTATATCAGATAGTGCATGGGTGAGCCCTGTGCAATGTGTTCCAAAGAAAGGAGGGGTCACAGTGGTAGCTAATGAGAAGAATGAGCTTATTCCCACAAGAACAGTCTCTGGTTGGAGGATTTGTATGGATTATAGAAAACTCAACAAGGCTTCAAGAAAAGATCACTTCCCTCTACCACTCATAGACCAAATGCTTGATAGACTAGCTGGCAAGGAGTTCTATTGCTTTTTGGATGGTTACTCTGGCTACAACCAAATAGCCATAGTGCCTGAAGATCAACAAAAGACTACTTTCACTTGTCCTTGTGGTACTTTTGCTTTTAGGAGAATGCCATTTGGGCTGTGCAATGCCCCAGCAACATTTCAAAGGTGTATGATGTCAATCTTTTCTGAATTCATCGAAAAATCTATGGAGGTGTTTATGGAAGATTTCTGTCTTTGGGGAAACATTCCAATTATGCCTTGACAACTTAGAAGAGATTATGGATAGATGTGAAGAAACCAACTTGGTCTTGAATTGGGAGAAATGCCACTTCATGGTCCAAGAAGGAATTGTGTTGGGACACAAGATTTCAAAGAGGAGAATTGAAGTTGACAAAGCCAAAGTTGAGGTAATTGAGAAGATGCATCCTCCAACAAATGTCAAAGGTGTTAGAAGTTTCTTGGAGCATGCTGGGTTCTATAAAAGATTCATTAAGGACTTCTCCAAGATTTCAAAGCCACTATGTCAATTGCTGCAGCATGACACTCCATTTGTATTTGATGAATCATGTGCTGCAGCATTCCAGAAACTACAAAGTGCTCTAGTTACTGCCCCTGTGATAGTGACACCTTATTGGAGCAAGCCTTTTGAGCTCATGTGTGATGCTAGTGACTATGCCATAGGTGTTGTCCTTGGCCAAAAGTATGATAAAGTTTTTCATTCTATTTATTATGCTAGCAAGACACTTGTTGAAGCTCAATTAAATTACACTACCACTGAAAAAATTTTATTAGTTGTGGTTTTTGCATTTGATAAATTTAGATCATACTTAGTTGGCACAAAAGTAATTGTTTACACTGATCACTCTGCCATTAAGTATTTGATTGCTAAGAAAGATGCAAAACCTAGGTTAATAAGATGGGTTCTCCTCCTCCAAGAATTTGATCTTGAAATAAAGGATAAAAAGAGGGTGGAGAACCAAGTTGCTGATCATTTGTCTAGATTGGAAGGAGATAATGCAGGTAATCATTTTGGAGAAATCAAGGAAAGCTTCCCTGATGAGCAATTGTTAGCTGTTGATGCTGCAGCACCTTGGTATGCAGACATTGTCAACTTCCTAGTTAGCAAAGTGGTGCCCTGTGATTTGAATTATCAGCAAAAGAAGAGGTTCTTCCACAATGTCAAGCAATATTTTTGGGATGAGCCCTTCTTGTACAAAAAGTGCCCTGATCAGTTGCTGAGAAGATGTGTGGCTGATGAAGAACAACAAGAAGTGCTACAGCAATGCCATGCTGCAGCATATGGAGGACACTTTGGGGGAATGAGGACAGCAGCAAAAGTGTTTCAATCTGGGTATTTCTGGCCTACAATTTTCAAAGATGCTCAGGAGTTGGTTAAGAAATGTTATAGTTGCCAAAGGAGTGGAAATATATCAAATAGAAATGAAATGCCATTGTCAAACATCTTAGAGGTTGAACTCTTTGATGTTTGGGGTATGGACTTCATGGGACCCTTTCCTCCTTCTTTTGGCAACTCTTACATCCTTGTTGCTGTAGATTATGTATCAAAGTGGGTGAAGCAGTGGCTTTACCTAACAATGATGCAAAATCTGTTAGCAAGTTCTTGCTAAGAAACATCTTTACAAGGTTTTGGACTCCAAGAGCAATAATTAGTGATGAAGGATCTCATTTTTGCAACAAACACTACGCCAGAATTAGGAAAAATAGGCGCTACCTTAAGCAGCGTTTATTAAAAAGCGCTAGGTAAGGGGAAACGGTCAAAGGGATAGGCAGCGTTTATATTGAAAGCGCTGGGTATTGCTTAAAAGCGCAAGCCAATAGGTAGCGCCTATATTTGGAAGCGCTGGCTATTGCAAAAAAGCGCAAGGCCAAAGGTAGCGCTTATACTGAAGCGCTGGCTATTGCTTAAACGCGCAAGGCCAATAGGTAGCGCCTGTATTGGAAGCGCTGGCTATTGCAAAAAAGCGCAAGGCCAAAGGTAGCGCTTATATGAAGCGCTGGCTATTGCATAAACGCGCAAGGCCAATAGGCAGCGCCTGTATTGGAAGCGCTGGCTATTGTTAAAAAGCGCTAGGCAATGGGTAGCGCTTCTTGCTAAAACGCTGCCCATTGCTCTTTTTTTTATTTCGTTATTTTCCTCTCTTCTCAACGGGTATCACGCACAGTCTCTTGCTCTCTTCTCTCTCGCGCTCACTCTCACACTCTAGCTCACCATTTTTGTTCTCACCCTCATTTTCGTGCTCACTCTCATTTTCGTTCTCACACTCATTTTCGTTCTCACCCTCCCTCGTGGCTGCTCTCATTTTCGTTTCTCCAAAGCTCATTTCTTCCCATTTTCGTTTCTCTTCCATACTTCTCCATTTTTGCAAAGGATTTCGGTTCGTACTTGGAAGCTCATTTCTTCCCCATTTTCGTTTCTCTTTCACTAAGGTTAGTATTATTACATGTTGTTCTAATTATTTTAATGGCATTGGTAACTTAGGTTAGATGATTGAAATTTAATGCTTGATAATTGGTTCTTTGAAATGGTGTTTCTAAATATGAGGGAAAATGTAGGTGTAGTGTTTGTTGAAATGTCCAAATGAAATGCTTTTTAGTTTAATGTTGCTCTAGGTTAAGGGATTTTATAAATTTGAGATATTTAGGATTGCTTGTTGTTCTAGTTATTTTAATGGCATTGAAACCTTAAGTTAGATGATTCAAACTTGATGCTTGTTGATTGGTTCTTTGAAAGGGTGAAGTGTTTCTAAACTTGAGGGGAAATGTAGGTGTAGTGTTTGTTGAAATGTCCAAATGAAATGCTTGTTAATTTAATGTTGCTCTAGGTTAAGGTATTCTTGTGTTGTATTTATAAATTTGAGATATTTAGTGAAATGCATGTTAATTGAATGTTGTTCTAGGTTAAGGGATACTTGTGATGTATTTCTAAACATGAGAAATTGAGGATTGTTGCTGAATATGTGAATTGTTGTTAGGTTTTGCGAGTTCGTTTTGTTGGAGCTTTGCATTCGCTGTTCGAGAGTTCGGTTCATTTGCTGGTGCGTGGTTCGCCTAGGTTGGAGTTCATTGTTGCTTCCACTTGTTCAGGTACTTTTGTTGTTTAAAACTAGAGTGACTATTTATTTATTTAAAACTGAAATTGCCTCTCTTATTTATTTTATGTGTTCCTTTTCTTTTAGTTGTGCTTGAAATGAAAGATTGATACCTAACTTAGTCTTGGCAACAACAATGATTCTAAAAATCAATTGCTAATAACTGTTTTGATTGAACCATGATGATTTATACTTGAACAAGAATATAAGTTATGTGGACTTGTATATGTGTGGTGAATGAAACTAGCAAAGTAAAATCAAATATGCCTAAATATGCGAATTGTTTGTTGTTTGTCACCTATAATAGGTTTTTAAGTTCTCTTATCAGGATTTTATTATAAATAAATACTGAGAAATTATGGATAGAGAGTGGATGTCTGCCAATCGCCTGTCCAAGGAATATGCTGCTGGAGTGGATTATTTTGTGAAGTGTGCTGTTGAACGTTTAGGGACTTCTAGTAACATGAAGTGTCCTTGTTTGAGTTGTTGTTATGTAAAATCAGTTAATGCAGAGGAGTTGGCAGGACATTTAAAGGGTTACGGAATAGATCAAAGTTACACTTGTTGGACAATGCATGGTGAGGAAAGAAGTGAATCTTCAAATATGGGTAATAGTACTGAGAGATGTGCACCGGTTGACACCGAAAGACCTACATTTGAAGGGGGCGAATTTGAAGAGATGGCAAAGGCTGTTGAAGACGATCTTAATGATTGTCCTCAAATGTTTGAGAAATTGATAACGGATGCGGAGACACCGTTGTATTCAGGTTGTACTGAATTCACAAAACTATTGGCTGTGATAAAGTTGTATAACTTGAAAACTTGCCACGGATGGACGGATAAGAGCTTTACGGAATTACTCGCACTGTTGAAAGAAATGTTGCCGAAGGATAATGTGCTCCCTTCTCGGACCTATGATGCAAAACGAATGTTAGGGTCCATTGGGTTGAACTATGAGAAGATACATGCTTGTCCCAATGATTGCATTTTATTTCGGAATGAACATGCCTCGTTAAAGTCGTGTCCTAAATGTAATGCATCGCGATATAAAAAGAAAGAATCTGCTCCAGAAAAGGTGTTGTGGTATTTTCCCATAATTCCTCGATTTAGGCGCATGTACCATAGTTCAGAAGATGCAAAACACTTGACATGGCATGATGATGAAAGGATTAAAGATGGCATGCTACGACACCCGGCAGATTCTCCGCAATGGAAGAAAATTGATATTGATTATCCTGATTTCGGGTTGGATCCAAGAAACCTACGACTTGCATTGTCTGCTGATGGATTTAATCCGCACGGCATTCAGAGTAGCTCCCACAGTACATGTCCCGTGATTTTGGCGATCTATAACTTACCTCCATGGCTTTGCATGAAACGCAAATATATGATGTTGTCTTTGTTAATTTCTGGGCCCAAGCAACCGGGAAATGATATTGATGTATACTTGGCTCCGTTAATTGAAGACTTGAAGCTAATGTGGGAGACTGGAGTAGAGGTGTATGATGGGTTCAGAGAAGAAACTTTCACCCTGAGGGCTATGATTTTTGGCACAATTAATGACTTTCCAGCATACGGCAATCTATCTGGGTACAGTAACAAAGGTCAGTGTGCGTGCCCTATATGTGAAGATAACACTGATTGGATGTGGTTGGAACATGGTAGGAAGAATATCTACTGTGGTCATCGTAGGTTTTTGCCATCTACTCATTCGTATCGATTGTTGAAAAAGGCATTCAATGGGAATATCGAAACCCGTAAAGCTCCCATGGCTTTGACGGGTGAACAACTATTTGAAAAGGTGAGAGGTTTGAACATTAAATTTGGGAAGCCTTTTGCAGGAGAGCTTGCCAAACGGGGGTGGAAGAAAAAGTCTATTTTCTTTGAGTTGCCATACTGGAAGTCATTATATGTAAGGCACTTCATTGATGTGATGCATGTTGAAAAAAATGTCTTTGAAAGTGTCATCGGTACCTTGCTCAATATGCCAGGAAAGACTAAAGATACCATCAACTCGAGGTTGGACTTGCTTAGTATGGGGTTGAGACCAGAATTGGGTCCGTTAAAGAAGGGTACACGTACATATCTACCTCCGGCAGCTCATACTTTATCTAAAAAGGAGAAGACCGTGTTTTGTAAGTTTCTTCATGGAGTTAAAGTTCCAGAGGGTTACTCTTCAAATGTTATGAACCTTGTATCGATGAAAGACCTCAAGTTAAAGTCTTTAAAGTCTCATGATTGCCATGTACTAATGGAAAATTTGCTACCCATTGGTATACGTTCCATTTTGCCTAAGAAAGTACGCAAGACCCTAACCAAACTTAGTTTCTTCTTTAAGGCGATTTGTAGTAGAGTGATTGACCCTGGAAAGTTGCCATCATTGCAAAGAGAAATTACTGTCACTTTGTGTGAGCTTGAGATGTATTTCCCACCTTCGTTTTTTGACATAATGATTCATCTAATAGTTCATCTGATTAGGGAGACACAATTGTGTGGCCCATGTTACATGAGATGGATGTATCCGTTTGAGCGTTACATGAAGATATTAAAAGGTTATGTGAAAAACCGATCACGACCCGAGGGTTGTATTGTTGAGCGCTACATAGTTGAAGAAGCTATTGAGTTCTGTACCGGCTATCTATCTAGTCTTGAATATTCTGTGGGACTGCCAAGGTCTCGTCACTTAGGAAGCATTAGTAAAGGGATGTCAGGAACAAAAATAGTGATGGTATCAAGGAAAGAACTAGATGAAGCACACTTATATGTTTTGCACAATGATACTGAGGTTGATTCATATGTTTCCAAGCACATGGACATACTTAAGAGTGATCACCCATATAAGACTCAAGTTTGGTTAACAAAAGAACATAATCGGAGTTTCATAGTGTGGCTAAAAGCGCACATTGATTTCGAATTTGCTATGAATCCTTCCTCGATTTCAGAAAGATTGAGATGGTTAGCAAAAGGCCCAAATATGCAAATTTTCTCTTACACCAGCTATCTAATGAACGGGTACACGTTCTATACAAAAAACCATGATGATCAAAGTAAAATGCAAAATAGTGGGGTGACTCTTGTAGCTCAAGCTTTGCATACATCAAGTGCCAAAGACAGAAATCCCATATATGCGAATATGTCATACTTCGGGGTCATTGAACACATATGGGAATTGGATTACAACATGTTTCGGGAGCCTGTGTTCCAATGTAAGTGGGTTGACAATAATAGTGGTTTACAGATTGATGAGTCGGGGTTCATGCGGGTGAATTTCAATAAGTTAGGATATAAAGATGAGCCTTTTATTTTGGCATCCCAAGCTCAACAAGTGTTTTATGTCACTGATCCAGTTGATACAAATTGGTCCA
The DNA here is from genome assembly GCA_963573325.1 of Astragalus glycyphyllos. NCBI lineage: Eukaryota > Viridiplantae > Streptophyta > Magnoliopsida > Fabales > Fabaceae > Astragalus > Astragalus glycyphyllos. The sequence goes on along the minus strand of OY754314.1, from coordinate 27,997,837 downwards.
TTGTTTTATTGACAAATAAAAAATTGGTGAATGACATTGAGGATCAAGCAACCGATGATGATGGTATTGAGGACGACCCTTTCTTTGGGACGTCACTACCAATTGTAGGGGAAAGTACTCCTATAGAGGATTTTGTGTATGTTAGAAACGATCATAGTGATGGGATTACGATTCGTCAAAAAAAAATACTAAGACGCGAATTGCAAATACAATTATATCCAAGAAAAGGAAAAGGTAATTTAGACTTACATCATATGCTTTTTATCTATTTCCAAGTAGTTATTTTACATAGTTTTCATCTTCTTGTCTATTTATTTATTTTGGATAGATAAATATAACAATAACAATGATTATGTTTTATTGCAGGTTAGATGGCGGATCATAGTGATCATCACAGTGATCATGACAGCGATCATCAGTGTGAGGTTGAAAAGTATATCAGAAGGCAGGCTCCTCGTGGAATGACGGTCAAAAAAGATATCATCAATCGAGTAAATAAAGGAAAAGGAAAAGTACCAGTAAGTTACTAATTACTAATTACTAATTACTAATTAATTTATTAATTCAACACTTAGTTTTAATTGTTTGTTAACTAATTTACTAATGACATAATGTAGGTGTTGTGGAATATTAAGGGCCAGCCAATTGGGGATAATCGCGCAGATTTGGTTACCTTCCTCGGTAGTAAGGTAAAACAAATGATACCAATTACAATCAGTACTTGGAGTGAGAAAAGTGCTGTTTTGGGGAAACACAAAGAGGAGTTTTGGTTAACAATACAGGTATATAATTTTACATCTCTTTAGTAATCTTATTTAATAAATTTGTAACTATATATATTTATATCATTTTTATTGAATATGTGTATGCAGAAATATTTTGATGTGGATGAGTCTCGAAAAGACTGGTGTATGAAGGAAGCTGGAAAGCTACATCGGAATTTCAGGGGTAGTTTAAAAAAAAAATGGTTGTTTGATAATAGTGGAAACCTCAGATGGAAGCCTCCAGCGCCATATAGTGGATTTATTACGGAGGAGGATTGGGTTACATTTGTTAGGAGACGCACCGAAGATAAAGATTTCATGGTTAGTACTATAATCTATTAAGTTATAACTTAAAATATAGTTGACAATTATATATTATACATTAATGTATACTTATGTCTCTAAATAGGAACTATGCCAAGCGAATCGAGAGAGAGCTTCTGGTTGTGAGTACCCTTATAGAGGCGGTGCTAGTGGATATCAAGTTTTTGAAGAGAGATTGGTAAGACACAATAAGCTTGATTTCTCTTTGTTTAATAAATCTTTTGATTTATAATTTCTTAACATTTGGTAAATTTAAATATAGTTGGAGGAGAGTGGGAAAGATCCTACTAAAGAAAGCATTGAGCGACATTTTTTGTGGGTAGCAGCCAGACAAAAGGATGGAGAGGTTGTGGATCCCAAAACTAAGGAGGTGACCGACAGAATTGTAAGTATTTCCAAAATTCGAATATTGTTTTGAAACTTTTATGATATTTAAAATGTATAATAATTTTATTTTTTATACTTTTGTTTGTGAATCAGGAAACCATATCAGAGTCTGTGTCACAGGGGGAGATCACTGATTGCTCTGAAAAGGAAATCCTGACTCGTGCCTTGGAAAAGGAAGAATACCCAGGTCGTACAAGGGGTTGTGGATTTGGCGTTAATCCATCCAACTACCTTGGGTCAAAGAAGAGAACTTATGAGGAGCATCATGATTGTAAACAAAGTAGAGAGTTGCGGGTATTGTATGAAGGTCTAAGGTCTGAACTTAGTCAAATCAAATTGCACTATGGGTTGGTTTCGCCTGCAGTACCATCCCCTGCCACAGATAGCGCACGAGATAGCTGCACCATTCCGTCAACTAAGGTATTAATTTTTTTTTTGAGGATAAATAAGAAATTAATTATTAAACTCTCTTTCTTCTACGCAATGTATTTATTAATTTTTGTTTATAATTGATTTAGGACAACAATGAGTGTGAGTGTGAATTGTATATCTCAAACTCACACCAAATGGTTGCAATAGGCTTCACATGTGACCAATTGGGAACTTTGATGCACAATTTACCCATACCTCCAAATCATGTTAGAGTCAGAGTTGATTGTGCAATTGTGGGGGACTGCATTTTGCCTGCTCCAATACCCAGTATAGATTTACTAACTGTGCAAGATGCAGTTGGTACATTTGTGGCATGGCCAGCACACCTTATTGTTGTAAGTGACAATATATTTGTAACTAACTAATTATTTTATTTTGTCATTTATTGTGTGCTAGCTAACAAATTATTTGATTTATATATAGGTACGCCAAAATGCAAAATCTAGGGGCAAAAGTGTTAGCAAGGCAATATCTACTAGCAAGAAAGTGTCTCGGTCCGGCCGTTCAACACAAGTTTCTCAGCCTGCCCCTCAAAAAGTGACTCGGCACTCTCCTCCTCCAATAGTGACTCAGCCCTCTCCTCCTCCAACAGTGACTCAGCCCGCCCCTCCTCGAAAAGTGACTCGGTCCACCCTTGCTCCAAAAGTGACTCAGCCCGCCCCTCCAAAAGTGTGTCAGCCCTCCGCCTCTTCCATTGATGATTCTAGGATTATTTTGTATACCGAAATGCATGCACAATTCAAGATGGATGATGAAACCCCGCTTGTATTGGAGATGGATGACAACATTTTTGGAAATCCCGATCAACTATTGATAATCCCAAAACAGGATATTAATGATTTATGTCAGATGAATTGGGCAACCAGTGTTTGTATTAGAGCATATATCAGGTACGTATGTAATTTATTATTTAACATCATTGAGTTTATTTTATTATATTGTTAATTTAATTTATATATACATATACCTCTAATTGTAGGTGCTTGTATCATAACATTTTGGTCCCTTCGGAGCGGACACAGAGATATGTGTTCTTGTGTCCGGATAGTACACACCTCCGTAATGTCAGGGAGGATCTGTCTAATTATAACGACCTTGTGGAACAAAACAAGACAGATGTTACAAATTATATCACTCGACGCTTATCGGATGCTCAACATAGAGGCGTCGATACCATGTTTTTGGCACCGTGTCTCGTAGGGTGAGAGATTTAATTTATTAATTCTTATATAACATGCATTTTTTAAATACTAGTCAATTACTTATTCAAAGTTTTATTTTGTAGGGATCATTGGATTTTGCTTGCAATAAATCCTAAGACAGATACAGTGTACTACATTGATTCTGTGCATGGTCATTTCAACACCCACCCAGACTTGGTTGTCATATTTAATAGGTGTGTGTATTTCGATCACTCTGCATATTTATTTGTTTTAGTTGTTAACTATATGTATTTTTAATAATATAGTTATATCCAATTGTGTTCAGTTGTTTGAAGGAATATTGGGGATTGGAACAATCACAGACAAAATGGGTGCCAATAGTGGTAAGTTTGTAATCAATCTTCTCATATATTTATTTACATTATTGTTGTCAAAAAAATGTATGAAATTAAATTTAACAATTAACTAATCTTTTGTTTTGTAGTGTCCGAAACAACCAAATAACAATGATTGTGGGTATTACGTAATGAGATTTATGAAGGAAATTATTACCCACAATCAAATGGTTATCCCCAGACAGGTATCTTTACAGAACTCTTTTTTATTTTGGTTTAACCATATATTTCAATTCTAATTTTATTTAATTATATAATTTCAGTATTTTCCCGATTGTCGGTGGAAGACATACTCTACTGCACAGATTGATGAGCTTAGAGGAGAGTGGTGCCGTTATGTCTCGCAATTTTTTTGATTTTAGATAGATTGTAATCTTGTAAATTGTTAGAGTTTTATTTGGATACATGCATATGAATTGGTTCATGCATATGTAAGTTGCTAACTTGTTTTAATTTAGATACATATTGTAAGTAGCTTGCTAGTTTTGGATACATGCATATGAATTAGTTCATGCATATGTTAGCTGCTAACTTGTTTTAATTTAGATACATATTGTAAGTATCTGGCTAGTTTTGGATACATATTGGTAGAGAGTTTGATTTGGATACATATTAATTTGTTAATATTGTAAGTTGCTAAGTTTTGGATACATATAATAACTTGTTAGCTAGTTTGTTTTGGTTTGTGATCATATTGGTGCATTGGGATATATAACTAGTTTATATATATATATATATATATGTTGTTAGTATATAATGGATTGGATTGGTATTAATTGGCTGTATATGACCAGGAAATTATCAAATATAAAAAGGAAAGTACAAAAAAACAAGAAAAAAAGGAAAAAAAAAATTAAACAATGGGCAGCGTTTGGTGGGAGAAGCGCTGCCCATTCACCTAGCGCGTATAGCAATGGGCAGCGCTTGGTAAAGGGAAGCGCTGCCCATTGCTAAATGTGCTAGGTGAATGAGCAGCGCTTGGTGGGGGAAGCGCTGCTCATTCACCAGAAATGGGCAGCGCTTTCCTTTACCAAGCGCTGCCCATTGCTATACGCGCTAGGTGAATGGGCAGCGCTTCTCCCACCAAGCGCTGCTCATTCACCTTGCGCGTTTAGAAATGGGCAGCGCTTCCCCTTACCAAACGCTGCCCATTGCTAAACGCGCTAGGTGAATGAGCAGCGCTTCTCCCTTCAAACGCTGCCTATGGCTATTAATGAGCAGCGCTTCTCAAACACTGCCCATTTTTGGGGAGGAATCACCAGCGCCAAATTTAGCAGCGCCCAGAAACGCTGCCCATGGCTAAAAAAAAACGCTGCCCATCCCCAAATCTGTTGTAGTGAAATTGATTGAAAATCTCTTGGCCAAGTATGGGGTTAAGCAAAAGATTGCAACAACATATCATCCTCAAACTAGTGGTCAAGCTGAGTTGTCCAATAGAGAGATCAAAAGAATGTTGGAGAAAATGGTAGGGCCTTCCAGAAAGGAGTGGTCAAATCATCTTGATGATGCTTTATGGGCTTACAGAACTGCTTACAAGACTCCTTTGGGAATGTCCCCTTATAGACTTGTTTATGGCAAAGCTTGCCACCTGCCTTTGGAACTTAAATACAAATCCCATTGGGCAATCAAAAAGTTAAATCTTGATCATAGAAAGGCAGGGGAAGCTAGGTTATTATAGCTGAATGAATTGGAAGAAATGAGGCACTTTGCTTATGAGAACTCAGAGTTGTACAAGGCCAAGACCAAAGCTTGGCATGATAAGAAGATTCAAAAGAGGGAATTAGTGGAAGGTGATCAAGTCTTATTGTTCAATTCAAGACTTAAACTATTCCCTAGAAAGCTCAAGTCTAGATGGTCTGGGCCATTTAAATTGGTGAAGGTGTATCCTCATGGAGCTGTGGACTTATACGATGATGCAAGAAATCAAACCTTCAAGGTTAATGGTCAAAGGGTGAAGAAATACTATGGAGAATCAGTGGTGAGGAGCAAATTCACCACTAAATTCAAGAACCCGGGATCTTTGAAGGAAGTCAGGCTGAGGACTCTTAAACTAAGCGCTACTGGGAGGCAGCCCAGGGTTTTTAATCTAATAAATTAGTTGTTTTTGTTTGTTTAGTGTTTCTTTTGCAGGAACTAATTCTGGGCAATTTAAAGTTTGAGGGTGTGACAGCAATGGTTGCTGCAGCATTGCTACCAGCAACATTGCTGCAGCAGTGAATGGCAATTGAGAAAAAAAATAATGGCAGTTATTCACGCATCTGATGCGTTGTCAAGGGCTCGTCTTTTCAGTCACTTAACCGTCCCATCATTAACCCTCCACCATACACCTCACCCTAATCTCAACGGCTAACTCATTAATTGAGAATAGAAATTGCCAAAACTGCCTCTCCCTAATCCTTATAACCACCCACTCTCATCCCTTCCACCATCACAATTCAATTGCGAGTGAAAACTGAATCCTTAATTCTCAAACAGCAACCTCTCCATTCTAGCAATCCCCATTCACCTTTCATCCCTCTTCGCAACCCAAAATTCTGTGTAACGATGACAAGAACTAAGATAAGTGCATCCAAATCCTCTGGAAAACGCCAATCAACATCTGGGCGTGGAGAATCAAGCCAAGCAAGACGCAAGAGCTTCAAGAATCAAGATGTCAGTGATGCTGAGAAGTTTGCATCAATGAGTTTCTGGGCAGAGAGGGGCTTCGTACTGCAAAACGCCCCTGTTGCGTTCACATCCACTGTGAAAGCACTAGGGTGGGAGCAATTGGTGCAGCACCCATCATTTTTCTCCCCCTCTGTCGTGCGAGAATTCTATGCAGGAATTGTAACCCAGAAAGATGGCAAGCCCCAGTATATTTCTGAAGTCAGAGGAGTGCATGTCAAATTTGACTCCATGGAAATCAATGAATGCTTGGGATTAGGCAATCATGGCTTAACCTTTCCAAAGAACTTCGTAAAATGGGGAAAGAGAGAAATGGAGTCTGTCAAGAAAGCAATCACCATTCCTGGAACACCTTGGGAGCCCTGCAGTGCAAATGAATTCAAGGTGAAAAGGAGTAGTCTTAACCACGATGCCATGGTCTGGTTCAATTTCATCAAGCATTCTCTTCTGCCTACTTCCCACACAACCAATGTGGAGAAAGAAAGGATGATGCTCCTGGATGTCATTTTGGGAGGAAAAGATGTGGATGTAGGGAGGTTGATCTGCAGAGAGATTCTGGTTTGCCATGGGAAAACTGCTGGATATTTATTCTTTCCCTGTCTTATAACTGATCTGTGCATTAAACCAGGAGTTGAAATCAAGGGAGAAAAGAAGGGGTACCCTCTTGCTGCTTTCCCAACTGTTCTGAAGGCAAAGCCAAAGGCTGCTGCAGCATCTGGTAATTCCACCATGCTGCTACAATTCATGCTGCAGCAATGCTCTGTGTGGGAGTTTATGAGGAAGCAGCAAGAATGGTTGTTAGATGAAGGAGAATGTAGGAGTTGAAGCACCTATCTTTCCAGGATGGGTGTTAGATGAAGAAGCAATTGATGCAACAATGTTTGATGAAGCTGGTGTGGATGATGGAGAAGAAGAAAGAGTAGTTGAAAAGAAAAGAAAGAGAAGGGAAGTGAATAAAGGCAAGAGGAAGGTTGGAGAAGAAGAGGAAGACCTGCTTGAAACTGAATATGGAGAATCCCTCAGTGAAGGGGAGAAGCAGGAGAACAAAGAAATAATGGCTCAATTGAATAGGGAGGATGACAGTGAAGATGATGATTCTGTGGCCGATGACGGAAGCAACAAAAAGAATGATAGTGAACCTTACTGGGATGACCTCACTGATATAGAAATTGACCCACCACCAACCCACAACATCACTAAAACCACCAACATACCTTCCACCTCCACATCTCAACCCATCCTACCCCCTGTCAACCAAACCACCACTGAAACACTAAACCAATCCACTCCCCAACAAGAAAATCAACCAGAAAATCCACCCATGACCACCACAAATCCACCCCAAGAAAAAGAACCTGAATCAGTGCCAACAATGCTGCCAATTCACCTACTGCAGCAGCTGAGGCTGCTAGTAATGATGAAGTTGTTGCTGTTACACCATCCAAGAGGCAAAGGTCAAGGAGAATGGCAAAGAAGAGGAAGCTTGATGAGGTACCAGAGGAAGAAGAGCTTGATGCTGCTAAAGTGAATGAAAAAGAGGATGCGCAGACTGATGCCACTATTGCTGCGGTGGTCAAGGGCATTGCTGATGCTGCAGCTTCTGATGCTACAGCAATGGAAGAACAGTAGAGAGCAGAAGAGCAGAGAAGAGTTGAGGCTGAGCGGATTGCAAGAGAAGCTCTTGAGCTCGTGGCCGCATCAGTGACTGCCCAAAAGAAGGCAGGTGTTTCTGATGCTGGTGGTGTTGTTGCAGATACACCACCAGTGCTGTAGCAATCTGATGCTGCAGCAACAGAAACTTCTGATGTTGTTATAAGCCCAAAAGCCAAAAGACAGAAGCCTTATACTCCAAGGTCAAGAAGAGGAACAGCCACAAGACAAAGCCCAAGGGAAAAATCAGGAGTCTCTGCACCTTAATGTTTTAGTTCATGTCTTTTAAATTCTGTCTTTTAATGCTTGTAGTGAATAAACCTGTTGAATGTTTGTGTTCTGTGATAGCATTCAATAGTTGTGGTAATTGTTTGTTTTTATGTCTGTTTTACTTTTAAATAGGCCGCCCCTTAGTACGCATGAGCAGTGAGGACACTGCAATGTCTTAAGTAGGGGGAGGACCTATGGTCTATGTATTGTACTAGCATGTTTACTAGTTAGTTAAATGAAAATTTTAAATTTTAGAAGTTGAGTTGAGCAAAACTTAGTGATGAAATGGTGAGAATTGAGTGATTAGTGCCCCTGTTTGTGAGTGAACTCTATTGCTCCTGTTCCTACACTTTTGCATGAAACTTAGGAAAGACTTAGTGAATCAGAAATGATCTGAAGTTAGGCTAGTGTTGGTAGACCTAGAGACTTGCCAAATTTTTACTAAAAACTTTGGGTAGCATAAGAAACTAAGTTTGGGGGTTCTTTGATCTATATTAAGGCAAAGCATGAAAGAATGGGATTAGGCCAAGTGCACATAGTTTAGAAAGTAATCAAATTTAGTGTATTGTGTAATGTGCTGTGTTATAAAGCACCAATGTTGTAAATATGTGTAATTGTTGTCATTGCCCATTGAAAACAAAGCAAGCAAAATGCTGAGAAAAAGAAATGTAAAGAATAAGGGCAATGCAACACATGTGTCAAGTATTGTTTGTTTTTGAAATCTGTTTTAGTTATAGTGCTGCAGCACTTCAGTCAAGTTGTAATAAGTGCACTGGCCTAGAAGTTCTGAATTGCTAAATCAAAGCTCTTTGTAATGCTTATCCCTCCTTTCTAGGCTTGAATTGTTAGACTACCCTTAGTTTTGAAACATCTTTGGCAGTCTCAAAAGGAAGGCTCTCTAGTTTAGTTAAGTGAAATTTTGAATCTTGCTATGTTCTGAACTGAGTTAAGTGTCACACACGCACTTTTGAGCAGAAGTAATTTAGGGAACTTACTATTCAGTGGGTTTGCAATTGAGTGACCAATCCGAAAGTTTTATGCTCAGCTTAATATTCTGTTTGTGTGCATTTGTGAATAATTCAACTATCTGGTTTGATTGCTGGTATAGTGCTTGTCTCTGTCAAGTGTCATTGCATGAGGACAAGCAATGGTTCGATTTTGGGGGTGTGATAACAATCAAATATGATTGTTATTACCCCTTATTTCAAGCTTAAATCATTGTTAATTCTCAAGCAATATAGTGATTAATGTTGTAAATAGGTTAGTTTAGAGTAGCTTAAGGTGTAAGCTTGAATTTGTTATAATTGGCACTTTGGTGCCCATTTGTGGTTTAATGTGTTTGTTTAATTGCTGCAGCACCTATTGTGGCAGCAATGCCAAATTGCGCAACATGTGAGAGAAAGCAATAGGAAACACGGAATTGAGGAAAGGACAGCTGTCAGTCAGTGCCTAGCGTGGGTGTGCGTGCCAATCATGGAATATTTGCTGATGACCTAGGGATTTGGGTAAAAAGGACCTTTTGCCCTCATTAAAGGACAAAAGGCGCCTCCCAAATTAGGGTTGCCTCTCATCCCTAGCCTCCTCTATATAAAGGACCACATTCCCACAATTAGGTTAAGCCGAAAAAGAGGTATAGATATAGCCTCCCTTTCGTGCCTTCTCCAAGTTACCCAAAAGATCAATTGCTGGATTTTGATTGCGGCAGCAACACTAAAGCTTCATCTCTTGGAAGAAGCTACGTTGGAGAGCTGGAGTTTATTCCTTTGATCTTTATTGGAGCTATTCTCACGTTCAAAGATTGTAGTGTAAACTCTCTCCTTGAGATAATCATGACTTGGTCATTTATGTTAATGTTTAAGTTATTTTCTTTGTTGTCAAAGCTCAACATGAGCTAAACTCTTGTAGTTGGGATGCAAAACTGAATGTAATGAATTTATTGTGTTATTAATGTTTATTTTTAAGTGTTGAGTACGTTATCTTGTGTGCTTTTAATATTTCCATCTTAAATTAGGATTGGCCGTCTAATCTAAGTAGCATTTATATTCACAGAGATGGTTTGTAAATTTACCCCACAAGATAACATGGTATGTTGCATAATAGAGATATTGTTGTTCCTTGTCTTAACCCTAGAGATAGAGGAGGCATAAGCCATGAGGTGAACACTGCGGGTGCTTCAGCAGCCTAGGATAATACTCCTTTCTGGTCTAGAGATAAACCAGTAGGAAAAAAACCTAGTGTCTAGTATTTGAGAAAATACGCAATTGCGGCAGCACCTAGTGCTGCAGCACTTAACATAGCATTTTTGTACACTTTAATGAAATTACTGAAAGTGAATGCATCTCAACTTGTTCCAAATATCTGATCTTATTTACCCTGATACTTTTTAATATTGTTGCATGTTACCAAATATTTGTGTCATTTACTTTATTTTTACCAGCACTAATTTGTTGATTAAATTAAGCTTTGATTAAGTGCTAATCCTCGTGGGAACGAACTTTACTTTCACTTTATTACTTGTTGACAGTGTATACTTGCACTATCACGTTTTTACGCAACAGCAGGTAACCAGGAGGATCCCGCCGACGCCTGGATCGAGGTGTTGACGAGGTACCTCCGTAGCCCGACGGCTGACACCGATTTTAAGGTCAAACAAAGGGCATTGAAGTACGTCTTGATAGGGGACGACCTATACAAAAGAAGTACCAATGGGGAATTGTTAAAGTGCCTCATGATGAAGAACGCTTATATGGTAATGACACAGATCCATGTAGGAGTCTATGGTGCCCATAGGTCTGGCCCCATCATGAAGTGGCTCATCTACCGGCATGGGTACTATTGGCCGACGTTCATGGCCGATTGCTCCTAGTTTGCCAAGGGTGCCGGCGGTCAAACTCCATCCTATTGTCAAACCTTGGCCATTCAGAGGGTGGGCCATGGATTTAATTGGCAAGATATACCCTCCGAGTTCAAAAGGGCACAACTTCATTATCGTAGCCACTGATTACTTCACTAAATGGGTGGAAGCCATGCCGTTAGGAAATGTTGATCAGATTCATAGGGAACCAGGTCATTTTCAGTTACGGAATCCCTGAGACCGTCACGGCTGATCAAGGTACCATGTTCACTGGAGAAGTGTGGTGGCCTTTGCCCAGGAATACGGCATTGAGATGAGGCATTCGTACCCTTATTATGCCCAAGCCAATGGACAAGCGGAGGCCACCAATAAGATCATCATTGAACTCATCAAGAAGAACATAGAGGATAAGCCCCGGCGGTGGCATGAGACCCTCAATGAGGTCCTGTGGGCTATGAGAAATTCTAAGTCTACGGCCACGGGGGTGACCCCCTATCGTTTAGTCTATGGGCAGGTGATAACTCTATTTTATATAGAGTTATTTACACTTCTTATAGCTTGAATTATTGTAAGAACTCAGTTATTTGTTAATCCAAATAAAGAATAATAGTTGAAATCAGCATCATTTAGCTTTGGAACTCATTAGAATTGAATTTCATAATTTGTGGTATTTTTTGATGTGTTTGTTGAATATTGTAGCTGCAATGGAGACCACAATAGGTGCACCTGCAATAAGCTGTAAAAAGCAGAAGACAGGAGCATTGCACCTGCATCATACCCAAGCATTGCACCTGCATCTATTGCAGCTGCATCAACTCAAGTAACACAGAATTGCTCCTACAACCTGATGATGTCAGCAAATGCAAGTGGCACGCGCAAGTTGGCCAAGTTGTTGAAGGTGGCGCCAAGTTCATGCATCTAGCCTCAAAGAGAAAAATCTCACTTTCCACTTGTCATTACACCATTGGACCTCCCTTAATATTTGGTGGGGGTTCTTATCACACTTTTTACTTGACAACAAGAGAGAGAAACAACTTGGTGATCAAGGAAGATGGATCATGAAGCCTATAAATACCACCCTCTTCTCCATTTGAAGGACACTCAATTCTTATCATTCAACAATACATTTTATATTTTAGTTTCTAGTTTTAAGTAGATTTATTTCTCTTGTAAGTTGTAGTACTCAACAAAGCTTCAAGTAAGTGAGATAGTGATACTTCCTACTCATCTTATCTTGTAAAATTGTTGAGGTACTCTTGTGAAGAAGTGTAAGCAACCACATTGCTAGAAAAGAAATGCAAAGAATCTTCTTTTGTGTAATTACTCTTACCTCTTATTCTCTTTGCGTTTTTCTTGTTATAAGCATGAGCAATCTTGTTTGTATCTTTCTAGCTATGTCAAGCATGAGCTGAACCCTTTGTGGTTGGGATGCCTTAGCTTAGTAATGAAACTTTGAAATGTTATAAAGTTATGTTGATGTTTTTGTAATTTAGTTCTTGCGTGATAATTCTTTCAAACTTATTTTAACTTGATCACTTAAAATAAGTAGGGTCATAAATTCAGAAATGGTTTGTGATTTGAAATCAAGAACTAACATAAATAAGTGTTTTAATAATAGGAAACTTTGTTAAAACCATGCTAAGACCTAGACATAGGATAGCATAGTTCGTGGGATGATCTGTAGGAGTTTGATTAGGCAAGGGTGAACTTATTTAGAGCTTAGAAATAAGACTTGTAATGAAGCCCTGAAGATAAGTACTGAAAAGTACAAAACTGTTAGTACTGCATCCATTGCAGGTGCAATCATTGTAACCGCAAGACATTGCAGGTGCAATGATTGTAGCAGTAAACCATTGCAGGTGCAATGGTTGCAGAATCATCAATTATAACTTTATACATTCAAAGTGAACTTACTTAAGTAAAAGCATTCCAACCATATTTCTCAACTGATTCACAACTTACATTTACTTGTTTTTAATTTACAATTTGTCTATACACACACCACAATCATCATTCATTTTATATTTTATTTTTGTTATCATTGACTCTACTATTAATTTAAACTTAGTAAAATTAATTCAATCCCTGTGGATACGACAACCTTCTTATCTCTATATTACTTGTTAAAGACTGTGTATACTTGCACATATATTTTACCACAACATGTTTTTGGCACCGTTGCCGGGGATTGCCATTAATTTTTCTATTGTTTATTTTAGTAGTAAGTTAGTGATCAATTTTACTCTGTTTGTTTTTCTGTGATATAGCAAACATTGCACCTGTAACCATTGCAACTTCAATAGTTGCAACTGCATATGCCCAAGTCCAGAACACCAGAGTACCCATTAGATCCTGAAATAGAAAGGAGATTCAGAAGGTTGCGTAGAATTCAAAGACAAGCAGGCAGAGCTAGAGAAACAATGTATGATCAAGGAGCAGAAGGTTGCCACCAAGGTTCTGGAAGAGGCTCAGGAAGAGGAAGAGGATGTACTCATGGTGATCCAGACCCAGAATACAGAAATCAGTTTATACACATGGGACCAATAGGTATGATAAATGATAGGGATAGACCAATGAGGGACTATGCTGTGTTTGATCAAACAAACATGCAAACCAGCATAGTTAGACCTCAAATTAATGCACCACACTTTGAATTTAAACCTATGATATTTCAAATGCTTCAAACAGTAGGTCAATTTAGTGGTTCTCCTCAAGAGGATCCTCACCTACATCTAAGGCAATTTTTGGAAATTTGTAGCAATTTTGTCATTCCTGGTGTTACAGAAAATGCTTTTAGGCTAAAACTTTTTCCATATTCCCTCAAGGATAAAGCTAAGGCCTGGTTAAATTCACTAGAGCCTAACTCTATCACTGAGTGGAATGAATTAGCTGAAAAATTTCTTGCAAAATATTTTCCACCAAGTAAAAATGCCAGGATGAGAAATGAAATTACTGCCTATAGACAAAAAGAGGGTGAATCTCTGTTTGAAGCATGGGAAAGATGGAAGGAACTATTGAGAAAATGTCCCCATCATGGTATCCCTGTCATAATTCAAATGGAAACATTTTACAATGGTTTGGAACCCCAAACCAGGCTCATGTTAGATGCATCATCTGGTGGAGTATTACTAAGTTTGTCATACAATGAAGCATCTGAGTTGATAGAGAAAATGGCCACCAATTGCTATAGTTAGCCCACAGATAGGGTCAGTGCTCAAAAAAAGACAGCTGGTGTCCATGAAGTCAGTGAAATATCCTCTCTAGCAGCTCAAGTGGCATCTCTCTCCAACATGATCAAGAACCTCAGCAACAATGCACCAGCATCTAATGCAGGTGCAACAACAGATTCCGCAGCTGCAATAGAGCAAGCACCTCCAGGTTCCACAAGTTGTGTATATTGTGGGGTGGCCACCTGTATGATGAATGTCCATGCAACCCTGTGTCTGTTAACTATTTGGGATACAACAAAAACAACAACCCCTACTCTAACACTTATAATGCAGGTTGGAGAAATCACCCAAATTTTAAGTGGAGCAACAATAATGCACAAGCACCCAATGCTAATGCACCTGCAACTCCACCAGACTTTCCACCTCAAAATCAGGTAAATTATCAAAGAACACCTCAACAATCAAATGACAACTCTTTGGAGGCAATGTTCAAAGCTTACATGAACAAAACTGATGCATTCATAAGTGAAACTAGAACTGCAAGACAGGCTCATGATGCATCACTTAAAAACTTGGATAACCAAGTTGGTCAATTGGCTACTGCATTATATCAAAGGCCAAGTGGTGCATTGCCATCTACCACAGAAGCCTCATCTTCAAAGAAGCCAATGAATGAGCAATGCAAAGCCATCTCATTAAGAAGTGGAAAGGATCTCTCAGAACCTTACCCCCCAGAAAGTGTAGAGGAGGAAGAAATAGAAAAAAACCAAAAAAATGAGAAAAAGAAAAATGAAAAAAATATGAAAATTTCTGATGCAGGTACCAGTAATGCAGGTGCAACAGATACACCAATTGCAGGTACAACGAATGCAGAAATCACTGATGTAGGAGCTCCTAAAGTTGTTAGATCAGAAATTACAACCACACCATCCAGGTTAGTACCAGAATATCCCTCTCCTCCTTATCCACAAAGGCTTAAAAAAGCACATGAGGAGAAACAATTTGGTAAATTCCTAGATGTACTTAAACAACTACACATTAATGTACCACTTGTTGAAGCACTCCAGCAAATGCCTAATTATACAAAATTTATGAAGGATGTGCTAACTAAAAAAAGAAGATTAGGAGAATTTGAAACTGTTGCCATGTCAGAAGAATGTAGTATGATAATGCAAAACAAAATCCCTAGGAAACTAAAAGACCCTGGCAGTTTCACAATACCTTTTTCAATTGGAAAATTCTATATTGGTAGAGCTTTGTGTGATTTAGGAGCAAGCATAAACTTGATGCCTAAATCCATATTTAATCAGTTAGGTATTGGAACTGTTAGGCCAACAACTGTGACCCTTCAGCTTGCAGATAGGTCAATTGCCTATCCTGAAGGAATCATAGAAGATGTGCTTATTAAAGTTGACAAATTTGTGTTTCCTGTCGATTTTGTTATTTTAGATTTCAATGCAGACAAAGAAGTACCAATAATTCTTGGTAGACCATTCTTGGCCACTGGCAAAACACTCATTGATGTGCAGAAGGGATGATTAACAATGAGGGTTAATGACCAAGAGATTAAATTCAACATTTTGAATGCTCCTAAATGTCCAAATGAAGATGTTGAATAATGTTCCCTCATTATGTCCCTAGATAAAGTTGTTCAACAACACTTTATTCAAGAACAGAACCATCTTTTAAATGCACTAACATCTATTGCAGGTACAACTGACTCATCCATTGCAGGTGCAACAGATTTATTTATTGTCGATGCAACAGATGCTGACAATGCAACTGCAATGCAAAGTATAGGGCATGAGTCAGAAAGTGAAGTTGCAGCAGAAAAAGCAGAAGTGGAGGAACTTTGGGCAAGAAAATATGAGTCCTTAGAACTTGAAAATCCAAAGCTCAAAAGAAATATTCCTTCAATTGAAGCACCACCATCATTGGAGCCCAAAGAATTGCCTAAGCATTTAAAATATGCTTTCCTAGGGGAAAATAGCACATTACCTGTGATCATTGCTTCTGATCTATCTCAAAAGCAAGAGCATGATCTTATTCTTACCCTAAGGAAGCATACAAAGGCAATTGGTTGGCAGATGTCAGATATCAAAGGAATCAGTCCTTCAATATGTATGCACAGGATAGTCTTGGATGAAAACTCCAAGAACAGCATTGAAGGCCAAAGAAGATTGAATCCAGTGATGAAGGAGGTAGTCAAGAAAGAGATCATCAAATGGCTAGATGCTGGCATAATCTACCCTATTTCAGATAGTGCTTGGGTGAGCCCAGTACAATGTGTACCAAAGAAGGGTGGAGTGACAGTAGTGGCCAATGAAAAGAATGAACTGATACCTACAAGGACGGTCACATGGTGGAGAATATGCATGGACTACAGAAAGCTTAACAAGGAAACTAAGAAAGATCATTTCCCATTGTCATTCATTGATCAAATGCTGGACAGATTAGCAGGTAAAGAATTCTATTGCTTCTTAGATGGATACTTAGGCTATAACCAAACAGCCATTAATCCTGAAGATCAAGGAAAGACAACGTTTACATGTCTCTATGGCACCTTTGCCTTTAGAAGGATGCCATTTGGATTATGTAATGCACCTGCAACATTCCAAAGATGCATGATGGCAATATTCTCAAATTTCATTGAGCATTCAATGGAAGTGTTTATGGATGACTTCTCAGTGTTTGGAGAGACTTATCAAACTTGTCTATCCAACTTGGAAGACATCCTTAAAAGATGTGAAGAGACCAATCTAATTCTGAATTGGGAAAAATGCCATCTTATGGTCCAAGAGGGAATTGTTCTAGGACATAGAGTTTCAAAGAAAGGCCTTGAAGTTCACAAAGCAAAGATTGAGGTGATTGAGAAATTACCTCCTCTAACCACTGTGAAGGGTATTAGAAGCTTATTGGGACATGCAGGCTTCTACAGAAGATTCATCAAGGACTTCTCAAAGATCTCAAAACCATTATGCCAACTCTTGCAGCATGATGTGCCATTCCACTTTGATGAATCTTGCTTGAAATCATTTCAAACACTAAAGAAGGCATTGGTAACAGCACCAGTGATGGTCACACCAGATTGGAGCAAGCCATTTGAGCTTATGTGTGATGCTAGTGACTTTGCAGTAGGAGCAGTCCTAAGGCAAAGGTATGACAAAGTTTTTCATTCCATTTACTATGCTAACAAAACATTAATTGAAGTACAAATTAATTACACTGTGACTGAAAAAGAACTCTTAGCTGTAGTCTTTGCATTTGATAAATTCAGATCATATTTAGTTGGAACTAAGGTAATTGTTTACACAGATCATTCTGCTATTAAATACCTTATTTCTAAGAAAGATGCAAAGCCTAGGCTAATTAGATGGGTTCTCCTCCTCCAAGAATTTGATCTTGAAATCCATGATAAAAAGGGGGTGGAGAACCAGGTTGCTGACCACTTGTCTAGACTTGAGAATGAAAGTGCAGGTATAACAGGGGGGAAATACAAGAAAGTTTTCCAGATGAAAAGCTATTGGCAGTTTCTGCAACAACACAAGATGCAAGTGCATCCATTGCACCTGCAATTCAACAAACAACAAATGCAGCTGCAATAGAATCTGCAACACCTTGGTTTGCTGATATTGTGAATTATCTTGCAAGCAAGATTGTGCCTGTGAACTTGACTTACCAACAGAGGAAAAGGTTCTTCCACATAGTTAAACAATACTATTGGGATGACCCTTTCCTTTTCAAAGAATGTCCAGATCAAATCATCAGAAGATGCTTACCAGAAGAAGAACTACATGCAGTGCTTCTACAATGTCATGCAGCACCATATGGTGGGCATTTTGGTAGCACAAGAACTGCTGCTAAAGTGCTACAATCAGGTTTCTATTGGCCATCATTATTCAAAGATGCATATCAGATGGTAAAAAACTATGATAAGTGTCAAAGGGCTGGGAATATCTCAAATAGACATGAAATGCCACTCACAAATATCTTAGAGGTTGAACTCTTTGATGTTTGGGGGATGGATTTCATGGGACCATTTCCCCCATCCTTTGGCAACTTATACATCTTGGTAGCTGTTGACTATGTCTCTAAATGGGTAGAAGCTATGGCACTGCCAAATAATGATGCCAAGTCAGTAAGCAAGTTTCTCCAAAGAAACATCTTCACTAGATTTGGCACTCCTAGGGCAATTATCAGTGATGAGGGGTCACACTTCTGCAACAAGCTCATTGAAGGTCTCTTAGCCAAATATGGAGTGAAGCATAAAATAGCAACTGGTTACCATCCACAGACCAGTGGACAAGCAGAACTTTCCAACAGGGAGATCAAAAGAGTTCTTGAAAAAATGGTTGGCCCCACAAGGAAGGAATGGTCATTGCATTTAGATGATGCCTTGTGGGCATACAGAACTGCATACAAGACACCCTTGGGGATGTCTCCTTATAGGCTAGTGTATGGAAAAGCATGTCATTTACCATTGAAATTGGAGCACAAGTCATTTTGGGCAATTAAAAAGATCAATCTCCAATATGATCAAGCAGGGAAAACAAGATTACTGCAGCTCAATGAAATAGATGAGTTGAGAAACTTTGCATATGAGAATGCTGAAATCTACAAAAACAAAACAAAGGTATGGCATGACAAAAGAATTCACAGCAGAGAATTAATTGAAGGAAGTCTGGTGTTGCTTTACAATTCCAGGCTTAAACTGTTCCCTGGAAAGCTTAAATCAAGGTGGTCTGGTCCTTTCAAATTGCTAAAAGTGTACCCTCATGGTGCAGTAGATCTATTTGATGAAAGAACCAATTCCACTTTCAAGGTCAATGGACAAAGGGGGAAGATGTACTATGGAGAACAAGTGGTGAGAAGCAAGAGCACCACTCAACTCCAAGATCTCTAATCCAATCAGAGATAGTCAGGCTGAAGACTCTTAAAACAAGCGCTTTCTGGGAGGCAACCCATGAATTTAATTGTTTTTACATGTTTTGAATGTTTTTGCAGGAATTATGTGTATTGCAGGTAGAACTTTTGCACCTGCAATGAGGAGAAGCTACTGCAGCTGCAACACAGAAGAATGATGCACCTACAACCACTACAGAAGCAACAAAAGCAGTTGGCCCAAAGACAAAGAAGCAGAAAAAGGAACCAAAGCCAGCAGTAAGGACAAGCAACAGGCTTAGGAGTGGAGCAACCAAGCAGTAAAACTTTTATATGTTTGTTTTAGTTTGTTTATGTTAAATACTGACTTTTTAATGCAGCTGCAATATTCCCTCTCCCATTCAGTAATGCAGTGAGGACACTGCTGATCTTTAAGTTGAGGGGATCTTTTGATTATTTTGTGAACAATATGCAGCGAATATATATAAGTATGTGTGTTTTATATATTTGTGTGTTAAAAGTCAGTAGTAGTTCTTTTATTTAAAGCAAAGTGTGTAACACCCCTCTTTTACTATTACAACTAAATAGACAATTATCAGAGTCACCTCAAAGGGCGCTACATTTTTCACCATTTTAAAAAAAAAAGACACCATTTATTCCAAAAAAAAATCTCCAAAATAATTTATATAAAAGAAATCACCAAGCAGCGGAAATATTAACCAGTTTAAACATCTCCAGAATTAACAATTAAAGACATCTCCAAAATTAATTAAAACAATTTCCAATAACTAAAATAATAGTTCAAAACGATAACTAACGACTCCCCGGTGCTACATATCAGAGCTGACACAGACCCAAACGAGAGAGGAAGCAAAACCTAGCAATTCCTCCACGAGCACTAGCGATCACCTGCAGCGTTGCCGCATGAGAGCAACATTCCAAGCAGAAGGGGTGAGTCTAACAGAGGTAATAAGCAGATGATAAAAATATGCTAGCATCAGGTAACTACAGCAACACAATACAATTACACCATATCACAGCACCAGATACCAAAGGAAAAGTCCATTTGACAGTGAACCACCAAAATTATAACATTCATAGACAATGGGATGATATGCAACCCCTCCAGTGGGCATATGCATGCGGTACCGATCACCAAAATGAGCCACGACGGGCATATCACCAACAAACACCAGAGGCAGAGCCTATATCACCAAAACATGCATATGACAATGCGACACCATGATTATGCACCAACTCACCATAACAAGTATTTAAAATAAATACTATATCACCAGAATCAAAACAAATGATTTCACCAAAAATAGCACCAAGTTGTAGCATCACAGCTACCACTAAACTCTCCTGAGCATACCAGCATCGCACCTGAAATATTAACACCAGACGGCTCCACAACGCGGACATAACGCACGCACACCACGCACAAGACTGGCGCACAGCGCCTAGGCACATCGCACCTACTTCAGCGAATTAATTAAAATAGCAAACGACATCGGATTTCAACAAATAAATACTTGTTGGAAAGCCCTATGGGTCTGGTTATCATCCCTAAGTTCAGTTTTTGAAGGAGAGTGTCCAATAGGTACAGTTTTCGAAAAGCACACAGGCTAGTTGCAAAAGAGGACAGTTTCTGTCCTTCAAATTCAAGCAATTCCAAAGTGACCAAAACTCAATCAAATTGCATGAAACTTGTGCATAAACTGGGGCAAATTTTGTCTAGTTTTCAAAGAAATTGGATTCGTTCGAAAAGGAGTTCTTTTGAAAACGTGGTGACCAAAACACTGACCCTGTGTCCAGATTGTTTCCAGAATCTTACTCTAACTTGTGGAATTCATATCTCGAGCTACACAACTCTAAACGCAACCAAACCAGTGCCAAATTAACAAGCATTAAGTCTATATTCCAGAAAAATAAACCACATAATTTTTCGGTCAATACAACATTCCCAGTCACCGAAATACCGAATCTATACCCAAATCGTTTCCAGAATTTTAACCTAACTTGTATCGCCTATAACTCGAGCTATACAACTCCGAATTTGACGAAACCAGTGCCAAAACGACCGGCGTTAAGTCTATTTTCAAAAACAATCAACCTCATAATTTTTGGATCAACCAAACAGCGCCAGTTTTAGAAAAACCGAACCTGTGTCCAGAATCGCTAAATTGCCAAACACCAAACCCTAACGGCAACGACACCGCAACCACCACAACAAAAACGACAATTCGACAACGCGACAACAACAATCAACCACGCACAGCAACAACAAAAACACGAACAATAACAACACCATCATCGTGATACAACAATCACGCAACAACAAATAACGAAACAAATCACAATAACGTGCAATAATCATCAAAGCACCAATCTCAACGAAAACACGATATGCAACAACACGAACAATTCAACAAAACCCTAGACTACCCACACATAATTATCATCAACCCATTATCAAGGTTAAGCCCACCCTTACCTCGAATAACGTAAGCTCCGGAACACGACGAACGAGACACGAACAAAACCACAGCAACACGAACGATCTCCTTTTGAAATTCTTCGCGAAACCCTCCTCTTCTCTCCCTCTTTGCGCCGCGTGCTCTCTCTCTCACTCTCACTTTCGTTTTTCTTTTGCTTGCTGCGAATGAGGGTTTGGCTTAAACCCCCAGGGTTTAAGTTGAGGGCTCAGTAAACACTGGGCTCTCTACGTCACCACCTCCTTTACTCGTTTCACCTCCTACGCATATAAAATATTAACCTTTTAATTTATCTATATCCCGCCTCCAAATTATTTTAATAATTCAATCAACTATTTTAATTAAATTATTTCCGGGGTGTTACAACCCTCCCCCACTTAGAATCTTTCGTCCTCGAAAACATACCTGATTCAAACAGCTCCGGATAGGACTCTCGCATCTTGCTCTCCAACTCCCATGTCATGCTTTCACCAGCAGCTCCTAACCAGACCACTTTCACCAGGTTTATCTCTTTGCCACGTAAAGTCTTCACTTCACGATCTTCAATTCGCACAGGCATTGTCTCCACAGTGAGATTATCCCGCACATGCACATCATCCATCGGAATCACATGGGACGGATCCGAAATATACTTCCGAAGTTGCGACACATGAAATACATCGTGCAAATTCGAAAGATTAGGCGGCAAGGCCACCCTATAAGCAACATTACCAATTCTCTCAGTGATCTGATACGGTCCAATGAAACGAGGAGTCAACTTCTTTGTCTTCAATGCACGCCCAACACCAGCCATAGGCGTGACTCTCAAAAACACATGATCACCAGCTTGGAATTCTAAATCCTTCCTTCTCTTATCATGATAGCTCTTCTGTCTACTCTGCGACGCTTTCATTTTCTCACGGATCAATTTCACCTTTTCAGTAGTCTCTCGAACAACCTCGGGTCCAAGAACAATACTCTCCCCAGATTCATGCCAACACAACGGAGTCCTACATCTCCGACCATACAATGCCTCGAACGGTGCCATCCCGATGCTAGAATGGTAACTATTGTTGTAAGTAAACTCGATCAACGGAATGTGAGTATCCCACGCACCTCCCTGCTCAAGAACACAAGATCTCAACAAGTCCTCCAACGACTGAATGGTCCTCTCTGTCTGCCCATCAGTTTGAGGATGATAAGCTGAACTCAACCTCAATTTAGAACCCAACGCTTCTTGCAAACTCTTCCAGAAATCAGAAGTGAACCTAGGATCTCTGTCAGACACAATGCACAAAGGAACACCATGCAACTTCACAACCACCTGAATATAAATCTCTGCCAATCTCGACACCGGATACGTGATATTGATAGGAATAAAATGAGCAGACTTCGTCAATCTATCCACAATCACCCAAATCGAATCGTGCCCCCTCACAGTATTAGGTAACCCTATCACGAAATCCATAGAAATACTATCCCACTTCCATTCCGGAATCTCCAACGGTTGCATCAACCCAGCAGGCTTCTGATGCTCAACCTTCGATTTCTGACAAGTCAAGCAGGAATACACAAACTGCGCCACATCACGCTTCATACCAGGCCACCAAAACATCTTCTTCAGATCCTGATACATCTTTGTAGCTCCCGGATGGATACTCAACTTACTCCTATGACCTTCTTCTAAAATTGCTCTTTTCATCTCCTCATCATCAGGAATGCAGATTCTTCCACGGTACTTCAATACATTCTGCGCATCCAACTCAAAGTCTTTATTCTCGGATTGATCAATCCCAACCATCAGGTCAACTAATTTAACATCTAACTTCTGAGCTTCTCGAATGCTAGCCATGAATTCATTATCAATCTTCAACATCCCCAATCTGACACTTTGAGGCGTCACTTCACAAACCAAACTCATATCCCTGAACTGCTCAATTAATTCGAGTTCTCTAACCATCATTGCTGACATATGCAACGTCTTTCGACTTAAAGCGTCAGCTACCACATTAGCCTTTCCCGGATGATAGTTCAAGCTAAAGTCATAGTCTTTCAGCAACTCCAACCATCTGCGCTGTCTCATATTCAACTCTTTCTGATCAAACAGATACTGCAAACCCTTATGATCACTGAACACCTCAAACCTCGAACCATACAGATAATGTCTCCAAATTTTCAACGCGAACACAACTGCAGCAAGTTCTAAATCATGGGTAGGGTAGTTCTTCTCATGAGTCCTCAACTGTCTCGACGCATAGGCAACTACCTTACCATTCTGCATAAGCACACCTCCCAACCCCATCTTGGAAGCATCACAATACACCACAAACGACTCTTCCGGATTAGGCAACGTCAGAACAGGAGACGTCGTCAACCTCTTCTTCAATTCTTTGAAGCTCTCTTCACAACAGTCATCCCAGATGAAAGCTTTACCCTTGCAAGTCAACTGAGTCAACGGAAGTGCCAACTTCGAAAATCCTTCTATAAACCTCCTATAGTAACCTGCCAGACCCAGAAAACTTCTAATCTCAGTAACTGACTTCGGAGACTCCCATTGTAACACGGCATCAACCTTAGACGGATCCACGGCAATTCCATTCCCCGAAATAACATGACCCAGGAAGCTAACCTCCTTCAACCAAAACTCACACTTAGACAGCTTCGCATATAATTTCCTGTCCCTCAGAATTTCCAATACCAATCTCAGATGTTCTGCATGCTCCTCTTCTGACTTAGAATAAATTAGGATGTCGTCAATGAATACCACCACAAACCGATCCAGATACTCACGAAAAATACGAATCATGTACTCCATGAACACTCCCGGCGCATTAGTCACACCGAAAGGCATCACGGAATACTCATAATGCCCATAACGGGTTCTGAAAGCTGTCTTCTGAATGTCTTCGTCTTTCACCTTGATCTGATGATAACCCGATCTCAAATCTATTTTACTGAACACCTGAGCACCCACCAACTGATCCATTAAGTCATCAATCCTCGGAAGCGGATACTTGTTCTTAATAGTCACCTTATTCAGCTGCCGATAGTCTACGCACAACCTCATACTACCATCTTTCTTTTTCACCAACAACACTGGAGCTCCCCACGGCGACACACTTGGCCTCACAAATTTCTTTTCAAGCAGATCCTCGAGTTGCTTCTTCAGTTCTGACAATTCAGATGCAGACATTCTATACGGTGCCATAGACACAGGTTTAGTATCAGGTACCAGATCAATAGCAAACTCAACCTCTCTCTCTGGTGGTACATCCGGAATCTCGTCGGGAAAAACCTCAGAAAACTCTCGCACCACCTGCAACTCATCAACCTTCGCTTGGCTCTCAGCAGACAATGACGCCATTAATGAAAACAACTGGACATCTTCCCTCATTACCCTATGCAACTGACCAGCAGACAACAAACCAGACTCTTCCTCTTCAGGAGAAAAGAAACTCACAGACATTTCATGACAGTTGATATGAACATGGTTATCAACTAACCAGTCCATACCTAGAATAACATCCATTCCGCTCAGCGGCAAACAAATCAAGTCAACGAGAAAATCATTACCGAATATCGATAAAGGGCATTTAGCACAAACAACCGAGGTAGTCACCGAACCCTTAGCCGGAGTATCGATAACCATCTCCCTCAACATAGGAGATAAAACAAGATCTAATTTCTCAACACATGCAGTAGCAATAAAATAATGGGTAGCACCAGTATCAATAATAGCAATGAGAGGAGAATTATTAATATAGCATGTACCTCTGATCTCATTCACTGCATCTGACCCCGCCAGAGCGAACACCTTCCCAACGGACCTTTCTTTCTTCGGTTTAGGACACTGAGTGCTGATATGACCACCCTCACCACAGTTGTAGCATAACACATCCTTTCGATCACAGCTAGACGCCATATGACCCTCTTTACCACACTTGTAGCACTTCTTCACATCACCTGGACAGTCAGGACGCTTATGACCGGGTTTACCACACTTGTAACATACCACACTAGCAGCAGCATCTCCCCCACTAGGTCTCTTACCCACAGCAGTTCTCTGATTGCCCTTACCAGCTGGAACCTCATACGGCTTCCCACGACTCGAGAAATTCTTCTGCCTATCCCTCATGACTCTAGAATGAGCATTACTGTCTTCCTCCAAGATTCTGCAGCTGTCAATCAACTCCGAGAACACCCGAATTTTCTGATACCCTATCGCCTTCTTGATATCAGCCTGCAACCCATTTTCAAACTTGATGCATTTGGAGAATTCAGCACCAGCCTCACCATAATGTGGATAGAACTTCGCCAATTCAATGAACTTGGCAGCATACTCAGTCACCGACATATTACCCTGCTTCAGCTCCAGAAACTCAATCTTTTTCTTCCCACGGACATCTTCAGGATAATACTTTCTCAAAAATTCTCTGCTGAACACAGCCCAAGTGACCTCTTCATTCACAGTCGCCAACCTCTGCCTCACCTCCAACCACCAGTCATCAGCCTCCTCTGCCAGCATATGAGTACCATACCTGACTTTCTGCGCCTCAGAGCAATCCATAACACGAAAGATTCTCTCCATCTCTTTCAGCCACGCCAAAGCACCATCAGGGTTATACTTGCCCTTAAAGGTAGGAGGATTCTCCCTCTGAAACGTAGCCAAACTGCGCGACCCAGCATCACCAGCAGCACCTGGGTTATTCTCCACAGCTTGAGCCACAGCCTGCAAAGCAGCAGCGAGTGCAGCATCGTTCCGTCCTGCCATCTCAACCTAACACTGCAACAGAAACTATAATCAGAAACGAGTAACAATTACTCAAGTGTTACTCGACTCGACGACTCGACAACTTGGCCGGACAGACCGAACTGCTCTGATACCACTAATGTAACACCCCTCTTTTACTATTACAACTAAATAGACAATTATCAGAGTCACCTCGAAGGGCGCTACATTTTTCACCATTTTAAAAAAAAAAGACACCATTTATTCCAAAAAAAAATCTCCAAAATAATTTATATAAAAGAAATCACCAAGCAGCGGAAATATTAACCAGTTTAAACATCTCCAGAATTAACAATTAAAGACATCTCCAAAATTAATTAAAACAATTTCCAATAACTAAAATAATAGTTCAAAACGATAACTAACGACTCCTCGGTGCTACATATCAGAGCTGACACAGACCCAAACGAGAGAGGAAGCAAAACCTAGCAATTCCTCCACGAGCACTAGCGATCACCTGCAGCGTTGCCGCATGAGAGAAACATTCCAAGCAGAAGGGGTGAGTCTAACAGAGGTAATAAGCAGATGATAAAAATATGCTAGAATCAGGTAACTACAGCAACACAATACAATTACACCATATCACAGCACCAGATACCAAAGGAAAAGTCCATTTGACAGTGAACCACCAAAATTATAACATTCATAGACAATGGGATGATATGCAACCCCTCCAGTGGGCATATGCATGCGGTACCGATCACCAAAATGAGCCACGACGGGCATATCACCAACAAACACCAGAGGCAGAGCCTATATCACCAAAACATGCATATGACAATGCGACACCATGATTATGCACCAACTCACCATAACAAGTATTTAAAATAAATACTATATCACCAGAATCAAAACAAATGATTTCACCAAAAATAGCACCAAGTTGTAGCATCACAGCTACCACTAAACTCTCCTGAGCATACCAGCACCCCACCTGAAATATTAACACCAGACGGCTCCACAACGCGGACATAACGCACGCACACCACGCACAAGACTGGCGCACAGCGCCTAGGCACATCGCACCTACTTCAGCGAATTAATTAAAATAGCAAACGACATCGGATTTCAACAAATAAATACTTGTTGGAAAGCCCTATGGGTCTGGTTATCATCCCTAAGTTCAGTTTTTGAAGGAGAGTGTCCAATAGGTACAGTTTTCGAAAAGCACACAGGCTAGTTGCAAAAGAGGACAGTTTCTGTCCTTCAAATTCAAGCAATTCCAAAGTGACCAAAACTCAATCAAATTGCATGAAACTTGTGCATAAACTGGGGCAAATTTTGTCTAGTTTTCAAAGAAATTGGATTCGTTCGAAAAGGAGTTCTTTTGAAAACGTGGTGACCAAAACACTGACCCTGTGTCCAGATTGTTTCCAGAATCTTACTCTAACTTGTGGAATTCATATCTCGAGCTACACAACTCTAAACGCAACCAAACCAGTGCCAAATTAACAAGCATTAAGTCTATTTTCCAGAAAAATAAACCACATAATTTTTCGGTCAATACAACGTTCCCAGTCACCGAAATACCGAATCTATACCCAAATCGTTTCCAGAATTTTAACCTAACTTGTATCGCCTATAACTCGAGCTATACAACTCCGAATTTGACGAAACCAGTGCCAAAACGACCGGCGTTAAGTCTATTTTCAAAAACAATCAACCTCATAATTTTTGGATCAACCAAACAGCGCCAGTTTTAGAAAAACCGAACCTGTGTCCAGAATCGCTAAATTGCCAAACACCAAACCCTAACGGCAACGACACCGCAACCACCACAACAAAAACGACAATTCGACAACGCGACAACAACAATCAACCACGCACAGCAACAACAAAAACACGAACAATAACAACACCATCATCGTGATACAACAATCACGCAACAACAAATAACGAAACAAATCACAATAACGTGCAATAATCATCAAAGCACCAATCTCAACGAAAACACGATATGCAACAACACGAACAATTCAACAAAACCCTAGACTACCCACACATAATTATCATCAACCCATTATCAAGGTTAAGCCCACCCTTACCTCGAATAACGTAAGCTCCGGAACACGACGAACGAGACACGAACAAAACCACAGCAACACGAACGATCTCCTTTTGAAATTCTTCGCGAAACCCTCCTCTTCTCTCCCTCTTTGCGCCGCGTGCTCTCTCTCTCACTCTCACTTTCGTTTTTCTTTTGCTTGCTGCGAATGAGGGTTTGGCTTAAACCCCCAGGGTTTAAGTTGAGGGCTCAGTAAACACTGGGCTCTCTACGTCACCACCTCCTTTACTCGTTTCACCTCCTACGCATATAAAATATTAACCTTTTAATTTATCTATATCCCGCCTCCAAATTATTTTAATAATTCAATCAACTATTTTAATTAAATTATTTCCGGGGTGTTACAAAGTGTGTTTTAAGAAGCATGATCAGCTAGAAAACCTTGTTTTGAGAAAAACAAGTGCATTTTTCAAAAAAACTGAACATCTTTTTGGGGAAACATCAAGTGTTGTGGCCTAAGTTCAGAAAGTGATCAAGAATATTTGAGCTTCAACACTTAAAACTCACTGATTTGAAGAAAGGAACTCAACTAATGAGGAAATAAATTGATGCCAAGGATAGTCTTAGTGAGTCAAGATCAATTGTTAAAGTTTTAGTAAAAATGGGGAGTAGCATAAAGAGATAAGTTTGGGGGTGCAACAATGAATACAAAGGCAAAAGAGGTTCAATCTTAGGAAGCCAGTACAAACAGAAAAAAAAACTTTGATCTTCTCACTCAAAATTCCACAAAAGCTGTATTGATCCAGATCATATAAGCTGTATCCGTTCCAAAATTGCATGAAAAAGAAAGAAAAAAGAAGAAAAAGAAAAAGAAGGAAAAAATGCAAAAAGGGGAATAGCGAGGAGGACAATACAGCTACAATCATCAAAGAAGAAAACCAGATGCAACAAAAATCACTGAAACTCATTGCACCTGCAATGAATCAATACCATTGCACCTGCAACACCAAAGTATATTGCACCTACAATACCAAAATTCAACATTGCACCAAACACGTAGAAAGCACTGGTCTAGATTGAGCTTTCTTGATAAAGACCCTCTGTTGTGCTTTGAAGCATCCTCAACACTTATGGAAATTGTTAGTCTAAAACCCATTTTTAAAGAATTTTTAACTTGATCAAACGTGAACTTTTTCAATCCAAAAGCTAAGTGGATTTTCCAAACTTAGGGAAAGAACCAATCTGAAGGTCAGTGAAGTCACACACTCACACAAAAGAGCTCAAATAAACTTTGAATGTTTGAAGAACCTATGGTTCACAAGCTTTGTGGGAAACATAGAGTTTAGTTTCTAGAGAATGCACTTATTGAAAAATATGTCTTGAAGGAACTAGCTGATCTGATCTTCTGAAAACTCATCTAGGAGTGCTTGTTAATCTTGTTTCGTTTTTAGTCATTACTTGAGGACAAACAATGATTTAAGTTTGGGGGTGTGATAACTCTATTTTATATAGTTATTTACACTTCTTAAAGCTTGAATTATTGTAAGAACTCAGTAATTTGTTAATCCAAATAAAGAATAATAGTTGAAATCAGCATCATTTAGCTTTGGAACTCATTAGAATTGAATTTCATAATTTGTGGTATTTTTTGATGTGTTTGTTGAATATTGTAGATGCAATGGAGACCGCAAAAGGTGCACCTGCAATAAGCTGTAAAAAGCAGAAGACAGGAGCATTGCACCTGCATCATACCCAAGCATTGCACCTGCATCTATTGCAGCTGCATCAACTCAAGTAACACAGAATTGCTCCTACAACCTGATGATGTCAGCAAATGCAAGTGGCAAGCGCAAGTTGGCCAAGTTGTTGAAGGTGGCGCCAAGTTCATGCATCTAGCCTCAAGTATCACACTTTTTACTTGACAAGAAGAGAGAGAAACAACTTGGTGATCAAGGAAGATGGATCATGAAGCCTATAAATACCACCCTCTTCTCCATTTGAAGGACACTCAATTCTTATCATTCAACAATACATTTTATATTCTAGTTTCTAGTTTTAAGTAGATTTATTTCTCTGGTAAGTTGTAGTACTCAACAAAGCTTCAAGTAAGTGAGATAGTGATACTTCTAAGACCTAGACATAGGATACCATAGTTCATGGGATGATCTGTAGGAGTTTGATTAGGCAAGGGTGAACTTATTTAGAGCTTAGAAATAAGACTTGTAATGAAGCCCTGAAGATAAGTACTGAAAAGTACAAAACTGTTAGTACTGCATCCATTGCAGGTGCAATCATTGTAACCGCAAGACATTGCAGGTGCAATGATTGTAGCAGTAAACCATTGCAGGTGCAATGGTTGCAGAATCATCAATTATAACATTATACATTCAAAGTGAACTTACTTAAGTAAAAGCATTCCAACCATATTTCTCAACTGATTCACAACTTACATTTACTTGTTTTTAATTTACAATTTGTCTATACACACACCACAATCATCATTCATTTTATATTTTATTTTTGTTATCATTGACTCTACTATTAATTTAAACTTAGTAAAATTAATTCAATCCCTGTGGGTACGACAACCTTCTTATCTCTATATTACTTGTTAAAGACTGTGTATACTTGCACATATATTTTACCACAACAGCAAGATGTCGTGCTACCACTAGAAATCAGTGTAACCTCATTGAGAGTGGCACGGCAACACTCCCTTAGTATGGATGAGTATCAGCAAGCCATGTTGATGGAGCTGGACTCGGTGGATGACGACAGACTGGCTGCCCTCAACAGGATAGAAATGAATAAAGTCAAGACGGCCCGAGCCTACAACATAAACGTTAAACCAAAGCAGTTTGTTGAAGGAGACCTCGTATGGAAGGCCATTTTGCCACTAGGGAGGAAAGACCCCAATTGGGCAAGTGGTCCCCGAATTGGGATGGGGCCTATATCGTTAGCGAAGTATATCATGGTTGAGCATATCGTCTAATCACTCTAGACGGAGAAGAATTTGAAACGAAGATAAATGGCAAATACCTTAAAGCATATTATCCTACTCTATGGGAAAGTACGCGGGGAATTGAAAGATGGATTTAAAGAAAGTAACAGAAATATTGTCAAATTGGCTGGTCACACACCTACGGCCTAGTGAAGAAATGAAAGCAAAAAACAGAAGCAAAATCACCAAGGCACCCTCAGTTCTCGGCAGCCGAATCTGCTTCCGCTGCAAGGGAAAACGCTTGCTGGGTGATCACCGGACCAGAAGTAGCAGCCGCAGATGTTTCAGCAGCAGGGATAGAAGCCCGACGAGCACGCAGCCTTTCCTAGGAAGAAACTGCAGATCTCTTTGGCCAGCCTGAAAGTAATAGAGGAAGCCCTCCTTCTGAGTCTCCAAATCTTTAACTTGATTAGCCAGGGGCTTAGCTTGGTCATACAAACGCTTCTGGTCTTCCAAGATCTTAGCAAGCTTGGCGGCCGCCTCCTCTCTCTGAGGGAATAAGAGCTGCAGCTCTCGTTGGAGATCAGACATTATACCTTCAATTGTTTCAATCCTGTTGTCAATCATCCAGTTCTTATCTATCACCGACAAGCGCTCTGCTTCCTTCTCATCATAGGTTGCCAGACAAGTCCAGCACTCATTCTGCAGGGCACTCAAGTGGTCCATCGCTTGCTACGCACCGTCCCTAAGGGCCTTGGCCGCCGAGTAGTTCCGAGAGATTTCTAGAAGACCGTAACCCATATCCTTCAACGCCCGCCGCCTGGACTCTTGCAAACCTTCCACGGAAGCTAGACGAAAGGCGAGCAATCTCAAATCGGCCAGCTGGGTATGATCAGTGATAACTTCCCCTTGAAGGGCATCCTCCAGTCTCTGCAGCTCCGTCTCCGAGGGGGAAGGTGCTTGAGATTTTCCCCGAGAAGCGAAGAACTCGGCTACCTCGGCCCCAAGAGCTGGGTGGGGAGTTGGAGGAAGAGGGGAGTGCTGAGCAGAAGTAAAAGCCTGCAAGAAGAAATCGCTGTGAGAGAAAGGGAGAGATATCAAGGGTTAAAGAGAAGAGAAAGTGGACGGCACTGTACCTTATGCCTTTTCGCAAGAGAAGAGACGCCCCCCCCCCCCCCCCCCACTCCCCTCTCCGCACCAGCTCTCGTAGTCGAGGGGGTTCTTATAGGGGCATCATCCTGTCCTCCTGGGTTTGAATCTGACCAGAGCAAAGGAGTTGGAGCAACAATTGAAACACGAGCAAACAAGAAAACCAAGATAAAAACGAAAACATACTTGTTGAAGGCCGGGAGTGGGTTGCAGGACGCCGAGAAGAGGTTGTGGCAACAGGCGTTCTGGAAGGAGTGGCACTGGAGCTAGCAAGGATTCTGGAAGGAGTGGTTCCTAAACGGCCAAGGCATCGCGATAAGCACTCCCTGAGGGTAGGCAAGCTCTTTAACACCAGGCCACCAGTTGGTGAAAGAGTAGGTCGTCCCCACACAGACCCGGAAGTGTGCCCAGACGCCCTCCGTAAGCTTACGTTGGTTGTCATCAATCAACTTGCAGACCTGGGACTCGGACAAACCAGTGCGTCGGGCAGGACCAGCTAATGCTTGGTAAGGTAGAGGAATATGCTGCAGGAGGCCAAACTGGCGGCACACGAAGTTTGGATGGTAATACTCCGCAAGGACCTTACTATACCGGGAGGTAGCAAGGTAACCAATTGGCAAATCCCTCGCCACCACAGTAGAGAGCCAACTGTCGCGAGCGGGCCGAGAGTTCCACCTGAGATTGATCCCTTTGAGGGCTAAAAATCCAATCTGGACCGAAGTTCTTGTCGAGAATAGGACACCACACCACTTCACCAGGAGACATCCACAAGAGGGCCTCCGCAAATTGGGCTGGACTTATGTCACGAACAGGTGTTTCCCAAAGATGAGGCCCCAAGCACCGAGTCATCGACGGTCTAGGGATGTCAAGGCCAGCAGACAGTCGAAGAAACCACAGGGGTCCCTGTAGTTTGGAAACACGACCATTGTCCCTAATCTGGTCCAGCACAACCCTAATACCCCTGTAGAGCTCGCCGAGGAAGTAGGGAGCCCAGGCAAAAACTTCACCAGAATAGCACATCGTGGCGATGAAGGGTTGCAATTCCTGAACGACGCAGGCCAAAGCATACATGAGGAACGCCGTATGCTCCGCATCAGAAACCTCCCCACTGGTCTTGGCATTTGCAGCAAGAAACCTGGAGTACATGCCACCCTCGTGGGCGTGACCAAGATTCACGTTCTTGGGCAGTTTGCCGGGATGGATGCTATGGCCATGCGCCGACAGACCAGTAATGGCAGAAACGTCCAGGACAGTAGGGGTCATCATGCCCCAAGGGAACACGAACGCATTAAGTTGGGAAGACCAGAAGCCTAGTAGAGGGATGAGAACGTTGAAATCATAGGGAACATAAGAGGTTGAAAGGGAGATCATGTCATACAAACCCCAGCCAGTCCAGGTGTCTCTCTTGGAGGATTGGAGACGATCGAACCAGACGCGGTACTCTTCGGTAGGCTTGGCCCACCCCTGGTCTCGGTCACTTTGGCGGTCAAAGTGAACCAATCATGGGAGATGGGTAGGCTACCGGCTGGGCCAAAAATCTCCTTGAAAGCCTCCATGCTTGTAGGAACCGTGGACGCAATGGGCTGGATGGTCACGCCTCCGCTGACGGCAATCAGTATGTCCCGTGATGAGACCTCATGCAAAGGACCCCCGGAGGGGGAAGAAGAAGCGGAAGGGCTGTCGCCGCCGCCGTAACTATGGTCTCTATTTTGGGAATCGGAGTTGGAAGACATGACGTATGAAGGATGGAAGGATGAGGGGGACTCGAGTAGAGAGAAGAACAGTTTTGGGCAGGAGTAAGTAACTGTACAGGGGTAATGATGAAGGCTATTTATAGCTTCGCAAAACTCAGCCGGCTTGTTCTTGGGAACCGTCGGGCAGTTGTTTCGATTCGTGCGGAGCGCCAAGTGTCATGTAGTAGCAGTTACGTCCCCTCTAATCGTCACTTCAAAATCATTTCAAGGGTTTTCGTACCGTCAATCACGTCCTCAAGGCCGCACGACAGCACAAAAAGGGGGACAATTGTTAACACCCAAAAATAAATGGGTCGTAGGCCGAGGATCGAAAGGCAAAAAGGGGAGTATGGCGTGAAGGTAAGCCATAAAACAAGGGGCAAAAGGGTATTTTGCCAAGAAAGAGTGAACCCAAGAAGGTCCTCAGGGCGCATTAAACGGAGGGAACCCCCGAGGGAGGACTATGCCCGAGGACCAATGACTTAAGCCGAAGGAGAGTGTTAACCCTATCCTATAGAGTGCCAAGGCTTCGGTAGCTCGGACGCCTGAACCATTACCTAAGGTGGGGCCAGGATAGCCGAGCCACCATATGGCAAGACACGGCACGAAGGAATAACGTGGGAACGGTTGAAGTTCAAACGGAAGAGCGAGGCTGGAAAACTCGGAGCAACGAGCACTCACCCCACTAACCGTGCCAGTGGGATCGTGGGCAGTTACTTCGCTTCGTTGAGGGCCTATGAAGCAATGAGAGCCGTTGATCTTAGATCAATCCAACGGCTGGCAAATGTTGGCTAGTTTAGAGACCGATGAGGGTTGTGTATATATATAGCATTAGAGTGAATTGTAAAGACACACATCAATCAAATCAAACTCTACGTTTATTTCATTTATCTTCTTTATCGCATTTCTTGCCTTTATTTTATTTTTATGCATTAGCCGTAGTATTCCAACACTCGCGTCCCTTCTCACCTTGCCTGACCCTTTCTAGAGGAGTCAGGAAACCCATAGTTGAGGAGCAGAGTTCCCTCCTCGACGCAATTGCTTGAAGAAAAAGGAATCAAAGACTGTCCAAACGTCTGGCCGACACCACGGCTAGGACCTAAGAGTTTGACAACAACAATTACATATCCTTTTTGATATTGTATCAATGACGCGAGATGGTTAACGTTTTATTAATCTAAACCCGGTCATAGATCAATAATATGTTAAAGAATGGACTCATAGTTCATTAGAGTTAATTGATAATAATTGTATAAGAATGATAGGTCGCTAAAGACTTATACGGGTGACGACCCAAGAGGATAGTACACTAGGAAGAGGGAAGTCATGAGCCCTCGAGCTAGGCCCAAAGATGTATTCACCGAGATGCATATGCTGAACTGGGTTCACAGCAAACCGAAGAAAAGAAAAATGGTTTAAGGTGTTGTGCTAGATTAATAAAAGAGGATAGTACATAGCCATCAAGAATTGGGTTGTGAAATATATATATATATATATATATATATATATATATATATATATATATATCATATAAATAGTACATAGTCATCAAGAATTGGACTATGGACTATAGAACATAATTGAACCGAGAGCTGTTAGGGGTCACGTAAGAACTCACTGAGATATGTTATGTCACTCTATCATTGTTGTTTTTTTACAGATAAAAAGGGAAAGAAGAAGGCTAAGCGGCACGAGTAGGTAGTGTCTTTATCCATGATTATTAGTTTTTCCCTCGTTGTTTCTGTTTGGATTATGTAACTTGCTTTGTTGCTAAGTTGTATAAACCGCTTCCGTAATTTCCTCTGTTTTTGGATATTGAACAGTTGGACAAGTTATGTCTTTAAGCACTTGAGAACCTAAGTACTTGAGTTATGGATTTTTGATACGTACTTATGTATTGTATTTTATTGACTCTTGAATCGGAATTCAAAGAGTTTTAGTTTGGTTCAATATCTGAGACAGAAATTTTTATACTCTGATGTATGCTAAAATATATGTTTTGGTATTTCTATCGTTTAGAAATACTAGGGTGTTATACAAAGTCTTGATGAAATTCGGAAACAGTGGATCAATCTCTTGAATTTAGCCTTTCATTAGCACAAAGATGAAAATACAGTGGTCTTGTTCTATTGTTTGCAAAAACATGACTCCTCATTTCTGAATGAGAAGTATGAAATATAGGACTTTGCCTCAGATGGGCATAAAAACGGGTCTAAAAGCCCAAGACCATATGGCGCAAAACTTATTTTTACAAAAGAAATTTTGCAGGTTTGGTAAATCGCGTTTTTGACTGCGAATACTTCTAAACTAGGCATTGGTGTCAGCATAAGAACTGTAGCCCTTTCTTTTAGCTTTCCAACCCGCAAAGATCACCGGATTCCGATAACTACAGCCCAACTTATGGTCTACATAAGAAAAAGGGTTATAGTAGAGAATTACTTGTAAATATCACGTAAGCTCGATTAAAACCCGAAACAATAAAACACGTCAAAACTTGAATATTAGGCCCGAAATACAACAAAAATGGCTAAAAGTAATTCTAGACTTGTGGAGCAAATAAATGAAAGAAAAAATACATTAAAAATAAAAAACATTTTTCCGTAGCCGAGAGTTGAACCTGGAATTCAAGTAAGAGAACTTAACTAGGTGTGTGACTACGGAATTTATGATATTTCAGGAAACCAGTGTTATAAATGTTAGTATCTCAATAAATATATACTTATCATAACTCTAGTACCAAAACTAGAATCAAGCGGCATAAGACATAAAAAAACTGAAAATAATCACACCTAAAAATATTGAATTTATATAACTCAATTTAATTAACAAAAATGCCACTCTAAACAAGTACTATAAGAGTCGTGCACATAAACTTATTGTTATTTGATTTTGTGATAATTTTTATTTGTTTATTGGTTTATGCTTCCACTTATTCGAGAATTGCAGGATCTATCACGAGTTTTAAAGGATCCAATTTCTTATTCATATTTTATTCCTGTTTGACTATAGAACTAATCGAGCAAGCATCAACGAATTCTATGAGAATTCCTACAAGGATTAAGCATCCCACTGAATTCATAACAATAGTTAAGGATCAAGCATCTCAATACTACAATTAATTTAAAACTCAATTCCGGAAAACCCTACACTAAACGTAGTTGTCACTATCAATCCTTATAAAAATTGAAGCAAACAATTTGAATGGTGAAGGATTGAATGTAAATGAATAACATACTAAACGAAATTAACATAAAATCAAACCTCAAAGTCTTGATGAAATTCGGAAATAGTGGATCAATCTCTAGAATTTAACCTTTCATGAGAACATAGATTAAAACACAGTGGTCTTGTTCTATTGTTTGCAAAAAAACGTGACTCCTCGTTTCTGAATGAGAAAAATGAAATATAGGGTTTTGCCTCAGATGGGCATAAAAACGGGTCCAAAAGCCCAAGACCATTTAGCGCAAAACTTATTTTTACAAAAGAAATTTCGCAGGTTTGGTAAATAGCGTTTTTGACTGCGAATACTTTTAAACTAGGCCTTGGTGTCAGCATAAGAACTTCAAAAGCTACAAGCGATCAGAAGCTACACTGCTCAGAAGCTCCCAACGGCTACTTGCTTTGACTGTGTATGGCTCCTGCACATGCACACGAAAGTCAACCTGGTTAGCTTTAGAAGCTCTCAACGGCTATCTCAAGCTACTTGGAAGGAATTGTAATGGATCTATATTGGTGGAAACCTCTATAAAAAAACCAATAGATGATCACATTCAAGGTGTGAGAGTAGACTACAGCCCAAGATAATTCTTCCACTCATATGGCTCCATATATAGCTTCTGAAGCTCCTAATCAAAGCTTTTGAAAGTCTATTATCTCATCAACCATACTCAGTGAGCTTACACATTCATATGAGAATTTATTCTGAGTATGCTTTAGCCTAGGAAGGGAACACTGACACAAATCTTGTAATCACCCTAGATAAGTTAGTTCCTTATCTGTTTACCTTCTTAACAAGCCATGTGTTTCCCGATTGTTAATGAAGTAGCCTAAGTAGGTCTTAGGGGTTAAATACCTTCCCAGCAATAAACATTGGTTGTTGTATTGTGAAGGAAAAGTGCTAAGGAATTTTCCTTAGAGGTTTAAGTTGCTAGAACTTGGAAAAAACTAGTGTTACAGTTGATAGAGCTGTGGAAGAAAACTATCAAGTTGTAGCCTATGATGGCTTGTATGCTATTCTGTGAAGTAGTGGAAAATCTCACTAGATGTGAGGAGTAGATGTAGCCATTGTTGGGTGAACCACTATAAATCTCTCTGTGTGATCTAGTGCCTTATTAACAGCTTGCTCATCATAGTCTATGCTCAATTAAACTAATAATTCTTCCACTCTATTGTAAGCATCGACTTACAATCTCAATAATTTACAATCATGAGCTATCATTTAAACACCTAAACTTTGTCTTAAACCATCAACCCTCTCTCAATACACTGAACATACGTCATCTATGTGAGAACATCTGAATTACATGGAAACACAACTTCAAATAATATTCTCACATATCTTATCCTGTGTTAGAAGATCATATCCAACCACTCCTATGTCTATATTCTCAACACTGCTAGAGAACTCAGAAGATATTCAAACACTCTCAAATACACTCAAACTATCTTCTCAGTAACCTACATATTTACCCATCACCAATATGTATTCTCATGAATGATGGATTCAAAAGATACAAAGTATCTTTTGACTATGCTTCCTTAGTCATCTTAAGTTCAGTAGATCAGCTTGACACTTAAGTATACTGGTTGATCCATATAAAAGTTTAAAATGGGTCACAATTCGAATCCTCCATTTCTTGTGACTCTAGTTGACTTTTATTCACTTTAGCTGCCTCTCAGCTCAAAGCAATTGCAAAAAATTATATTTACCTCACTCGAAGGGACTGGGATTTTAAACTCGCGACATATCAAATAAAATATCATGTCTTACTCAACTAAACCAAACCCTTGAAATTATTGTTGGACTCGTCTAAAGACTACTTCTTAACTAATAATTCACAAATGAGTCAAAAAAAACTAATAATTAAAAAAGTGACAAGCCTGGGTTAACAAAACCGACATAAAAAAAGGTCATACTTTGTACCACCCCCTAGCTACTCAGTAGACACCCCATCACTCTCAAAATCCCCAAATTACCTCTTTTCTAATATAACTGATTTTTACTGGTTTGGACGATGCTCGTCCGAACCGTTTCGGAGCACGTTGCTCCGAACCTCTTCTAATATAACTGAAAGGAAAAAGGGGTGTTTCTGTGTGTTATTAACTGGTTCGGACGATGCACGTCAGAACCGGTTCGGAGCACGATCCTCCGAACCTCTTCTAATGTAACTGAAAGGAAAAAAGGGGGGTGTTTGTGCTTTATTAACTGGTTCAGAGCACGGTCCTCCGAACCATCGTAGGAGCATAAGATTCATTAGTGGCATTTTGGTCTTTTCACGTATAGAGGGTGTTTACTGAGTAGAAGGGGTTTGTACGAAGTATGTTCCTAAAAATACTGGAGGCATTTGGATACGTATTGTGCGAAGTGGGATATTGTGGGCTTTAAATA
This sequence comes from Astragalus glycyphyllos, assembly GCA_963573325.1. NCBI lineage: Eukaryota > Viridiplantae > Streptophyta > Magnoliopsida > Fabales > Fabaceae > Astragalus > Astragalus glycyphyllos. The sequence goes on along the minus strand of OY754314.1, from coordinate 27,958,181 downwards.
TGTTAGGGGGGTTATTAAGAAAAACCTTGTGAGGTGGCAACGGAATAATGAGTTTTTTTTTTTGACATGTAGGAAATAATGAGGTTGATGAAAAAGTTTGGCACCAGAAAGAACAAAGAGTGATTAATATGGATTTTGTATCGTTAGCTTTTCATACCTTTGTTGATTTTAGACATTTTTAGGAAAGAGAAAGATAAGAAAGAAAAATAAATAAGAATGAGATGAAAAGACTTAAATTAGAGAGATAGACACATGAAGTGATGCATTTCCCGCCATAAAAGCATTGAATACATACCCGCTTACAGAGGCAGCCCTAGGTTGTGTTCTGGCTGAACCCTCTAAAAAGTGTGTACTAGTTCTCATATATAATTTTTTTGAATCCCCTAAAATTTTAAATTTGCACCAGTATCCTTAAAATTGCATCTAATTTGCTCCCAATTTTTAATACATCTGTCTTATTAATCTATGTAAGGGGCTATTTATAAAAAATTTGGAAGTAATTTTACCGATATCACATAGTTTTACGGACTACTTCTCATTTTCATATACTTTAAGATTTAAATAGGAAGGGGCGTGTAAACTTAGAGACTAATTTGACGATTTACTCTTAAATAAATTTGGGGTTAGACAACTTGATTCCTTAATTTTAGTAAATTGAGTGGGGATAGCTAGAAAAAAAATTAAACGCTAACCAACATTTTTGTTAATAATATTTTTTGCATCCCCGGCCTAAGGTCTTGGGTCTGCCAGTGCCCACTTAATTAGCTTCTTTGTTTTTTGTTCGCACAATTGTTGTCTACTCAAGAGTGTCTCTACACTTTCAACGAAAGACTAATCCCCCATCGTGCTTTAATTCCAATTTCGCACTGACCAACACAAAATTTATTCACTGCAAAATGAATTCATGAACACCGAGTCGACCCTCCATCTCCTTAGAGTAGATTAAGTCACTATGCGACGATGTTGGTTAATATAGCCTCTTTCTAAGTCATTATATTGTATATATCACCTATTCCTAAGGTGGATTTTAAGTTCCACCACCCATTGTTTGTGTGGACCGGTCCCCATAGCCTGTTACACCATAGATTTAATATATATATATATATATATATATATATATATATATATATATATATATATATATATTAGATGGTTTAGATTGGAGATAGGTTAATTGTTTAGTAGGTTTTAGCCATTGTTTACATGAATTGCAACGACGGGCCTATGAAAATTTAAATATACGATTTCACCCAACTTTAAAAAAAAAAAACTTAAGTATTGTAAATGTTAATTTAATTGTTTATTAATAAAACAGTATAAAATAATTTTCAAAAAAACGTGGAAAGAAAAAAAAAATTGATATCATAAGTTAGAATAAAATAGATACTGTAACGTTAGATTGAAGAAAATAAATTTTATTCCGAATAATTGACTTTAAAAAGAATTGTAAAACCATTTTTGTTGGTTATTTAGTGAAAAATGTTATTGAGTTATTGAAAAAAGTGGTTATTAATTTTTTATATTATTGGAATTTTAAAAAGACGTCAAATGGAATAAAAGATGTTTTTAGAATGAGCAAAGCAAATATTTATTAAGATGATTTTGATAATTATTTATTTTGCAATGGTTACGTTAGAAAAGCATGGGTTTGATAAAATGATTTTGTTTTTGTAACTCAGTTTGTGGTGATTTTTGTTTTGACACACAGTCATTGAAATAAAAGAAAAGAATAATATATAATTGTTTTGCAGAAAGTATCACAGGATTTGATCCTACCTCAATGGTAAACTGAAAGTGTTTAGTCGTTATTTGCATCTCGCATGTTCTGGAGTGGGAATTTTGTTTCTACGATTTTTAATACATGTAGGTTTTTTTAGTATTGGATTGTGGAATAAAATATGTGGGCCTGGTAAAGTATCATAAGTTCGAAACAACATTAACACTCCTAAGAAGGTTTTTTTTTTACCCCCACCATCTTTCCATATACTCTTACAAGATTATTTTTGACGAAAATACAACTAAAAAAATTGACCAAAATCGTATATATATCACCATATATATACGACTTCGAAAATTTGAAATTGTATATATGTGAAGTATATACAATTTGTTAAAATACAAATCGTATATACCTAGGTGTGGGGGTACATACGATTTGTAATTTACAAATCGTATGTACCCCCACACCTAGGTATATACGATTTGTATTAATTTATTTAAATTTTTAAAAATGGTTATAAAAATGCTACTAAAAATTCGTTAAAAAGTCAAAACTAATCAAAAAATTATAAAAACACCACTACAAATCTAATAAAACCAAAATAAGACTATGCAAAAAATTTTAGATTTTTGGAGATTATCAAAAATTAAAAAAATTAATAAAAAATAGTAAACGATGGAATTTGGGATTTTGAGCCCCCTATTCCCATAAGAAGTTTTTTCTACGAGAGTCTTGATCCTTGATTTTTTTCGAATTTAATGGCTGTGGTTTCATTACAATCGGAGTAGGTTGCCGGAAAACCGATTTTTTAGCCTAAATTATTCGCTCGACGTATAACATCGTTACGTGTTAACGAACTACACCCTAAACAAAGACAAAAAAACGGCCGATATTCATATTATTCATATCTAATTTATTTTTGTAAAAAAAATATAATTTTAATTTTTTAAATGATTTATTTATTTATTATTTGGGCTACAAAATCGGATTTACCTATGGGTGGGGGTACATCCGATTTTGTTATTTTTAAAATCGGATGTACCCCCACCTTAGATAAATCTGATTTTAATTTTTTAAAATTTTTATGGGAAATTCGGGTTTACCTTTATCCGATTTTAATTTTTTAAAATTTTTATGGGAAATTCGGATTTACCTATATCCGATTTCCATTTTTTTATTTTTTTTGAGCTGGAGATATGTTGGGATTTTTTAAATTTTTTGAAGGGTATTTTGGTCTTTTCGCAGGGTACGTGGGGGTATATGGGAAGATGGTGGGTGTAAAAAAAAAGGCCCTCCTACGAAATATGTGTTAATGTTGTTTCGTGGGCCTGGTATTTTGGTTCCGTGGGCCTCTAAGCCATTTTTAAAGGCCCATACTTCGTACAACCCCCTACTCGATGGACACCCCTAATCTTCGTTTATCCCCAAATTGCCCTCACGTGGCATCCACCGGTTCGGGTGGACATCCATCGAGTATTTAAAAAACTCGGTTCGGTCCTGCGAAATCCAAACCGGTTCGAGCTTAACTCAACCGAACCTTCCAGGGGGTGTGCGAGCCTGAGAAGCTGTTATTTTGGTAGGTTCGGCCATCCGTTAGCCGAACAGGTTCGGCCTTGGCTGGGGCGAACCTATCTGTTACCAGACAGAAACATTAAGTTTCTGGACAGCAACTTGTTGGACAAATTTTGCCCAAAATTGCTGTAATTCTACCTGTGAAATAACTACTTCAATTTAACTGAAACTCAACAAATAGCATAAATAATGATATTGTAACAATAGATGTGTCTTAATAATACTTAACCAAATTGAATTAAACATTAATCTTTATCTAAGTCAATACAAGGAGGAGCACCGTAAGTATCTAAGGTTAAAGCTTTCCATTGTTGCAAGCGTCCTGTGAATGGCTTGGGCCAATCCTTTGCTATGTCTTTTCTGAATTTTGTCCAACATTTTGATTAAATTTCCCTTTAGGCGAAACTTGCAACAACATTTTTTGCTCCCCGTAGGAACCATTTCCGCATGCTTGTATTTTCCTGTCTTTTCACAAACCAGTTCACAGAAGATTTTCTCTGACCTTTGTCCGTTGTCCGACCGGTTGATGACAATAACCATCCCAAGAGTACGCGCAACGGAACGAACATACACAAGCAAGTCATCGCGAGTAGCAAAGACTTCGTTCGTCTCAAATGAACTCGTATAATCAACAACAAGGGCATCAGACTCAAGAACGCCACTTTCATCCATATTAGTACCTAACTAATCGAAATAAAATCAAACATAGTGTTAAAAAACATGCTGTCTGCACAATTTGTTCAACAGGTAGGTTCGGAAGCACAGGAACCAAGCCAGTTCGAAGCACGGTTGGCCGAACCAGAACTAGCTGAAAACCCCATAACAGGTTCGGCGTACGGCCAGCCGAACAGGTTCGGCGCACCGTTGACCGAACCGGTTCGGTTACTGTGCAACGAACCAAACTCGATTTCGGAAAATCCAGAGAACGAAACACAGCGAAAATGCGCAAAAAAAACGTAAATGATGAGAAGATTAGGTACATACCGTGATATTGATGACAATAGGAGGGAGATTTCAGCTAGATTGATGTGAGAGTATGTATTGAGAGTGATGAGAGTGAGAGTAGTGAGGTTTAGGAGGTTTAGGGGGTGTTTTGGAGGAGGGGTGTGAAGGATGGATAAATTTGGAATTTTAGAATTTTAGTGAGGGTATTTTAGTCATTTCAGAAGGGAAAGAGGTGTCCACCGAGTAGAGGGGGGTTGTACGAATAATGTGCCTTTTTAAATCACTATGAATATGATGTGAGCCAAGCCCCCATCATGGGACCTATCACTAGAGGAAAGCTCAAGGCAATGGAACAACAAGTCAAGAGTCTTCATTCATGGAAGGATCTTCCTCATTCAAAGGGAATATACTTTAGTGTGTCCACCGTGATAATTGACAAGGACACACTAAAGGTGACCAAGGATACCTTAGGGAATTTCTAGAATACCCAAACTCTAGTGTTTCCTATTTCTTTGTATTTGCTTTCCAATATATTTAGGACTTCATTTTTATTTGTAATGAACATTTGGTTTTGAGCTTTGTTGGCCATTTAGAATATGCTAAGGCTTCTAGTTACTTTCATGTGGCCATGGGCCTTATTTTCATTTTCTTTAGTGAATTATATGTTGGGCTTAGGATCCATTAGACCCAACATATAAATGTTTTCCCTTTCCTTGTAAACCCTAGAACTCTTATGTTGAATGAAATCATTTCCTCATTTTGCAAAGTGAAAGTCAAATACCTAGAGTGAGAGGTGAGAGGACAAGTTCCATGCATATGAGAGGTGAGGTTCATCATGAAGTTCTCATTGGTTCTTGAGATGAGAACCTAAAGCTCACATCCTTGAGGCTAGGAGATCCTAAGGATAGTGTGATCTTATCACCTTTCCAAGAAAGGTGTGGTGATCTTCAATCTCCAATACCATTTCCAACTCCTCCATGTTTGCATTTTCTTCCTTTTTTTCAAGTAAGTGTTCATCTTTTGTTTGAGTTTTTGTGAGAAATCATTTTAGTTGTCATATTTCTAGATCCTAAACCCTAGAGATCATGTTAGATCTCATCAAGTGGTATCAAAGCTAGTGAAATTTGGCAAAAATTTTTTTTCTCACATTTCTAGTGTTAGTTGTAAGTGAAAAAAAAAAACTGTTCTCATCGTCAGCTTTCAGCAACACTTTTTTTTTTCTTTTCCAGCATTTACGTGTTCCTTAGTTCATATATTCTGTCCATTTTCGATTTTTCATTTTCTGTTGATTTCGTGTTTAATTCTTGTTTGCATCTTGTTTGTTGTTGAATTTACAACATATTACACGCTTGTTTCACTTCGTTTGAGCAACAATTGCTCATTTTCCATGTTAAAATCCTCATATTTCTCATATTCCAATTTCGGTTTTGTTCTCATTTTTTGATCGTTTTTGCTGAAATTTCTTGCTAGCAATCACTTTCTGCACTAAATTCGAACCTATTGCAAGTTGTTTTACGAATTTTGGTTGAGTTTTGAGCATTTGCCAAATTTCAAAACCCTAAAACGCGTTTTTCTGAAATTTCGTGTTTTGAGTAATCTCTTCAGCTTTTTTGTGCGAATTGTTGATTTATTCAGATTCCTTGTGAAATTTCGCATGAAATGGAGTATTCATTTGCCTGATTTGGTTGAGTATTCATTGAGATACACCTATTTTTAGAAATCACTTGTTCTTGGTGTTCATATTTCTGTTCTTCATCTCCAGATTTATTTGATCCAAATTCTATTTGCTCAAAATTCAAACTGTGTTTCTGGATTCAATATAGCTCCTTTTTCAGTGATTCAAAAGCCAGGTTGTTTGTCTCAAAATCTACAATTATTTGAGACAATGAAAAAAAAATATTCAAAAAAAGAAAATACTGAAAAATAGCAAAAAAATAGCAACAAAAAAAAGTATTATTTTCAAAAAAAAGGCATCAACCTAATCACGTGAGCATCACAAAAATTCCAGAAAAATTCCCATTGTTAGTAAACATTATTTGGATCATTGAGAAATTTTCTCAAAACCTTTTGGGGACATTTGGACCATTTTGCCCTTGGAGGCTTATTTGCTCACTTTGTTGCAATTTCTTTGGTGCATTGCTAACACTCTTTTGAGTTTCTTTTCATAGTTTAAATTTGTCTTTAAATGCTCTAAATTTGGTTTAGCCTTTCAAAAAATTTTGTTTCTTGTTTTTTTTTCTTTTGTGTCTCAAAACAAAATCTTAGTTTTGTCATAGTTGTCTCTTTCTTCTTGTTTCTCTTGGTGATTGATCATATCTTCCTTGGGCTCTATAGTAACATCAACATCAAGGATTGGATAGAAGCTTAAGGGTTCCTTTTCAAGATCTAAAGGAGAATTGAGTGACCTACTTTACATTTGTGTGCCCAAAAAAAAACCCGTGAGTGAAGAGTGTTTGTTCTTAAAAGCCTAAACACGAGTGGAGTGACACTTTGTGAGATAAACATTCTTGTGAGGACTTTTGGTTGTTGTTTTTTATACTAACATTTTCTTGTAGGTACACTTGTTCTACTTGAGGATGAGTTCTAATCCTGCCTCACCTAGAACCGCGGCCATCTTAGGCCAAATGGAGACTCTAAGAAGAGAACTTGAAAAGATGAATGTGACTCAAATGAGGATAATGGAGGATCAAAGGAGGTTGGTGGATAGAGTGGAGGTTTTGGAGAATAGAACCCCAAGAAGAGAAGTTACCCCACCTAGGATTGATGTTACCCCACCTAGGAGGGCTCCTAGAAGGCATAGAAGGCATGTGACTCCACAATATTACAATGAAGAGGAATATGATATGGAGGATGAGGATGATCCAAGGTTGCATAGACATAGGCATAGGCATCATGGTGATGATGATGGTAGGCCAAGGAGGCATAGAGATAGGGAGGAAGAGCATTGGAAAAATAAGAAAATCAAAATCCCTAGTTTTCAAGGTAAGAGTGAAAGTCCGGATTTATACTTGGATTGGGAGCTCAAAGTTGAACAAATCTTTACTTGTCATGAAGTTAGAGAAGAAAGGAAGGTTAAGCTTGCCACCCTAGAATTTGTGGATTATGCTTTGCTTTGGTGGGACCAAGAGCAAAAACTTAGAGTGAGGTGTGGTCAAAGACCTATTGAAGATTGGGAGGAGCTAAAGTCCTTAATGAGAAGAAGATATGTCCCATCTCACTACCAAAGGGATCTCCTCAACAAATTGCAAAGGCTCTACCAAGGTTCTAAAACCGTGGAAGAGTATTATAAAGAAATTGAAGTTGCCAAGATTAGAGCTAATCTTGTTGAAGAGGAGGAGCAAGCAATGGCAAGGTTCCTTAATGGATTGAAGTATGAGATCAAAGACCAAGTTGAGATGTACTCATACTTGGACATTCAAGAGCTTTTGCATCATGCTTCCAAGGTGGAGGCACAATTGAAGAGGAAGGGCACCTCAAGGCCTTCCCCAAACTTCAAGCAAAATTCATCTTCACATTGGAATGACAAGTCAAAGGTTGATGAAGCATCTACCTCTAAAGTTGACAAAGGTAAAGCTACGGCCATAGAGCCTAGAGGTAAGCCTAAAATTCCTTCTCAAATATCAAGTGCCAAACCTTCTTCTCCTACATGTTTCAAATGTCAAGGCAAAGGACACATTGCTTCCCAATGCCCTAACAAGAGAAACATGGCCATAAAAGAAGGGATTGTAGTAACCGGAAGTGAACATGAGAATAGTGAGGCTTCGGCCAACTCTAGTAAAGAGGAGTCTCAAGATGAGTCTCATCATCAAGGTGACTTATTGATGGTTAGAAGACTCCTAGGAGCCAAACATAAAGACATCAATGAGTCCCAAAGAGAAAACCTCTTTCACACTAGATGTTATGTCCAAAAGAACTTATGTAGTTTGATAATTGATGGTGGGTCTTGTGTTAATGTTGCTAGCACTAGACTAGTGAAAAAATTAAATCTCACCACCATCAATCATCCAAAGCCTTATAAACTTCAATGGCTAAAAGATGAAAATGCAATTGTTGTCAACAAACAAGTGGTTGTTGCATTTTCCATCCATAAGTACCATGATGAGATTCTCTTTGATGTGGTACCTATGGAAGCCGGGCACCTTTTACTAGGAAGGCCTTGGCAATTTGATAGGAAAGTGAGTCATGATGGCTACACCAACAAGTACTCTTTTGTTTTCAACAATTTGCAAGTAGTTCTATCTCCTCTTAGTCCTCAAGAAGTTTTGAAGGACCACATCATTTTGAAAAAGAAAATAGAGGAAGAAGAGAGAGAACTAAAAGGAAAAAAGCAAGTGGAGGCCAAAGCTTCATCTAGTGGCCGAGAACATCTTAGGGTAGATGACAAAAATAAAAAAGTTTTGGCACATGCTAAAAGGGTTACCAACCTTTTCTTGAGAGAAACACAAGTGAGAAAGGTCGTGGTGGCTAAACAACCCCTCTATGTTCTCTTCTTAAAAGAGGTGAGTTGTTTGACTAGTGAGGCATTTCCCCTTGAATTACCAAAGGAAATTCTAGATCTCTTGCATAATTTTGAGGATGTCTTTCCTAAAGAGATTCCAAAGGGATTGCCACCTATTAGAGGCGTTGAACACCATATGGATTTAATTCCGGGTGCATCACTCCCTAATCGGCCGGCTTATAAGACTAATCCTCAAGAGACACAAGAGATAGAGAATCAAGTTTCCAAACTCTTGGAAAAAGGATGGGTGAGGGAAAGCCTTTCACCTTGTGCCATGCCGGTCATCCTAGTACCAAAGAAGGATGGTACTTGGAGAATGTGTACGGATTGTCGTGCCATTAACAATATCACAATAAAATATAGACACCCCATTCTTAGACTTGATGATTTGTTGGATGAGTTGAGTGAGACTTGTTTTTTCTCTAAAATTGACCTTAGGAGTGGTTATCACCAAATAAGGGTTAGAGAAGGGGATGAATGGAAGACGGCTTTTAAAACTAAATTTGGTCTCTATGAATGGTTGGTTATGCCTTTTGGCTTGACTAACGCCCCCTCTACCTTTATGAGATTAATGAATCATGTCTTAAGATCTTTTTTGGGAAAGTTTGTGGTTGTGTATTTTGATGATATACTTGTGTATAGTGTCACTCTTGATGCCCATGTGAACCACTTAAAGAATGTAATCGAGGTCCTAAGAAAGGAACATCTTTATGCTAATTTGGAAAAATGCACTTTTTGCAAGCATGAAGTCACCTTTCTTGGGTTTGTTGTTAGTTCACAAGGTGTCAAGGTTGACCAATCTAAGGTGAAGGCCATACTTGATTGGCCACGGCCTAAGAATGTGACGGAGGTAAGGAGTTTTCATGGTTTGGCAAGTTTCTATAGGCGCTTTGTGCCAAATTTTTCAACTATTGCCTCTCCTTTAAACTTCTTAGTGAAAAAAAATGTGGTCTTTAATTGGGGCGAGGAGCAAGAAAACGCTTTTAACTTGTTGAAAAATAAACTTGCTAATGCTCCCATCCTTGCTTTGCCAAACTTTTCACAAACTTTTGAAATAGAATGTGATGCTTCTAATGTAGGCATAGGGGCTGTTTTGACTCAAGATGGTCACCCCTTAGCTTACTTTAGTGAAAAATTGGGTGGAGCTCAATTAAATTACTCCACCTATGACAAAGAGTTGTATGCTTTGATTAGAGCCTTACACACTTGGCAACACTATCTTTTTCCCAAGGAATTTGTCATACATAGTGACCATGAGTCATTAAAATATCTCAAAGGCCAAGGGAAGCTCAATAAAAGGCATGCCAAGTGGGTGGAATTTTTAGAACAATTTCCATATGTAATTAAGCACAAAAAAGGCACTCAAAATGTTGTAGCGGATGCTTTGTCTCGCAAGTACACTCTTATAACTTTTTGGGTTTGAGCATCTAAAGGAGTTGTATGCGCATGACAATGATTTCGGCCACATCTATGTTTCTTGCCCTAGTGCCTCTTTTGAGTCTTATCATGTGTATGAGGGTTTTCTTTTTAAAGGTAACAAATTGTGCATCCCTCAATGCTCACATAGGGAATTGCTTCTTAGAGAAATGCATGAGGGTGGTCTTATGGGTCACTTTGGGGTTACAAAGACTTTACAATTGTTGGGTGAACATTTTTATTGGCAAAAAATGAAGCATGATGTTATTTCTTTTTGTGCTAAATGTGTTGCATGTAAAAAGGCCAAGTCTAGAGTAATGCCCTATGGTTTGTACACCCCTCTCCCTATTCCCTCATTCCCTTGGGTTGATATTTCTATGGACTTTGTCCTTGGATTGCCTAGAACCAAGCATGGCAATGATTCTATCTTTGTGGTGGTGGATCGTTTTTCAAAAATGGCACACTTTATCCCTTGCCACAAAATAGATGATGCTAGTCATATAGCTTCCTTGTTCTTCAAAAATGTGGTAAGACTTCATGGAATTCCTCAAACTATTGTGAGTGATAGGGATTCCAAATTTCTTTCACACTTTTGGAAAACACTTTGGTCTAAGCTAGGTACTAAGCTTCTATTTTCCACTACTTGTCATCCCCAAACCGATGGTCAAACCGAGGTGGTTAATAGATCCTTAGGAACTTTACTTAGGGCGGTTTTAAAGGCTAATATTAAAGCATGGGAAGATGCATTGCCCTTGATTGAATTTGCTTATAATAGGGTACCACATGGTACTACATCCTATTCCCCTTTTGAGGTGGCCTACGGCTTCAACCCCCTTACCCCTTTGGATTTGGTTCCTTTACCACTTTCTAGCTCCTTGTTCCATAAAGATGCCGATTCAAGAGCAAGGTATGTCAAGGACTTGCATTCAAAGGTAAAAGAGTTAATTGAAAAGAAGGTTGAAAGGTATGCTACTAGTGCAAATAAAAAAAAGAAGAGAATGATTTTTGCCCCCGGAGACTTTGTGTGGGTTCACATGCGCAAAGAGAGGTTTCCTAATGAGAGGAAATCCAAGCTCTTACCAAGGGGTGATGGTCCCTTCAAAGTTTTGGAGAGGATCAATGATAACTCTTACATAATTGATTTGCCTAGTGATTATGGTGTGAGCTCCACTTTTAATGTTAGTGATTTGTCCCTCTTTGATGTAGGTATTCAACATGAAGCTCACTTGGGGACAAGTGAAATTCAAGAGGAAGGGTATGATGTGAGCCAAGCCCCCATCATGGGACCTATCACTAGAGGAAAGCTCAAGGCAATGGAACAACAAGTCAAGAGTCTTCATTCATGGAAGGATCTTCCTCATTCAAAGGGAATATACTTTAGTGTGTCCACCTTGATAATTGACAAGGACACACTAAAGGTGACCAAGGATACCTTAGGGAATTTCTAGAATACCCAAACTCTAGTGTTTCCTATTTCTTTGTATTTGCTTTCCAATATATTTAGGACTTCATTTTTATTTGTAATGAACATTTGGTTTTGAGCTTTGTTGGCCATTTAGAATATGCTAAGGCTTCTAGTTACTTTGATGTGGCCATGGGCCTTATTTTCATTTTCTTTAGTGGATTATATGTTGGGCTTAGGATCCATTAGACCCAACATATAAATGTTTTCCCTTTCCTTGTAAACCCTAGAACTCTTACGTTGAATGAAATCATTTCCTCATTTTGCAAAGTGAAAGTCAAATACCTAGAGTGAGAGGTGAGAGGACAAGTTCCATGCATATGAGAGGTGAGGTTCATCATGAAGTTCTCATTGGTTCTTGAGATGAGAACCTAAAGCTCACATCCTTGAGGCTAGGAGATCCTAAGGATAGTGTGATCTTATCACCTTTCCAAGAAAGGTGTGGTGATCTTCAATCTCCAATACCATTTCCAACTCCTCCATGTTTGCATTTTCTTCCTTATTTCAAATAAGTGTTCATCTTTTGTTTTGAGTTTTTGTGAGAAATCATTTTAGTTGTCATATTTCTAGATCCTAAACCCTAGAGATCATGTTAGATCTCATCAGAATATTGCATGACTGTAATGTAATGGCCACTAAAAGTCAATTTAACTATCTATTAGTTTTTTTTATTTCGGTATATTAGATAAAGTTTTGTAGGATATTTTAAAACAAATTCCAATTATTTCTATTTTTTAAAATTGGTCGACCCTTAATCGCAAGATGTTTTAAAAAAAAGAGATTATAAAAGTTGAAATGTTTGTTGGATTATTATCGAATTAAATGAAATAAAAATTTAAAAAAGGAAAATATGAAACTGGAAATGTGAATGAAAAATAGAGAGATTACATTGTTTGAAATGAGATACCAGGGACAACAAATTGACGTGGTGGATGACAATGTAAATTAAAAAGGCGATATAATAGGAAAAAAACATTTATAAATAAAACTGAGTTAAAAATAAACTACTTAAAAAGGGAAATATGTGAGTCATAAATAAAACCATTTTCGAATTAACTTCAATTGGAGGGATTTTCTGTGGCAAATCAATGATGGAGATAGGGGTATGTATTAGGTTGCTTGGGACAAAATTTGCAAACCGAAGAATGACGGAGGCCTCGGTATCAAAAATTTAGATTTATTTAATGTGGCTCTTTTAAGTAAGTGGAAGTGGCGGGCACTTGTTGATGATTTCGCTCCTTGGAAAGGCTTATTATTTCATAGATATGGAAGCTTCAAGGATGCTTTTATACAACGGTCGGAGGGTGCATTAAGAAGAGGTGCTGTTGGGTCTATTTGGTGGCGCGATTTGATGATGCTTGATCTCGCATTTTCTCCTCTATCTTCTTTCGGCCAGCAGGTTTCTCGTAGGATGGGGAATGACGCTTCGGTGGATTTTTGGAATGATGTTTGGCTGGGAACTTCTTCTTTTTCTCGGCTTTTTCCTTCTCTATGGACGGGCCGTGAATCAAACCGTGTGGTGGTGCGGGACTTTGGAGGGTGGAGGGATGGAGTTTGGCAGTGGAATGAATCTTGGCTAGTATCTCAATCACGTGTTAATCATTTGGAGGCTGCATATCTTCAACAAATCTTGGCCCCAGTGACTCTTGCTCAAGGGATTGAGGATACTTGGATATGGAAGCTTGAGACTTCGAAAAAATTAATTTACCGTCCGTTCTTGTTACAAAGAGATGCTTCAGGAGGTAATGGGGAGCGATCAAAATGAATTACATAAGATGTTGGAGAAGTTATGGAGATGTGTCGCTCCCTCCAAGGTTATTGTTTTTGGATGGCGCTTACTTAGGGATGCTCTTCCAACTTGCGGAAATTTGCGACACCGACTTGTTATCGCACCGGACGATGACGCTCTCTGTCCATTGTGTTGGAATGAAGTTGAATCGCAGTTTCACCTGTTTTTGAGTTGCACCTTTGCATCGGATATTTGGTCGCGGGTGTGCGTTTGGTGTAGGATCGACCATGTGGGATACAACAGCTTGCTCGAACATTATCTTTGGTGGGGGAAGCTATCCAAAGGTAAAAAGGCCAAGAAAACAAAGCACTTAATTTGGTTGACTACTTGTTGGAGTATTTGGTTGGCTAGGAATGCTGTTATCTTCAAGAACGAGGATCCCAACATTGAATCTATCATGTCACGCATCAAGCGGTTAACTTGGAGTTGGTTGGTCTATAGATCTCATTGTAATTTAAATTTTGATATTTCTGTTTGGTGGCTTGATCTACTTCATTGCCTAAACAATATGTAACTTTTGTTGTTTGAGTTTGAGCACCCCTAGTGCTTTTTTCAATGAAGTATTGCTTATCTAAAAAAAAGGGAAAGAAAGGAAATAAGGAACTGAAAACAGTTTAAGTTCACTTCAATATGTTTTTACAAATGTTCGGTGTACATTTTGTAATTTCCAATTGTTATGTGGCGCCTCTGTAATTATACTAGAACTGGTTAACCTGCAATACCGGTCCACACAAACAGTGGGTGGTGAACCGTAAAACCCACCATTCCTAAAGTTTTAAAATTATTATTGACTACTTTTTGGACACAATGTGAGCACAAGTTGTGAGCTTGCCATACGACAGCTGATTCTAGTGCATAAAATGTTAGACGTGAACTTTTCTATTCTTAGTAACTTTTGCTTGAAAAGCAAAGAAAAATAAAAAATAAGATTAATTTAATATGGCTAAGATTCAAGAAAGTGAGTGATGGAGAGAGTAATGAAGAAAAGACGAAGGAGGGAAGGGAGCCACCATGCACCACATATACCAAGGTGACTCCAGCCTTCACCTAAGAGCCAACCTTGCTTAACGCTTATTAACCCCATAAATCACCAAGTGTACCCTTCCCCGGTTAGTGACTTTGTCTCCTCTTTTTTGAGTAAGTTTATAAAAATAGGTATCAATTTGACTATTAACAAATCAAAATATGTGGGGTTAATAAAACATGTTTGTTTGAGTCGTAACTGGTCTCAAATCACACCTCAAAGTCTCGAGTTCGAATATTAGATGTGATAAAAACTCTATTTTGAGGGGAGAACTACAAGGACTGACAAATTCGATAACCAAAAAAATGAAAATATTGGTCAAATTAATTTCTAATAAGATATAAAATATTTTTAAAAAAAGTATCCCAAGTAAATTATCCCAAATATTGGTGTAAATGTTGGAACACTAATAAAAAGCTGATCTTTACTATTTTGTTGAGTATAATACATAATATCCGAGCCAATTAATAATATACTAATTTTTTACATTTAATTATTTTAAAATAAGTTTAAAATTTAAATTAATTTCTTTATAGAATATCGATAGAAATTAAAACTTAAAAGTAAGATAGAATTCTCTCTTTCTTTTTTGGTCTCATGCCAAATTGTAAACCACAACCTATCCAACTCTTTCAGCTCCTTGTTTTGAGACGGCTCCTTGGCTATTGGTACATCGATGCGCCACTTCTCACTTGCAAAATTGTCCCCTAATTTATAACCCCTCTATTCATTATATATTATTTCAAAAATAGCTTAATTGAATCTAATAATTTTGTCCCTTGCTTCTTGTCTATTACTACTAGTAGTTCATTTTTGTTACTTAAATTATTTAATTTTTTTTTTAAACCAAAATATCCTCCACGACGACTGTTGAGACTAATCCTCCGAGGTATCAGAGATTCACTTAAGGGTTGACTTCTCCGAATAAATGTTTTTACATAGTAACGGCCAGAAATCGAACTCACAACTAAATGGTTAATGGAGCAAGTATCTATCACTTGTGTCACATTATATTGGTAGTTCATAATTTGATTTTGATAATGCTAATCAAATATGGGAATCATGGAGGGATTTGACCCTAATTAATTGCCTTGCTTTGTATTAAAATAATCTTAATCTTGAGATCAACTAAGGAGAGTTTTCAAAACCAGACCCAAAAACGTTGCAGCTGGATAAATCGTACTGAATCTTTTTTATTAATTTTTTTTGAAAGGAATCTTCTTTATAATACCTTAAATTGTCTGGGACTGGTACGGAAAACGTCAAAAAAATTAAAAGTTCATGGATATTAAATTAAATAGCTAATAAACGAGTGCCGTATTGATGTTATTTTTACAAAGTTTTGTCTTGTTTTGTTTTTATTTTTTTATTTATTTTTATTTTTATTTTGAATTGTAAAACTAGTTTTGTTTTTATTTTTTAGTTTTTAATATTTTAGAGACTGTAAAAGAAATTTTAAATGTTCAACTGCGTGGAAGGCTGCAAAGTGCAAACTACTCCTTTATTTATGTACTTTCCACATATGAACTCTCCATTGCAAAGATGGTAAGATTAAAAGTAGGGGTGTAAAAATGGATGGATTGGATGGATATGGATTTGGATTATAATGGATAGATTGGAGAAATCCAATTAAAAATTTATATCTATTAGGATTGTACCAAATAAATCCAATTCAATCCATCCATTGAAAAAAAAGTCCATCCAATCCATCCATTAACAACTTTTTGATGAATCCATCCACTAGCACCTTTAAAACATAAAAAAAATTCTTTTAATAAATACACATTTTTATGAAAAAAATATATTTTTTTAATAATGCAGCAGTTTATTTTATTTTTTTGACAATTTTTTAAATTTTTAAATATATATATAGCTTCAAAAAAAATTATATATATATATATATAAAAATATATTTAAGTATGTGGTGGTGTCATGACGCGGCCGGCGGCGGAGCTCCGGTGGCCAACGGTGGCTCTAGTGGCGGATGGTGGCGGTACGTCGCAGTGGTGAGGGTGGTTGACAATTTAATATTATTATATATATATATATATATATATAAACTGAAAATCTGAAAATTCTGGATTTAAAAAAAAAATTCTGGAATTTTTTTTAAAAAAAAACTGAAAATAGTTGTAAAAAAACTGAATAGTATTTTAAAAAAATAATTTAGTAAAAAATATTTTTTTGAATTATTCAATGGATTTTGATTTTGTACATATTGGTAATCCATTGGATTTAAAAAATTAATGGATGGATCACAACCATCCACAAATCAAGTGGATGGATCCAATTCAATCCGTTAATATTTTTTTTGTAATGGACAGATTAAAAGGATTTTGGTATGGATGGTGTTCTGGAGCGGGCCGAAGGCCCAATCCAATCAAAGAGCTGGCCAAAAACAGCCCAATAACAAGCAAAAAAGCAAATCAGATCTCAACGGTCAGGATCAACCCACGCTGTTCTAACAGCTCCCCTGATTCACTAGCTCTATAAATAGGGGATTGGCCCCACATGTCAGGTACATTATTCACTCTTATTGTTACTCTGCAGAAACTCTACCCCACTGACTTGGGCATCGGAGTGTGGTTGCAGGTACAACCTGGTGTGCTGCGGACGACCACCACCTGATCAATCCGGATGACCAGCACCCAACTGATAGACCTGATACCTCAGTCATCTACTACAGCTTGAACGCGAGGTACAGTTCAGATGGACTGGATATCCAATTGACAAATGGATCACTTTGACAACCCCTAATTCAAAAGAAAGTATTTTTATTATAATATATTTTTAAAATATTGAACCTTATGCTCTAGACGCAGCTGTATTTTTTTTCTCACTGTGCTTGCATTTTGCTGGTGACTTTCAATAATATTTTAACATATCGAAAAAAATCTAACAAAATAATTAGTTAAAGAATTAATTATCTCGAGAATAGATGATCCTAAGAAAGAGATTCTATCTCTTAACTATGAATTCTTCAACTACTCAAAAAGACTTGAGTCATATTGTAGATGACAAGGATACAAAGAGTTCGATAATGAAACACTATAAGAATTAAGATGACGTGCCAAGAAAGCTAAGAGTCCTTAACTCAAATGCTGACAAGCTTGATTAAAGTAGTCCTAAGTTAGAAGGAAAGGAGCCAAATTGAAAAATAAAAGGCGAGTGGTAGGAAGCACACTTAGTCCATTATATTTACTTTATTTGCTATAGAATGTGTTGTGATAAGTCTATTGGGTTGCATTAATTACTTGAGTTTTATGTGTTTAGCCAAAAGGAAATTGGTTATTTCTTTAGTTTTGTTGTTTTATTTAAGTGTGCTTGAATAGATTTTAACTAAAATAAGTTAACAGCAATGCAAGGGACAAAGGGATAAAGTTCAAAGCCATGGGACAACTACATCAAGTGTTAATGAGCCATTTGAGAAGAGGAACAAGTGGGGGTGCATAAAAGGAATGTTGACAGCTCCATTAAAGTCTTGTTAATACACCACTTAAGCGTTAATTGGGACAAGTTACGCAACTTAGATGTTAGTGTGATAATTACACTTTTAGAAAGCATGTGATTCATAGAAGAATGTCTAATTTGAGACAACTAATTTCAAATTCTATGAGAAATTTCAAGGTTTCGCTTGGAACGTCACTAAAAATTGCAAGTTTTGTTAAATAACTAGAGCACAAATTCAGGTTAATCACATTCTTCATAAGCTTATTAAAAAAATTTATTACATGTACAATCCGATAGCTCTTTCTTTTCTTATGTGTGTTGTGAATTGTTATCTTCGATCTTTTGCAAATCTGGATTGACCAAAGATTATGCTTTTATCAATTTCACTAAGCAAAGGTTGAAACTTGTTGGGTTCTGTTAGCACAACCTTCCAACCAAAAAAGTTTTAGGTGCATGTAGTTTCTAACAGTGTGGGTTGCTCAACACCGCCCCATAAACCCAAAAGGTTGGATTAGAATGTGTTGCTCGACACCACCCAATGAAAGAAGTAGAACTAGTGTGATTGCTCAACATCACCCAACAAAACCCAATAAATAGGATTAGTGTGTATTACTCGACTCTACTAAGTTGATCCTCACTCGTGTTTCTCCAAGACAAACTCAAGTAGGATTGGAGTTAACGAATGAACTTGTATATTTTTGTAGTTTGGCTTGCTTTTATGTCCATTGAGAGGTGGAGGAGACATTAGGAACTGAGCACTTATTGGTCGATACTATTAGTATCTATAGGTACATTCTTGCGTAGATTCTAACAATGTCGAGCGATCTTGTAGGTACTCAATTACTAATGCCCCCTCATCTTTCGATAATAGTAAAAGCAAACAAAAATGCAACCAAAGGGCCACCCTAGGGATGATAGTCGTGTTTCATAACATCATTGTATAACTGTTAGCCTGCATTTTCGATAGGCTCAATTAAATGCAGTCAACGAGGTTTAGTTTGACCTTGTATTTCAAGAGACAAGAAGTAATTTTGACGTTCAAAATGGGTTAAGTTATCAGGTTATATAAAGCTGATTTCGACGCTAGATTTGGTGAAGTCGAAGAAGTTGCAAGCAATGATTTCGACAAGAGGAAGTTTGAAGGCTGATGTCGAAGTGGAATCAAGCAACCATATGGTCGAAAAGACATAACAGTTACTGTTTTTAAATTCTTTGTACAGTTAGTTAGTTATAGTGTTTCCCTCCTTGTATAAATAGTAGTTTTTCATAGGAAAAACGGGTCACAATCTTATTACAGAATTCTCACGCTCTAACTTCCAACACATTACAGAGAAAACGAGCCAAGAGAAGAATGTATGATCTGTGCACCAACTCTCTTTACAATTAATGCAATTTTAATTTGTTTTCTTGTTTGCTTTTCTGCAATTTTTTCTTTGTTTTATTCTCCCTCATTGAGGAAATTCGACGGTTTCGCACGAGATCGACAGTTATCTTCTTTTTTTTTTACTTTTAAACTGCAAGAACACATATAATTCTGGGAAAAACTTTAACACAAATGGTCTTAGGATTTACTAGTTGATCATGCAAACAGAACCAATTTCAAACTAGCGGTGTTTACCAAAATCCAAGGTAAACAAATTGGCACGCCCAGTGGGACATTTGTGCTAATTTTAAAGCTTTTCGTTGAATTCTTAAACTTTGTGTTTGTCTGTGCATGCAATTAAGGAGTGGTAAACATCTTCCAGAGATGGCACGCTCTAGTACAAGTAATGCTTCTGCATCAAATGCACAAAGTATGCAAGAACAAGCGTCAGTTAGTGACGTTAACGCTGCAAATGTCGCAGGCGTAACCGTTGCTATGCCTTTTTCAACAACAATGGGAGTAACCGCTATAACTTCTCCCATAATTACTCCTGTGTCAATGATGACCACTGCAGTATTAACAAATGTTAATACAATGGCTTCTGTGCCACCAATAGTAGGACCAACGAGTCCTTTGATGGCAAATCCAATGATTGGAAATATGCCATTTACTATGAGTGGAAGGGCTTTATAGTATGGCATGCCAACAGCATTGATGGCAGGCCTTCAGACAAATTCGTCTACATTTACAGATAATGCAATTACAGGGTATTCTCCTACTCATAGTTCAACAGAGGGCATCCATAGTCGAAATGCCCAAACTAATCTGACTACAACATCTTTGTTGGCATTAAGACAACAAATGGATGATAGTAATCATGATATGGTCAATATGTTAACACAACAAATTGGTACTGTGTTTAATCCTTTGATACAAAACGCTAATAATAGTTACCAAATGTTGGCAACACAAATGGGAAGAATTGCTGATTTCTTTGGTACTCCACCAGTACATAACCAGCAAATCCCCCAAATCCAAAATGCTAGGCCTGTAGAGATACCTGTAGAAAGGCCTAACAATGCAATTCCTATGAATCAGGGAAACCAAGGACAACAACAAATTTTCGAAGAGCCTATGAGGATAGAGGCAATCCCTGAAGTTGTGTTGGTGAATAGAAACCAAAATGCAGACGAAGTGGTCAGACAAGTGCAACAAAACAATTTTGGAGCACAAAACAATCTGGCTAATATGGTCGAAACTATTTTAGCCCAGAATGGCTTTAACTTAGGTTTACCTAGGCCTAATTTTGTGTCGCCCTTGTCAGAATACACCTTACAAACAGAGCTACCTAGGGGATGGAAAATTCCCAAGTTCACAAAGTTTGCTGGAGAAACCAGTGAATCTACCGTCGAACACGTGGCTCGTTATTTGACTGAGGCTGGCGATCTAGCACATAATGAGAATTTAAGGATGAAGTACTTTCCAAATTCTCTAACTAAGAATGCCTTCACATGGTTCACTACACTGCCTCCAAATTCAATTTTTAATTGGAGTCAATTAGAAAAGGCCTTTCACAAACAATTCTATATGGGCCAATGTATAATTAGCCTTAAGGAATTGGCTAGCGTTCGACGCAAGGGGGCAGAATCTATTGATGATTATCTCAATAGGTTTAAACTTCTCAAAGCAAGGTGCTTTACTCAAGTGCCCGAACATGAGTTAGTCGAAATGGCTGCAGGTGGCCTAGATTATTCTATAAGAAAGGAACTAGATACTCTACACTTAAGAGATATGGCGCAATTAGCTGATAGAGTATGACAAATAGAGAGACTTAAAGCTGAAAAGGCCAGAATAAGTAGGTTCCATAATAAAAAAGAAAAGGTTGCTTATGTCGAAACTAATGACAGTGACCAAGAATTCGACATATCTTATGAAGATGTCGAAGAAGAGGTTAATATTGCAGAATTGAAATCAGAACCTCCTTATACCTGTCGATTGGCTCGTTGTCGAAAAAAGGAGAAATCTGGAAAGAACACGGTATTTTCGATATGATGACGTCATTCGAGCAGTTAAGAGGAATTTCAAAAATGTCATTTTCTTCTTCATTTAAAAACTCAGTCGAAAAAGACATTTTTGCGGGGCAATTTGTTAGCCTGCATTTTCGACAAGAAGTAATTTCGACGTTCAAAATGGGTTAAGTTATCAGGTTATATCAAGCTGATTTCGACGCTGGATTTGGTGAAGTCGAAGAAGTTGCAAGCAAAGATTTCGACAAGAGGAAGTTTGAAGGCTGATGTCGAAGTGGAATCAAGCAACCATGGTCGAAAAGACATAATAGTTACTATTTTTAAATTCTCTGTACAGTTAGTTAGTTATAGTGTTTCCCTCCTTGTATAAATAGTAGTTTTTCATAGGAAAAACGAGTCACAATCTCATTACATAATTCTCACGCTCTAACTTTCAACACATTACAGAGAAAAGGAGCCAAGAGAAGAATGTATGATCTGTGCACCAACTCTCTTTACAATTAATGCAATTTTAATTTGTTTTCTTCTTTGCTTTTCTGCAATTTTTTCTTTGTTTTATTCTTCCTCATTGAGGAAATTCGACAGTTTCGCGCGAGATCGACGGTTATCTTCTTCTTTTTACTTTTAAACTGCAAGAACACATATAATTCTGGGAAAAACTTTAACACAAATGGTCTTATGATTTACTAGTTGATCCTGCAAACAGAAGCAATTTCAAACTAGCGGTGTTTACCAAAATCCAAGGTAAACAATAACACGACAAGGGTCTTGTGTAGCTTGGCTATATTGAAGGAAATCAACGAAAGGTCATCCCGTTGAATCAATAGAGTTTTTCAATCCCAAGTAGGAATTTGACAAAGTGACATTATTTAAAACAGTACTAAGGTATTGAGATCTTTGTCAAAAACCTTACTAGTTCCAGAATAGTGCTTGATGAACGCAGACAAAGAAGCAGGCGTATTCATGGCTACATCAAGCAAAGGCTCTTGACATTCAAGAAGAAGTTAAACGACTTCGCCATCTGGTTAAAGACCCATGAAGGTAGCGATGTCGAAGAGCGTTGGTGTGATAGGGTCTGAGAAAACATGTGGCAGTGCTCCAAAAATAGATAGCAGCACCTACTTTGGCAAGGTCAAGTTTGTTAGCATGCCTTTTTAGATGGATCAAATCATAATTTCTTTTTTCTTTCCAAGCATCTGAATTAGTGTGATCCAAGTCGAGTCACGCAAAGAAACCCTTGACATTTTTTGTCAAAATGCATTGGAATAACCAAGAGTTGTCATTGTGTCTAATAAAGAAATCAAATACTACAAACAGAATCATCAAAGGCAACACAAGGGATCATTGCCTTAGAAAGATATATTTTGTCAACATCTTCAATAGTTGGAGGTAAGAAAACCATGCAAGGCTTAGAAAGACGTTTGAGGCCAATGCACGCTTTGCTAGAAGAAGTGGGTACTCTTGAGGATGCCATGAAAAAGAGTAGGAAATCTAGAAGTTAAAAGCTCGAAGATGAGCGCGCTAAGCAAGTAAATGGAAACCTTTAGAGTGATCCACGAAAGGCTACTTAAAGAGGAAGATATTGGGCCTAGGTCTTCGGCTAAGTGGGATAAGGCGCGGTTACCCAAAATGGTGAAAAGAAAAGGGTTAACAAGGATTATTTGGCCTACACTACGGCAAAAAACTAAATTACCAACACAATATTATCGACGAACCACAAACCCATTGCTAATACAACCCTACAGACGGATGTGGCCGTCGTTAATGAGCTAGGGAAATGCAAATTGATATAGAGGCAATTATCGAAAGATTTAGCCATCGGTAATTGGGAGGGAAGTACCACATGCTACCAAGGGGTTTACCGACAGGTTTTGGCAGTAGGTATTTGAAAAATGCAACCATTGCAGTACCAACAAGAAAATCCATAGGAAATAAAGTGTAATTCTGACACACTTAATTGCCGATGGATTTGCCCGTCGATACCATATAACAAAACCCAAATTCGCAATAGAACACTCACTTCTCTTCTTCTTTTTCTTCAATCCATCTCTCTTTTCTTATCTTCTCTCCCTCCCTTTGCTGCAAAGCGAAGGTTGCTGCCACTACCTCGCCATCGTGCCCCTCCACCGATGCAACCATCCCGCGCCTCCATCACTGCCACCACCCTCCGTTGTCGCCACTCTCCTCTTCTCTGATACAGGTTTGGGATCAGGGGAAGATCTTGGTAGGAGCCAGGGGGCCCTCGAGATTTTTCTCAAATTGATTCATATACGTAGTATAAAGTTAATGTTAGATGTTATATATTTACTATTTCGCTAAAAATGCATATAGATGTGCTTGTAAAGGGGTAAAACGCGAGACTAATGAGCTTGTATTCGGCGGTTCAACTCTCTTGGAAGACATTTCAGTAGTTTTATTTATTTATTTCAACTCTTAAAATATTAGTGAAATATTTTATATGTATTATTTAACTTTTTGGTACCCCCAAAAATTATTGTCAAGCTCCGCCAGGATAACATCCTACTCCGATGATGATGATAATCATGATCATGATGATGATAATGGTGATGATGACGACGATGATGATGTGACATATTAGGATATTTTTGTACTTTATTTGATTGTTATAGCAGTTTGTTACAGTTTACTTCGTTGATTATGACATTTTGAGTTTCATATAAATTTTGCCGAAATTTTATTGTTACATTTTATAAATTTGTTATATCGATTGGTTTTATTTATTTTATTTTTCTACATCTATAAATATCAATATAAAAAATATAAGCAGATTGAAAAAAAATAAAAAATAAACTTACCTACACTGATTATTACCAACGGATTTTCTCATCGGTAATTAGTGATGGATGCCTTCCTACAATACCAACGGGAAAAGCCACCGGTAATTACCGACAGATTCAGCTTCATCGTCAGTACGTGTTTTCGACAAGCCAATTTGCATGGGCATGACCTCGTCGGTAATCCGTCAAAAATTAGCAAATACCGACGAATTTACCCACCAGTAATTAGAAGTTTTTTTTAGTGATAGTCTTACGTAGTGTGGGATAATGAGTATGTAACAGTAAAACACACTATAGTGAAGAAAATGCTAGTATTGTTCTATGGATATAAGTAAATCAGTACAGTACAATTAGGAGCATAAAAGTTCAGATAGAAGGGAAAAAATATGACAGTTAGAGGAGAAAGAAATTCAATATAATCAGTCATCAGACATTCTCCTCAATCACACTCATACATTAGTTATGCATATATCCCCTAATTAGCCATGTTAATTTCTCACAATTTACTTTGTAATACCTTCATGTTTTCTGCACTTCTACTACATTAAAGTCATTTTAATTTCTCTTTTACTTCGTTTGGCCGTACCATCTCTTTCCTTCTTAAAACTAACACATCCACCAGTTTCGACGAGAATCTTTCTTGGGCCAATATGAGCCTCAGAGAGATTGACCGTATTCCATACGAGATTAACAATTAATTAATTTTGATTTCACACTTTGCTTTTTATATCCTTACACTTTATTGGTTGATGGAAAATTTGGAAAGTGTCAAACCTATTATCCCCGACATCGCACTCAAAGCCTTTAAAACTACACTCTCTCTTGAGAGATCCTAAATCCTTCTAAACAGAGAAGATGCAAATCAAAGTATGGTAAAAGAAAACGTGGTCTTGTAGCACATAGGTTTATTGTTCTTTTTTTTTCTTTCTTTTTTATCAAGAAGTTTATCGTTATTTTGGGACGAAACAAGTGACTATAGACTACCTATCAAAAAAAAAAAGTGACTATAGACTACATATAGTGGAAACAAATTCGAGAAAACAAAGTGATACAAATTTCACCTTCTTTTCACCTTTTTGCATAACATGTAATTTAATATGTGTCAAGCCAACTTAGTATTAAAAAAAGTAAAATTGAAAAAAAATTACGTATTAGAATTCTGTTAGTCAACTCAGTTTTTTTTTTAACATTTGACTAAGAGAAGGATTTATTTTAAAAAGTTTGATTTTACAAAAATTATTTTAAAAAACAAAATTTTGCAGGGACTAAATCAAAATACCCTACATTTACAGGGACTAAAAACATATTTAAGCCTATAAATAAATAAAAGATGAACTGGAATTTTTGGTAAAAAAAAAAAGTTAGACCGGAATAATCATTTGCTGTGTATCCCCACAGTCTACACCGAGTGCCGAATTGATTTTTCTGGGGTCTAATACTAAAGGCTATGCACACTTGCGTAACTCACTCGCTCTCCTCTTTCCTAGCCAATCAATCCTCTCCCTCTATATAACACCCGCCAATCCCCTCTTTCCAATGACCAAATTCCTTTTCTCAACTAGCAAAAGCGACGGTGAGAAAGGAAAGAGGAAACAAAACAACCCACCCTCTCGTGCTCACCAAAAAAAAAAAAACCCTCAATGGCGGCTTCAGTTGACAACCGTCAGTTTGGAAGCCTAAACGGCGTCGTTCGCACCTTTAACCCCAGTGGCAAATGCATACCTGACTTAAACCCAGGATTTCCGGTGGATTCAGATAGTGATGATGAAGAAAACGACGACGTATCAAATCTGAAAGAACTCATTCGAAAGTCAAACGCAGAGGTCGAACCTTCCGTTTATGACTCAAGAGACGAAGGAACGTTGGACAACTGGATCCCACGGAACGCTTCCATGGTCCGTCTTACAGGGAAACATCCATTCAATTCAGAACCACCTCTCCCACGTCTCATGCACCACGGTTTCATAACCCCAGTTCCAATCCACTACGTCCGTAACCACGGTTCAGTCCCCAAAGCCCGTTGGGAAGACTGGACCGTGGAAATAACCGGTATGGTCAAACAACCCACGCGGTTCACAATGGACCGGCTCGTTCGCGAATTCCCAAGCCGCGAGTTACCGGTAACACTCGTCTGTGCCGGTAACCGTCGCAAAGAACAAAACATGGTGAAACAGAGCGTGGGGTTCAACTGGGGAGCCGCGGCGGTTTCCACCTCCGTATGGCGCGGCGTGTCATTACGCCACGTGCTTAAACGGTGTGGGATCTACTCGCGGTCAAAAGGTGGTGCTCATGTTTGTTTTTATGGTGCTGAGGATTTGCCTGGTGGTGGTGGTTCTAAATATGGAACTAGTATAAGGAGAGAGATTGCGATGGATACTTCGCGTGATGTTATACTTGCTTATATGCAGAATGGTGAGACTCTTGCACCAGATCATGGGTTTCCAATTCGTGTTATTATTCCTGGTTTTATTGGTGGTCGTATGGTTAAATGGCTTAAAAGGATTGTTGTTACTGCTGATGAGTGTGATGGTCATTACCATTATAAGGATAATAGAGTTCTTCCTTCTCATGTTGACGCAGAACTTGCCAATGATGAAGGTATCTATTTATTATTATTATTATTATTATTATTATTAACAAAATTGCATGTGTCGCACTTTGGTTTGAGTTGTTTATGTTTAGGGATTTTCTAGTGAGTTATGTTAAAATAAAGTATTTTTTTTAATTTATTTTTGCTGTATGTGTGGGTGCAGCATGGTGGTACAAGCCGGAGTATATTATCAACGAGTTGAATGTAAACTCTGTAATTACGACGCCGTGTCACGACGAGATCTTGCCCATTAATTCATGGACTACGCAGAGGGCTTATACAGTAAGAGGCTACGCATATTCCGGTAAGTTTCCAACCGACTAATTGTCACTAAACACATAACTGTGAGGTTTCGAGTTTGAACTCTGAGATATAATATTCAATCTAACAATTTCTCTATTTGTTAGTTGAATTAGGCCTCGAATAATAATTATCATTTTTATTTTTTTTGACAAAATAAATATCATTTTTATTGAAAACAAGATTTGACAAAAAAAGTAAATGAAAGCGAGACTAACGCCACAATTTGCTATTGAATCCTACTAGCTAATTTTTATTCCTTGGTTTGCGATATTTTGTGATTTGACGAGGCAGGGAATCTCGAATAAAGAATTTCTCTATCTAAGTAACTTGTTAAGAACCCCAACCTTTCTTAAGGGGTGTCACTGTCTTCATAGTTCAAACTTAGATATTTACGTCATTAGAAAAAGATGAGATATACAATTTATATAAATTAAGATATACAATTCCAGAATTAGAAAAAGTTGAGGTGTAACCAGAAAAAAAAAAGAAAAAGGTGAGAAATATGTAACAAATATTCACACATTAAAAAATGACTTTTTATTTCTTACAGTAATATATACTAGTACATGATTTAGTAGTAATTATTAATTAATAATTATATTCCAAAAAAATTATTAATTAATAATTGATGCTATTCCTAGCTATATTTTCAAATGGTTAAGAATTTTTTGCAAAACTCAAATAATTGGGAATAATTTTTTTTTTTGGACGGGGGAATAAAAGTTAAAAAGACAGCTGGGCCAAACTATTAGGATATGAGTTAGGCAGTGAGTGAGTTGAAGTGTGAATGTTTGTGGTTGAAATATATGAGAAGTCACGTTGATGCTGTATATGTGCAGGGGGTGGAAGGAAAGTGACACGAGTTGAGGTAACACTGGATGGTGGAGAAACATGGCACGTGTGTACATTGGACCATACAGAGAAACCAACTAAATACGGGAAATACTGGTGCTGGTGTTTTTGGTCTTTGGAGGTAGAGGTTTTGGACCTGCTTGGGACCAAGGAGATTGCTGTCCGTGCCTGGGATGAAGCCCTCAATACCCAGCCTGAAAACCTCATTTGGAATGTTATGGTAAATACATGTCTTTATTAACTCCTTTTTCTTTTTTTCTTGGTTACAATTAATTCCTTTTTCAATCAAATTAAGATAATATTGGTGTTTTTTTGACGTTAATATATAAATGAGCAGTATAATAAATAGAAAGGGTTACTTACTGTAATCTAATGTCGTTGATTTATTTTAGGAAATAAAAAGTCATTGATATGGACAACAAATTGGTGATTAAAAACTGGAAAACTATAGATATTTAATGAGTTTTAACTTTTAAGACGGATAATGTGAAAGTATCTTTTTAATATCATTTGTTAGAAAAATAGCATGCACAATTCTTTTGTTAAAAAAATGGCACGTTAGATTTTGAAGAGGATGGATTTATTAGAAAGCTAAATATATATATGTATTTAATTTATTTGTATTTTCTTGGTGCTTTTATGGTGAGGGAGCAAATCAAATCCTCACCGATGAACCACTAAAATTGATTGTAGGATATTATATAAAATGCTATAATTTAAGGTTTAATCAACCAGTAATAAATCTCAATCATGATGAATTTTTATACTGCATTCTACGGTTATATTTAATGGTTCACCGGTGAAAGATTTATTTGTTCTCTCACTCTAGAAGCCCCCTTATTATCGGTATAAATTTTTTATGTTATTTATTAATTACAAATTGTTATGTCATTAAAAATATCAAGTCTTCCTTTAGGTACCTAAAAATCATCCAAGATATTGCACTTTATGAATCTTTGTCGTGTAAAAGAAAAATCGTCATACCATATTAGAAATGTGCACAACATGCTCTTCTTAATCTCAGTGACCCACTATATAAATTACTTTAACATTTTCAAAATATGTGGTACTTACTTTATGTAAATGACATGCCCAAATCAAATTAAACGGACTATCATTAATAACACTAATTTCTCTCCAATTAAGAAAAATACACATGGCTAGTGTAATAGAATTGAATATCGATATTTCATGACTTACCTTTTTAACATTACTTTTAACTTTGAAGTTGGTCCTTACAAAATAACTATGTAGTTAGTCTAATGAAGTTTTTGGTACGATGTTTATTTGCAGGGAATGATGAACAATTGCTGGTTTAGGGTGAAAACCAACGTGTGCAGACCACACAAGGGTGAAATTGGCATAGTGTTTGAACACCCAACCCAACCAGGTAACCAACCCGGTGGTTGGATGGGAAAAGAAAGACACTTAGAAATATCTCAAGAGTCAAGACCAACTCTCAAGAAGAGTGTCTCCACCCCATTCATGAACACCACTTCAAAAATGTTCTCCCTCTCTGAAGTTAAAAAACATAGCACACCTGATTCCGCTTGGATCATCGTCCAAGGGCATGTCTACGACTGCACCCGCTTCCTCAAAGACCACCCTGGTGGCTCCGACAGCATACTCATCAACGCTGGCACTGACTGCACTGAAGAGTTTGAAGCCATCCACTCCGACAAGGCCAAGAAAATGCTCGAAGATTATCGTATTGGTGAACTCGTAACCACAGGCTACACCTCAGACTCATCCTCTCCTAATAACTCCTTCCACGGAAATTCCGAATTTACCCATCTTGCTCCCATTAAGGAAATCACAACACGTGGTGTGGCTCTTAACCCACGCGAAAAAAATAAAATCTTATGCAGACTTATTTCCAAAACTTCAATTTCCCACGACGTGAGAGTCTTTCGCTTTGCACTACCCTTCGAGGATCAACTCTTAGGACTACCATTGGGGAAGCACATTTTCTTATGTGCCAACATTGATGGGAAGCTATGCATGCGAGCTTATACACCAACTACCGGTGTCGATGAAGTGGGTTATTTTGAACTAGTGGTCAAGATTTACTTCAAAGGGGTGCATCCTACGTTCCCTAACGGTGGACTCATGTCTCAGTACTTGGATTCGCTTCCTATTGGGTCCGTGTTGGACGTGAAAGGCCCAGTGGGCCATATCGAATACACCGGTAGAGGAAACTTTAAGGTTCACGGGAAGCATAGGTTTGCAAAAAGGCTTACTATGTTGGCCGGCGGGACAGGGATCACACCAGTTTATCAAGTGGCACAAGCGATTTTAAAGGAACCGGAAGATCGTACCGAAATGCATGTGGTGTATGCAAACCGGACGGAGGATGATATATTGCTGAGGGAAGAGTTGGACGAGTGGGCAAAGAGGTATAGTGATCGATTCAAGGTGTGGTATGTCGTGGAGAATGCGAATGAAGGATGGGAATACAGTGTGGGGTTCATCACAGAAAGTATCATGAGGGAGCATCTTCCTGAGGCTGGAGAGAACACTTTGGCTTTAGCTTGTGGCCCACCACCTATGATTCAGTTTGCGGTTCAGCCTAATTTGGAGAAGATGGGCTATGACATTAAGAACGATTTGCTGGTGTTTTAGGACACAAATATGGTAGATAATAGATAATAGATTTTATGTATCTTTATTTGTTTATTATGTGTACGTGTTTTAGTTGTTATATTTGTTGGAGTATTTTATCTCATTCTTTGTAAGGGAAAAGAAAAAGAAAACTTGTTTGGGGATATGCTCTTCGCTCCTTCTTAGGGCTTTATGTAAAAAGACACTCAAGATTTTTTGATTGTTGATTACTGTAAATAGAAGTTATTTATGTTGGAATTAAGCTGAGGATTTGATATTCATACGTGCAAAGGTTAACTTGTAGTGTTAATAGATTATAACAGTTTAAATAAAAAGATTTAGGATGGACAACAATTTTTTTTATGTCAAACGTTAACTATATTGACTTTAGACGTTTAGTGAGATTCATGTACCAATCCAAAAATGACAGTACAAAGTCTACCTCCATTATGCTTTAATTCCGCCATTTGGGTTTTCAGTGGTTTGGGTAAATTCTGACCAATATTTATTTTTTACAATTGAAATATTATTATTAGTAACCAATTAGCTCAGCATCATGATACATGCTCCCCTAACCTTCTAATAAGGGACTGATATCGATTTTGTCATTCCGATTGTTGGCTGGCCTCTCGGTCACTTTTTCGACCTGGTGTGGAGAGTTCAGTTTTTGGTGCCATCGCCTTACATGGAATGGTAGTCCTGGGTTTCAGTTGTTTTGAAGTATAAGTTTCTCTTTGATAACGGGGCTGAATTTGGGCAGGGGATGTTCAAAGGGAAACGAGAGCTCCTTTACTCGATTGTGATCCGAGGTGACTGAATTGGTCTCTCAAATGCTTTCTCAGATTGACTCCTTGACGGATCTATTGAAATTCTTCTTCACCGGTGGATTGGTTTAGATGAAATGAAGGATGATATATTTGTTGTTCCTTATGCCATGTGGTGGATGGTCTTTTGATTTTTTGAGGCGTCTTGTCATTAGGGTCATTTAGGGCGGCTTCTCCTTTCTAGCGTGTCATTATGGCTATTTATTAGGGCGGCGGCGTTTGGGGGATCGTCACTTCATTTTTGCCTTATTTGGACGATTTCTGACTTATCCCCTAGTTTCTCTAACGTCCATCTGCTCCGAGATCTCCATAAACCGTCTTTACATTTTCTATAGCAGACTCGACCAGGTATACTTTCTTTTCGTCTTGTTTGTCTCCCTCCTCAGACCCTCTATTCTAGGTCGCCTAGATGTCAGTCGTCCTTTAGTAAATTGGATCTTTGTCTTTTTGGCGGGATCCCTATTAGAAGGAGTGGGTTCCATATCTTCAAACTTCTTCCGGGGTTTAAGGTATCTGTAATTATTGTTGCTGAGTGAACTCCCTCCATGTAGGTTCAATTTTGGTTATTGGCAAGAGCACTCCGTAGATGGTGTCCTCACCGTGCGCCTTATAGGAGGATGAAGATTATGCTCGTAACTGGACGGATGCTTCTCAAGGAAATATTTCAGTTCATTTAGGGTGGGGCAAGGAGAATCTTGCCGCCAATTTGGAAGATGATGGAAATCTTGGAGCTGATTTGAAATCTCAGAATATCTCGCCAGGGGATAACTCCTCGGATACCGACAGCCTTGAGTCACCTTCATAGGGTTTTATTGAAATGCAGGAGGAGCCGCCGAGCTCGGATGACTATGCTTGGGCGAACGAGGAAGCTTGTAAAATGGTTAGTAAGATCGGCCAGGAGAGTGGATTTCTATATATTCTTGCTATCAAAATGGGCCATATTGCTGGAGAGGAATAAGTAATTCGGGGAGTTTCTAGTGATGAGCGAGTTTGTCAAATACCCTATGAGAAGTATGCCTTCTACATTTATTATGAAAATTTGGCATCAATCCATGCTCGTCCCCCTTTTACCCCTTTTGAACACAACATTCTGAGAGATCTCTATGTGGCCCCTACACAGCTTCACCCCGATAGTTGGGCATTCATTCGTGCCTTTCAAATTGTCCTTGAGCTCTTAGACCGCCCTCTTTTGATGCCTTTGATTTCTTCGATGTTTACATTTGTTCGGATGAAAAAGATGGGTTTGGTCTCCTTCCGAGCTTTAAGAAGAAGTTACTTTAGTCTCTACCTAGATTTCTGCAAGTCTTTCAAGGTCCATTATGCCTTTGTAATCGCCAAGAACTCTACTGTGAAGAAAAATTGTGCTGGACCTACAGATCGCGAGTAGAGGAGTTCCCTTTGTTTTAAGACAACGTCACTATAGTCTCCGTCCTTCTCATTTTCTTACTTCTACTGATAGTTTGGAGATTGTGGGTCAGGAGACTTTGAGGTTGATCGGAGAAGTGGTGGCTCGTGGCAAGAATGGGCTTATTAACACTAAGTCTTTGGTGACTGCAGATTCTTCTGTTGCTCTTCAACTAGCTTGAAGTATGGCTTCAGTTCCATCCAGGTCTTTGTCTTAGTGAATTTACTTTTCTTTCAGCTAACTTTTTTTTTGCAGGCAAGATGTCAACGAAGTCGGCTTATCTTACTGTTTTCAAGAAAACTCAAGCCAAGAAGGTAGGGCCTTCCTCTCCATCTCGGACCCTAGTCCCTGACACTCCTATATATGCTGGCCAATTCAACTGTCACTATTGCTTCTCCCGTTAATGTCGTGATGCAGCACGACCATACCAAGGACACTGTTGCTGCTACTGTTGATCCTTCTTCGACCAAGTGTACCTGCAACTCACCTCTTCAAAAGCAGCGGGGTTAGACTGACGATCGAGTGAGCAAGCGTCGGTTAGAGGGAAGTGATGGTCATAGTCGCTCGAGGAAGTCATAGAAAATCAAGAAGAGACACAAGGATAAAGTTCCTGAAGGTGTGGTGACAGGTTGCAGCATGGCCAACATGGATACCTTGAAAAGGAATCCCTTTGCTTATCTGCCGAAGATAGGTTAGTTGAGGACTTGGCTGCTAGAGAAAGAAGCTGAGAGGAAGAAGTAAGAAGAACGAGGGTCTATTCATGGTTGGCTGAAGAGTCTTCTCATGCTATTGAGGATCTTCGTAGTTAAGTGGGGCTCCCTACACAATGCTCGTGATCAGGCTGCTGATGAAGCTGCTCGCCTTTCTGCTGAAAAGAAGGTCGTTGACGAGAAGGTTGCCGAGTTGGCCTCTTCCCTCTAGTCTAAGGAGGTTGAGTTCTCAAAGGTGATCTCTGAGTCGAAGTCTACCATAAGCCGCTTGACTCAAGAGCGAGATAAGGCTCTACAAAACGAGGCTGACACTACAGATGTGGAGAGGTTGGTCGGTGAGGAATGCTTCAACAAAGCCATTGATCAGATTCGCTTCCTGAACATAGACCTTGACATCAAGACTGAGAGTATGAACATCATGAAGCGTCTAGTTGGAGGGCAGATGGTCGAAATGACACTTGAGGATGTTGATGGGAACACCGACATTGACATTGACATTGAGGCTCTTTAATTTTTTTTTTTGTATTTAGGTGATGCCTTTCCAATCGTTGAAGTTTCATGTTGCCTTTTTGAATTTTGACTTTGTTATGCGAGTTTTGAATCTTGGCTCTTGTGTTGTTTTTCTCCCCTTCACTTCTAATTTAATTTAGTTACATTCGACCGCCTTGCTTGCTTGACCTTTTTTGCTTTTTACAACAATTTTATCCTCTTCTAGTTTGATAGAGTTGAGGGCAGCTTCTTCTTTATATCGTATCATCAAGAAGAAGGGCTTTCCTGTTATGCTTCGGTTTCCAAGTTACCATTCTTTGAAACGACTTCGGGCTCTTTTAGCCATGTTGGTAGGCTTGTTCTTTAACCTTTGGCTTTAAGTCATCGTTAACTTCAATTTCTTTTAGCTCGGTTTGCCAAGTGAGTAACTTGTTTTCTAACCTTTGGCTTTAGGTTGTCATTTTAACGATTTCGATTTCTTTTAGCTTGGCTAGCCAAGTTAGTAACTTGTTTTCTAACCTTTGGCTTTAAGTTGTCGTTTAACTACTTCGGTTTCTCCATCTTGGTTAGCCAAGTGCACAAACTTGTTTGCTGACTTTTAGCTTACGATTTTATATAAAGTTTTGCATTACGGTCTTTCTTGTGAGAGTAAATGGCAGTTGGCAAATAATCTTCATTCGTAAAAGTTTCTAACATAGGTGTGCAGCTTTGAGTGTTCTAACACCCAAGCGTGCTGCACTTCGCTTTTCAAATACTCTAGATTTACAACTTTTGGTGTTCAGACACCTTAGTGTGTTGTACTTCGCTCTTCAAGTAGTTATAGTCGGCCATGGATGCTTCTAGTCATGAGTCTTGGGTCTTCAGTTGTTGGACGCCTGTTTCCCCTGGTTGTCCTTGCTCGTGGTATGCGTGGTAGGTGAGTTTGTGCTCTCTTTGGGCTTTCCCTTTCCCTTTTCACACGTCGCTCTTTCCTGGCCGTATCTGGGCTTTGTATCTCCAGTACTTTCCGCTTCCTCGCTTTTGAGGCATAGAGAATGGTGTCTTTTGGCTGCACCCAAGTCGACTTTTATAGTGATAAATTCATTTGTGGCCGAATAGAGTTTCATCTTGAAATGGACCGTGGACGCGACTGCCACTGGATGTCCCATCGTATCCTATGATGCAATTGTACACTGATGGGCAAGAGAGGACTAGAAATTGAGTTTTGACAGTTCGAGTTACTAGGTCTTTTCTGTATATGACTATTAGCTCTATGTACCCTAGTGGTTTGGCTTTGGATCTGTTGAATCCGGAGAGATCAGAATTTGCCATTTGGGACTGAATGATTGGCAGGATCTGTTGGTAGGGTTTTCCATCAAATAAGTCACTATCGTCGAACTGAACGGGAGGTCAATTGCTAGTTTCTTTAGTAGAAATTAGGCTGACTATGCTCATTATCTCTTTCCATTTCCTCTTATTTGTTTTCTTAGTCGCATCTCCTTCAACTAGGTATCCTCCAGAGTTAACCACTGCGACCGGGAGACTAGAGCTTTTGGGTTCCTCCTCATCGGGATCTGAGTCGCTATGTGTCTTCTTTGTTGATTTTTCGCTATCATTGGCTACCTCTTTGCCTATCTTGGGCGATCTGGTGCGTGTTCCTGCCTCATCCTTTTTGACATACTAGGTGAATTTTCCCTTTTTGATGAGTTCTTCTTTATCGTCTCTTAAATTGGTACACCGATTGGTGTCATGACCGCTGCTTTGGTGATAACGACATTATTTCTTCCTATTGGTCCATTTTCCTTTAGGGATAAGATCAGGTGGTTTGTCTCCATTGGAGTTTTCAGGGGGTGTGTTCGCTGAATCGATTTTCCCAAGCTCTCGATTCTCGGCGGGAGTTGGTTTGTTCCTTTCTTAGTCGAGTTTCTACTAGTGGAGCTGCCTTCTCGACGGGTTCTCTTGCAAGGGCTCGTGCTGCTATCTCGTCGTCTTCGTATTGCATATACTTTGCTGACCTTATCAGGAATTTTTGAGTTTGCGGGGTTTGTTTACGCCGACGTCTATCTGGAGTAGGCTTCTAGGCCTGAGGCCGTCCTGCGCATGTAGCGCCAGCACTGCTTGTCTTCCAGTCTGTGGACGTTTAGGGCTTCCGCATTGAACCTTTCAATGTGTTCCCTAGTTGTTTTACCTTTGCATTGTCAGATATATAGCTTTGAGTGTTTTCTCAAACTTCGGTTTTACTCAGGATGAAGTGAAGCTGGCCTTGAATAGTTCGGTGAACTAGTACCAACTTGTTATCGAATTTCATCTGAGAGTCTGGTACCAAGCGAGGGCTGCCTTGGTGAATGTTAGAGGAAAAATCTTGCATTTGACTTCATCTCCAGCGTTTCGGTATCGTAGCATCAACTCGAAATAGTCGACATGATCTCAGGGTCCCCAGATCCCTCGTATGGGTTCAACATAGGTGGTTTTTGCAGGTACCTGGGGACGAGAGATTCATCTATCTCTCTAGATAATGGTCCCAGTTTTGTTTGCTTTCGCTTTTTGGTGAATTTCTTGGGTGGTGACTTCTGTCTACACGTTCCTGCTGCTGGGGAGATGAGGATCCCATGGAGGAAGATTGATCCGACAAGTCCCTCATATATGGTAAAGATTCAGGCGTTGTCGGTGGAGAGCATGGTGGAGATCTGGAGTGTTTTGTCTTGTCTTGTCCTGTCTTGTAGTGATGGCACCGAGATCAGTGCTTCAGAGTGAGTTTGAAGTGCTTGGGATGTTACTCCCATTGTGGTCGCCAATAAACTGTTCTAGCTGCAGGTTCGGCCAAGTTGAGACTGAAGTGCTCATCAAGGTGAGTAGCTAGCTCACTTCGAGTTACTCGCTTAATGTAGTTGCCGAAGTAGCTGGTTGATTTCCGAGGTGTTTAAGCTCGCGTTGATCCGGCGAGGGTGGCGGTGGTACCTGCACACACTCTGATGCCCAAGTCAGCATTGTGAATAAGTGATGTGAGGTACCTGTAGCAGTGATATGACAGTGTTTTTATAGGGATCGGTGCCCAGACGTAACCTGCTCTGATTGGGCTTGGTGTTTACGATTAGACCATTGGATGATTGGAGATTTATCTACACTGCTCGTTTGGGTGTGGACTGCGGGGTTGTACTGAATTGGGCCTATTCATTTTGCCGGTCTGAAATAGTTACTAACCACTAACATTTGCTTATAAAAAAAATTAGTTGCAGTTTTATTTTTTAACAAGTAAATTTGCGGGATGTAATTGATCTTTGGTATGAAATGTTCATTAACTACGAAATATTATTTTCAACTCGCTAAAGACAACAAAGCTTTGATAGATGGAAATGTTGTAGTTTACTTTGAATTATACGATTACGACTTTCCTATTTATAAAATTAAGGCTAAATTGCAGTTTTGGTCATTTATCTTTGGGGTTGGTGTCACTTTGGCCCTTTATATTTTTTTTCTCGTTTTCGGCCCTCATGTTTTTTTGTGTCTAATTTTGGTCCCTACCGTTAATTTTTTCTAACGAACCCCACGCTGGCAGTTAACTGCTGACGTGGCGACTTAAATGTCAGGGCTGACTTGGACCTGATTTGGTGATGTGGCACATAATGGACCAAACTGAAACTTAAAAAGAACATAGGGGACCAAACTGAAACTGAAAAATAAAATTAACAAAAATAAAAAACACCTTCATCTTCTTCCTCCAAACACCACCTCCATCTTCACCTTCTCCAGCGAGCCACCACCACCTCTGGCGAGCCACCACCACCACCACTAAAAATCAAAAACTCTTCCACTCTTAATCCCTAACCTCTCTCCCTCAAACCCAAAACCCCCAATTTCTCAAACTTAATCTAAAACCTTTCATAAAATTTGTCTTATTTGCAAATTTCTCCATTGTTGGCATGAATGTGAGTTTAATGTGGAACTCGGTCGGATTCTATCAGCTAACATTCAGACTTTTGGTAACATATCAAATATTAAATTCTCCCGTCAAATATAAGCATTAATAACAGTTCTTTCCTTTGAAATGGAATTGTCAGATTGCTAAGCTGAGTATGATCCCAGTATCTTGTTTCCTGGAAGTTGTCTTAGACAATGTGCGATATTCAAGGGACACAAAACCTATAGTACATCATGAATCTAGAAGTTAATATTTACCAGGATCTAGACAATGTGCGATAGTCAAGGGACACAAAACTGCAATTTAACCTAAAATTAAACATATATAGATCCCGTGTATTAGGTTTTAATTACAAGAATAACGTACTTTTTAGAATATTGCATATCTTCTATTCCATAGATATATTTTGCTCTTAAAAAAAGATTGTAATTCCAAGACCGGAATTTATACTTCATAACAATTCAACCCATTCGATCTTTTTTTTGTTACAAATGC
The DNA here is from genome assembly GCA_963573325.1 of Astragalus glycyphyllos. Lineage (NCBI taxonomy): Eukaryota > Viridiplantae > Streptophyta > Magnoliopsida > Fabales > Fabaceae > Astragalus > Astragalus glycyphyllos. The sequence continues at coordinate 27,919,950 of OY754314.1, read as the reverse complement.
AAAAAAAGAGAAACCAAAACTTCTGCTGTTGGTAAACTCATTAAGTCTAACGGAGGAGTGGACAACACCACTAACACTTCGGTTCCCTAGCACCCAATTCTGCCAAACCATCAGCAAATTGACTCCCTTCTCGCAGAATATGATGGATCTCAATATTCAAACTCTTGCTGATGAGATTTCTAATAGTAGCAATTTCGTTCCCTAACACATGGTAATCTTGATTCCCCTCCTTGATTAAATGAAGGACGTGCAACGAGTCTAAGCAACAAACCAGATTATTAATTCCCATCTGCCAACACAGTTTAATACTATGTAATAAGCTCATTATTTCTCCATGAGCAATATTTGAATGACCAACATAGCCAATAAGACTATGTTAGGCATCAAATGTTAGGCTAATTTCTCAGAATTTGATGGTAACCCTGTTGGCTTATCAACGCATTCGATATAACAGTAATTTCCTAATATGTCAAACAATTTGGCATTACAATTAAATCCATACCTGCTCGTATCTGTCATACCCTAATTTTGTCCGCCTAGGTTTAAAACCCTAATTTTCCGCAAAAATAAATAAATTGAGAAGTGTGGTTTTATTTTGAAGAGTGAAGAGCATTGTGCATGCATTTTTGGGTTTTAAAAGTCATTCTAGGGCTTTTAAATTCATTGTTAGAGTGGAAATGCATTTATTGTTGAAAAACTAGGTTTTTAGGGCAAAAAGGTATTTTGGTCATTGTCAAAAGAGGATAATTTTTTTATCAAGAATCATTGTGCAATTTTAGAGAAATTTATTTGAGGCAAAACATTTTTGGTCATGTATGTATGTATGCGCATGCATGCATACATTGTGCACAAAAATTTCAAAAAAGGATCAAAAGGGAATATTCTACAAAAAAGTTCCAAGATGTGATTTTTATGACATTTTTGGTCATGGTGATCACATAAAATGGCATATTCCTAAGATTCCTAGTATGTGGCCTAAATTGGGTGTATTTTTGTACAATTATCCTAAGAAGAATAATCAAAAATGAAGGGATAATGGAATGGTCATATAATAGTACAATAGTACAAGATGACAACTAGCAAAACTTGGTCACCAAGGACCCCTCCCTTGCTATTTCGAATTTCTCCTCTCTATTCTCTCATTTTGTGTTTTCTCAATGTCCTCAATCCATGTGAGCCTCAATCCTAGCCTTTGATTCAAAATTAAAATCAAATCCTAGAGCACAACTAGTGCACAATGACCTAACCACCCTTAAACCTAATTGCTTTCTATATATACCCTATTCACCTCACAAGGGAGGAAGCTCTTGGCCTCATTTTCACTCACACAACCCTAGCACACAACTCCCTCTCCTAATTCCCTCTCTTGGCCGAAATCATATCACCCTCTTCCTCCATCAATTTTTCACTTCTCCTTCACCAAATCACCATTTTTTCACCTCATTTCCATTCCTACTTCATATATCTTCCTTCTCTCCTAATTTAATTCAAGCTTGCATCATCAAAGGGCATTTTTAAGCAAGCATTTCGTGGGTTTCATTGAAGTTTGGTGAAGATTCAAGTTGATTTGTGGTCTTGTTCTTCATATTAGTCATTCCTTAGCTTGGATTTGAGGTAAACTTCTTAAAACCTAGCATCATCTTCAACTTTTTTGCATCAAAATGTAGATATCATGTTTCTAATTTTTCATCCTACCATATTCATGCATTTTAGTGTTGTTATATTGTTGATTTGTTGATTGTTGTTGGTGAGAGGTGTCTCAAACATTTTGACAAGCACTTAGGGAGGCTTGGGTGTTTGAGATTGCTTCTCACCCTTGAATAAATTGTGATTTGTGTTGTTATCATTTTGCTTGTTGCATTTTGTGAAATAAAATTGTGTTAGGAAGCTATGAATGTTTCTCACCTTTAGTATAAAAATAGGTTTAATCGAGTTTTGATGCATTTCTTTATGCAATCTTGTTATTGGGGCTTGATTTTGAAGTTCCCATGTCCAAACATGTTGTTTGATTTTGCAAATATTCATTTTTCATGCCTTCTTACTTTTCACAAAAATCAAAAAATATGAATAGTTGTTGATTTTGGTGTTTGATCGCTTGGATCTTGTGAATAAATGTTCCTAAGTCTTGCTAGTGTCATTTGCTTGCTTGATTTGGTTGACTTGTTGAAATAAATTGATGATTAATTTGTGATTTGAGAAAATGAATTTGGGTTTTGGTTCATTTATGGTCCACAAATGATCTTGGGTTATGCTAAGTTGGCAAGAGATAGGTTACTTCAACCTTGATGCCTATGCTTGTAAGCATTTAAAAATTCAATTCCCACTTGATGTGCTTGTGAAATGTGAGCAAAAAGGGGTCTATAAACAATTGAATTTGCGCACATGATTGGTCTCCAATGACCTTGATGCATCCTCAAGTTTAATCATGCTTTCTTTGCTCTTTGAGTTTAATGTAAATTGTTGTTTGAAGCTTGTGAAGTTTTGGCAAAGGATAGGCCACTTAGAGCCTTGATGCATTAAATTGTTGTGGTGCATTAAAATGTTGAATTGGTGTTCACAATTTGCTTGTTTTGATTTCCACCAATTGTTACTCGTTAGTAACTCTCCAAAACTTCAAAACCATGTTGCATACAAAGAACAATTTGCTACTCGTTAGTAACGTTCCAACTTCAAAACATTTTTTTGCATTTACATAATCATTGATAAACAACTTCACTTCTTCTCAAAACAATTTCAAACTATTTTTCACAAATCAAACTTTGTTGAGGATAATGCGAAGCCTTTGCTTGCACGATTGTCAACAATGGGGTGCTAGTGGTGATCACTTGGAGTCTTTGCTCAATTGATTATCATGAACACTCATTTTTCAAAAGAACTCTCATTTCACAAATTAAAAACTTTGTTGGGGATAATGCGAAGCCTTTGCTTGCACGATTGTCAACAATGGGGTGCTAGTGGTGATCACTTGGAGTCTTTGCTCAATTGATTATCATGAACACTCATTTTTCAAAAGAACTCTCATTTCACAAATTAAAAACTTTGTTGAGGATAATGCGAAGCCTTTGCTTGCACGATCGTCAATAATGGGATGCTAGTGGTGATCACTCGAAACCTTTGTTGTTTGATCACTGTGAACATTCAATTTTCACAATTAAACAACTAAAAAATAAAAACCTTTTCTCGACAACCGAGAACTACGTAAGCTTTGAATTCTCCATCGCACTGGGAGATACGTAGGAGCGGGTCACATTCCCGTCAAGCACGACAAATGAAAACCATTTTTTTTCCAAAAAACAAACCCTTTTCCAAAACAAGGCAATTTCTAAAAACAAAACAATTTTCGAAAACAAGAACTACGTTGCTTTGATTCCCTCCCCGGGATACGTAGGCACGGTGCCCTCCCGTCAAGCGCAAAAGATTAAATTTTCCTTAAGTTTTTTCCATAAAGTAAGGAGAGATAAAGAGAGATAAAAATAAAGCATTTCTTAAATCAACCTTTTAAATCACACGTCAAATCGAGGTTCCCTTTCAGTAGAAAGGATGTGTGGGGTGCTCGTACCTTCCCCATGCATAACCGACCCCCGAACTCAAATCTCGTGGTTCCAAGGACCATTGTCTTTCAAGAAAGGTTTTTTTCAATGTTTTACCTCTAAAAAAATATTGGTGGCGACTCCAATTCATGTTGTGCGAAGAGAAATCCCTCCAAAGGATTTTTCGGGGTGCAACAGTATCCATTCCTCGAATTTGACGATAAAAATTCGCTTTATTGTGTTCAGAGTTGGGATTGGATTTTTCTCAAAATTCAAAGTTGGATATATATATATATATATATACCAAAAGCGGACAAGAAGGCAGCGGAAGAGGATCGTCAAATGAGGAGAGAAGAAGTTGTCCGAAAAGAGCATAAAATATGAGGCTAAATTTTTATATATGTCAAAGCTTGGTTTACAACTAAGGCAGATATGCCTTATATAGAGAAAATAAAAGGCTTACTATTTAAGCCGGTAAAAAGCTACTGTTACATTCGGTAGCCAGTAAACAAAACGACTCAAATTCATTATCAATGCCGGGTACGCTTCTGTGGGCCCCATAGGCACATTCATAATGACGATCGACAAAGACTTTAACAAAAGTAAATAGTAAGACAAGCTGGTTAATCATCGATATTGGACGCGATCACAGGCAAGAAATATGGCCAACAATCAAGACGACGCGAATCTGGGCAATTATCAACCAATCCAGAATGATGTAGTTCCAGAAGGTCCGAATCCAAATGGTCAGGGTCAGCATGATCAGAATCAAGAGAATCGAGCAATCAGGGCTGAGATGGAAGTTATAAGAGCCCAAATGGCAGAGGTCATAAGAGTGTTAAGTGCCTTAAGAGATGCTGGCATAACTGAAGGTGCTGCTGCCGCAGGAGTGGATCCACCTAGAGTCTCTCAGGCTCTCCAGAACGTGCAATGGCCTCCTTATGGTCTCCCATTAGGGTACACACCCCCTGCTGCCGGTGCAAACCCAGAAAATGGTCCTTCGGGAACCACAGGACAGGCCCAGCCTGAATCAGCTGTGAATGAAGTTGGAATGGGGACACCTCAGGTTCAAATTCAGATTCCTACTCCTGCTATTACCCCGGGAACTCCGTTTGGCTTCAATTCTCCAGCAACAATCCATCCACAAGTTCAGGGTCCAATTCCTCAGATTATCGCTCACTCACGTGACCCACACGTGACCCCAGCTGTGGTGTCGATGAATAATCTTCACTACGGTGTGAGTGGTTTTCCGCCGAATTACCCTAATGAAGCTAGAAGTCAGTACCAGATGTTAGAAGAAAGATTGAGAGCTGTTGAAGGAACAGGTTCCCGGGCTAGGAACGCCCATGAGTTATGTTTGGTCCCTAATCTAGTCCTGCCACCCAAGTTCAAAGCACCATTTTTCGACAAGTACAAAGGAGCAACCTGCCCGCGCAGCCATGTGACGATGTATTGCCGGAAGATGACTGCCCACGCCCGTGATGATAACCTGATGATACATTGCTTTCAGGAAAGCTTAGCTGGAGCTCCCCTTGAATGGTATATGCAATTTGAGCCAACTAATATCCGTTGTTGGAAGGATCTGGCGGATGCCTTTATCCATCAATACCAGTACAACAGTGATTTAGCCCCGGATAGGACCCAGCTGCAATGTATGTCTAAGAAGGATAATGAGACATTCAAGGAATACGCCCAGAGGTGGAGGAACCTCGCTGCACAAGTAAAACCCTCCCTGCTTGATAAAGAGATGGTCCATATGTTCATGGAAACTCTTCCCCCAGTGTTCTATGATCGTTTGGTCGGCAGCGTGGCTTCGAATTTCTCGGAGATGGTTGTCATTGGAGAAAGAGTGGAGAACGGCATGCGCAGCGGAAGAATAGCCCATGGCCCAATGCCTCCTTCCCATCAGAAAAAGCCTTTTTCTGGTTCCCACAAGAAGAAGGAGGGAGAAACTAATGCAATCATCGGAGCTAGCGGTCCATCACACAATAATCCCCCACAAGCCATTCCAGTTCCTGCTCAGACGCCGCCTGCTCAGCCATTCCAGTCCAACAATCAGTACAGAAACTACAATGAAAAAAAGCCTGTTGTCTTTGAACCTATCCCCATGTCGTACACAGATTTGTTCAATTATCTCATTGCCAACAAGTTAATCAACACTCGTCAGATGAAACCATATCAGCCTCCCTATCCCAGAGGGTATAATGCAAATGCTACCTGTGCCTTTCAACCTGGGGCAGTAGGTCATGTGGTGGAGGATTGTAAGGCGTTCAAGTACGTTGTGCAAGACCTGCTTGATGCAAAGAGTATATCATTTCAGCAACCTAATGTAACCACCAACCCGTTGCCGGGGCATGGTGGGCCCACTGCAAATGCCATTAATGATCAGGGTGGTCAGTACTTAATTAGGAAGGTGGAGTGCATTCGTACGCCCCTGAGTATCATTCATGCTGCACTATGCCGTTGTGGTATCATCGAAGAAGGGTGTGCTAGAAGAGACATCTGCAATGACCCTTATTGTGTTGGGGCCTGTGAGAGCTTCAAACCCATCCTCCAAGAGCTGTTAGACAGACACCTGGTCCAGGTTGGGGTTCAGGAAAAGGAAGAAAGTGTATCTACTCTGCAATCAAACAACAGAGGTTTCAGGAGACCGGTTGAAATCCCTTGCAGTCCGAATTCAAGCTCGGTTGTGGCAAGACCTCTGACTGTTGTTATTCCGGTACCTGCTGCTACCCTTAGTAGAGAGACTAGGGTTATTCCCTGGAGCTGCAACGTGCAAATGCAAGCAGAGGTCCCTCAGGGCGTGTTGGATATAACAAACATTGCTGGGAGTAGTGGAATTACAAGGAGTGGAAGGATGTATGTTCCTGAAAATCTTAGAAAGGAACAATCAAAGGAAGCTGGAGAAAGGGCCCGTAAGGGAAAAGATAAGGAAACTGTGGAAGTTAGAGAAGTATCAGACAAAGAAGCTCAGGAATTTCTGAAAGTAATGAGACAAAGTGAATACCAGGTGGTGGACCAGTTAAATCAAACCCCGGCCAAAATCTCAATGCTTTCGTTGTTGCTTAGTTCCGAGGCACACCGAGCTGCACTGTTGAAAATCCTGAATGAAGCACACGTACCCCATGACATTACGGTCAACCAGCTTGATGGTATTGTTGGGAACATAGTGGCATCCAACTACTTGACCTTCACAGACGCTGAGCTACCTCCGGCGGGGAAGAATCACAATCAAGCCCTTCACATCTCTGTCAAGTGTGGGGACTACATGCTGGCCAGAGTGCTCATCGACAATGGCTCTTCATTAAATGTGTTGCCCAAGTCCACAATGGATAAGTTGGATGTGGATTGCTCATATCTGAAGCCTAGCTCCACCTTGGTTAGAGCATTTGATGGGTCTGTGAAAGAAGTTTTTGGAGAAGTAGAGGTGCATTTGCAGGTGGGTCCTGAAGTGTTCTATATCACATTCCAAGTCATGGATATAGCTTCCTCTTATAGCTGTCTGCTAGGACGACCTTGGATACATGCCGCTGGGGCAGTGCCATCTTCGCTCCATCAGAAACTCAAGTTTGTGGCCGAGGGCAAGTTGATAGTAATCTTCGGGGAGGAGGAAATGATGATAAACCGATCACTACCAGAATATTACGTTGAAGCAGTAGAGGAGTCTTTTGAGACTGCCTTCCAGGGATTGGAGATCTCAAATGCTATCTTTGTTGGGAGTGAGCCTCCCCAATTGAAGCCTAGGAGGTCCAAGGCGGACATGATGGTTGCAAAGGTGATGCTAGGATATGGGTATCAGGTTGGAAAAGGCCTAGGAAAAGCTGCTCAAGGAATTGTAGCACCCGTCCTGCTGAAAGGGAATACTGAAAGGTTCGGTATTGGGTATATCCCAAGCCCTGCAGACCGAGAGAGGCTAGCAGCTGATAGAAGAGAGAAATGGTTGGCAAAGCTCAGAGGAAGGACCCCCAACCAGGGAGAGATGGTCGTCGGTGATCTTAGGAACAACTTCCGAAGTGTAGGCATGCTGGACCCTGACCAGGTCAATGTGATTGAAGAAGATTCAGGCTCGGGTGACGGTGCTGTCGGCTTAGTGCGCCGTTGTGCTGCGAAAGAAAAGCTCCAGAACTGGGAGGCCCTAGATTTCCCTGTGATTTTCAATTTAAAGTAATTTTTCTTCGTAATGCAAAATTCCTCGGCTCTGCCCAAGGCCTTGGGATATTTCATTCGGGCATGCATGTTTTCGTCAAACTTCATCAATGAATAAAATGTTATTTTGGAATTTTCAATAAAATTCTCTTTCTTCATCTCTCATTTGCGTGTCTTTTCTTTATTTTTATTCGCCACTCCATTTTAATGCAGATCGAATACAATTCTTGAAAGTAATAATGCCCATAACTCATACTGTGACTTTGATTACCCGGTTAACCAAACTGAGAGAGAGGCTGAAGACAACTGGGATGTTTCTTCGGAATTAATAAGTGAAGAATTGGCTAAGGCTGTAGAAATTCATGATGCCACAACTAGGTTGGGCAATGAAGTCAAAGCACAAGTTCAAGCAAAGTGGAGCAATGCTGAGGAAACCAAACAAATGTTACAAGCGAACCTCTTTCGCGACCAAACCCTTTCCCTTCCTCAGATCAACCAACTTTCCCATTTCCCATTACAAGTACCCCATCACAAAAAAAATTTCATAACCAAATGCCTGCCATCGCCACCTTCCTCACTACCAGTGGCCCTTCTACAAAATCAACCCATCTCATTTGCTCCTCCCTCTGAACCTCCTGTCACCCCAGTTAATACCAGAACCCAATCAAGCATCCTCCAATCGCTGCAGGGGTTTCATTGCCATTATCTTTCCAATCACCCCAGACAAGGATCACTTCAAATATCCAAAAACAGTGTATCACTTTTATCAGCTCACTCAACTCAAAAGCAAAAAAAAGAAAAAATCAGAAAAAATGAAACAAAAAAGAACAGATTCAAAAAATGAAAATCCCAAAAATGAAAAACAAGGGAAAAAGAGACGAAAGAAATATAAGTTGTGAGCTGATACATTTGGCCATAAAGCGTAAGAGATCCTTGTCTCAATGAACCTTCCTACACCTTGTTGTGTATGACCACCCTTTCTTCCATAAACCTTCAAACACTTCATCATTCCTATACATCTCTCCTTTCATAAAACCGCAAACACTACCTCGACCTCGTCATCTCGCCCTCCACAAACCCTCAGTCATTCCTCAGACTCCACCATCAGATTTGCAATCAAGCTGTTGTGCAAGAATAAGAGAACAAAGTGGTTCGTCCTCATGAGGAATCAAGTGACATGATCAATTTGAGCAAAGGAGAGGATTGACGCCATGATAAAGAGCAATGAATTAACAAGTTTGTGTAAATCACCCTTCTGACATAAGACACTTGCCATTATAACAAAGTCTGTAATTACCAAAGTTCGGTCTGTTGCGCAGCTTTCCAAGCTAAGGTAGTCACAAATGACAGTATGAAGACTCCAGGTCAAACATCATGATCCCTCCCTACGCCACCCTAAAAATGGGGCAGTTAGAGACAATCAACAAAGGATATCAAGGACGATGATGACCTTCATGGAAATCAGGCTTCGTTTTACACTCTAACAGGGGCAAACCCCATATGATGGAAGTAATACTTTCATTGAGCCTTATCAAACCAAAGTACATTTGTCTTATGTCAGAAGAAGAATAAGAGAAAGTTCAAACCGAAGAAAGCTCATCTTCAACAATTTCAAAGAAGACTCAATGCTCAAAAAGATCATGAACCTCCAAAAGGATTCCCATGGAGATGAACCCAGTATCATGAAGACGAAGAACTTATTCTCTTGAGGGGCCTTTAATTCTCGCAAAATGGGATGCAAGAAAAGAAAACCCCAGTTTCCAGCAAATTCAGATGCAGTCAGAAAGGAGTATGCCTAAAGAAATAATTGAAAAAAGAGAAAGATGAGCCAAGTAAGAATCAGCTCGCTAGGTTGAAAACCCGCAAAGGGCGGCCTAGGCAAAACTAGAGCGACCCGGTGGATTGAAAACCCGCAAAGGGCGATCCAGGCAAAAATTAGGGTCAGAAAACTTGGACTTGAAATGAAAAAGGCAACTAGCACTCCCGAAGATTTGGATAAGGGGTTGATCAAGGTCACAAGTATGAATGGTGGGCACCGTTACTTCAAGGATAGAATCACAGGATCTGTTCCTTTTTCTTGTATTTTATCAGTTTAGAATAAAGATTGCAATTGTACTTTCAACTGGCGTGACTTTCTGCACGACCAGTTTCCATATCAGCAAAAGTCCAACTTTTCTTTCATATGTGTGCTTTTCGTGTCTTTACCTTCATTTATTCAGTTTCTTTCAAAATAATGATTTTATGATTGATGAAATTGAATTGCAAAACATGTGCATACATTCAGAGCATGACAGATTATTACGAAATCTTTGAAAATCACAAAAGGAAAAATGGTTTCCCAAAATGGGTAAAGTTGCAAAAAAAAAAAAAACAGTCACATGCACTGCCACCTTAAAAATAACAAGATCATTGCAAACCAACGTACAACCCTTGCGTTATCACCATCCTGGAGCGGTCTTCGTGTCAAGTGCCACAAGTCCCGCAGATTGATTTAACCAGCAAAAAAAAAAAAAAACACACACACATTTTCATATCATTCATCATTCCTATATCATCCATGTACTTTCATATTCGCATCCCAGAAGGGCGAAAAGAAACAGAAGAAAAAGCAACAGAAGAAAAGAAAAAGAAAAAGGAAAATCAAACAGAAAAAACATCTCACCAAATCAATCATTGCATCCATGTGCATCCCAGCATCAAAAGCCTGCATTCCATGCATCATTCAAAACTTCCCAATTTTCAAAAAGAAACTCAGTTGCTTTGGACTCGTTAGTCCCCAAAATTTTCAAAAAAAGTCAGTTACTTTGGACCAATGGGTCCCCGAAATCTCATTTTCAGAAAATCATCATGGCACCGAGTTAGTGAACTCCATCAGCACAGAGTTAGTAAACTCCCAGAGTTAGTGAACTCCTTCCACAGATCACAACGTCGCGTACGAGCGCGCGGCAGATCCTACAGACTTCGTTAAGTCCATCGGATTAATTGTGTCAACCTAAGGCATAGTGTAGATCCATTGATCATATCAGTTCCGGACCTGATATTGATCGGCCGCTCGAAAAGGCCACCCCCAGAGCTCGGACTCGACGAGAGTCCGTTAAAAGGTTTTAGGCAACCTCCGAATCCCCCAATTTACGGCACTTCCCATTTACTGCTTTCATTTACTGCTTTACGCAATTTACTGCTTTCTCGTCGACGCGACAAGTGTTGACTCTCTCTCTCTCAAAAGAAGAGAGATCAAAGAAAGGAAACAAAAAAAAAGAGAAAAAAAAAGAAAATGAAAATTCGGGTTTCTCTAAGTAGACAAAATTAGTATTATTTCTGAATTCTTTATTTTTATTTTGCCTCGGAATATGTTTTGGCCAATTCATATTCCTTGGTAAAATCCAAATAAAGAGGGGCAGCTGTCATACCCTAATTTTGTCCGCCTAGGTTTAAAACCCTAATTTTCCGCAAAAATAAATAAATTGAGAAGTGTGGTTTTATTTTGAAGAGTGAAGAGCATTGTGCATGCATTTTTGGGTTTTAAAAGTCATTCTAGGGCTTTTAAATTCATTGTTAGAGTGGAAATGCATTTATTGTTGAAAAACTAGGTTTTTAGGGCAAAAGGGTATTTTGGTCATTGTCAAAAGAGGATAATTTTTTTATCAAGAATCATTGTGCAATTTTAGAGAAATTTATTTGAGGCAAAACATTTTTGGTCATGTATGTATGTATGCGCATGCATGCATACATTGTGCACAAAATTTCAAAAAAGGATCAAAAGGGAATATTCTACAAAAAAGTTCCAAGATGTGATTTTTATGACATTTTTGGTCATGGTGATCACATAAAATGGCATATTCCTAAGATTCCTAGTATGTGGCCTAAATTGGGTGTATTTTTGTACAATTATCCTAAGAAGAATAATAAAAAATGAAGGGATAATGGAATGGTCATATAATAGTACAATAGTACAAGATGACAACTAGCAAAACTTGGTCACCAAGGACCCCTCCCTTGCTATTTCGAATTTCTTCTCTCTATTCTCTCATTTTGTGTTTTCTCAATGTCCTCAATCCATGTGAGCCTCAATCCTAGCCTTTGATTCAAAATTAAAATCAAATCCTAGAGCACAACTAGTGCACAATGACCTAACCACCCTTAAACCTAATTGCTTTCTATATATACCCTATTCACCTCACAAGGGAGGAAGCTCTTGGCCTCATTTTCACTCACACAACCCTAGCACACAACTCCCTCTCCTAATTCCCTCTCTTGGCCGAAATCATATCACCCTCTTCCTCCATCAATTTTTCACTTCTCCTTCACCAAATCACCATTTTTTCACCTCATTTCCATTCCTACTTCATATATCTTCCTTCTCTCCTAATTTAATTCATGCTTGCATCATCAAAGGGCATTTTTAAGCAAGAATTTCGTGGGTTTCATTGAAGTTTGGTGAAGATTCAAGTTGATTTGTGGTCTTGTTCTTCATATTAGTCATTCCTTAGCTTGGATTTGAGGTAAACTTCTTAAAACCTAGCATCATCTTCAACTTTTTTGCATCAAAATGTAGATATCATGTTTCTAATTTTTCATCCTACCATATTCATGCATTTTAGTGTTGTTATATTGTTGATTTGTTGATTGTTGTTGGTGAGAGGTGTCTCAAACATTTTGACAAGCACTTAGGGAGGCTTGGGTGTTTGAGATTGCTTCTCACCCTTGAATAAATTGTGATTTGTGTTGTTATCATTTTGCTTGTTGCATTTTGTGAAATAAAATTGTGTTAGGAAGCTATGAATGTTTCTCACCTTTAGTATAAAAATAGGTTTAATCGAGTTTTGATGCATTTCTTTATGCAATCTTGTTATTGGGGCTTGATTTTGAAGTTCCCATGTCCAAACATGTTGTTTGATTTTGCAAATATTCATTTTTCATGCCTTCTTACTTTTCACAAAAATCAAAAAATATGAATAGTTGTTGATTTTGGTGTTTAATCGCTTGGATCTTGTGAATAAATGTTCCTAAGTCTTGCTAGTGTCATTTGCTTGCTTGATTTGTTTGACTTGTTGAAATAAATTGATGATTAATTTGTGATTTGAGAAAATGAATTTGGGTTTTGGTTCATTTATGGTCCACAAATGATCTTGGGTTATGCTAAGTTGGCAAGAGATAGGTTACTTCAACCTTGATGCCTATGCTTGTAAGCATTTAAAAATTCAATTCCCACTTGATGTGCTTGTGAAATGTGAGCAAAAAGGGGTCTATAAACAATTGAATTTGCGCACATGATTGGTCTCCAATGACCTTGATGCATCCTCAAGTTTAATCATGCTTTCTTTGCTCTTTGAGTTTAATGTAAATTGTTGTTTGAAGCTTGTGAAGTTTTGGCAAAGGATAGGCCACTTAGAGCCTTGATGCATTAAATTGTTGTGGTGCATTAAAATGTTGAATTGGTGTTCACAATTTGCTTGTTTTGATTTCCACCAATTGTTACTCGTTAGTAACTCTCCAAAACTTCAAAACCATGTTGCATACAAAGAACAATTTGCTACTCGTTAGTAACGTTCCAACTTCAAAACATTTTTTTGCATTTACATAATCATTGATAAACAACTTCACTTCTTCTCAAAACAATTTCAAACTATTTTTCACAAATCAAACTTTGTTGAGGATAATGCGAAGCCTTTGCTTGCACGATTGTCAACAATGGGGTGCTAGTGGTGATCACTTGGAGTCTTTGCTCAATTGATTATCATGAACACTCATTTTTCAAAAGAACTCTCATTTCACAAATTAAAAACTTTGTTGGGGATAATGCGAAGCCTTTGCTTGCACGATTGTCAACAATGGGGTGCTAGTGGTGATCACTTGGAGTCTTTGCTCAATTGATTATCATGAACACTCATTTTTCAAAAGAACTCTCATTTCACAAATTAAAAACTTTGTTGAGGATAATGCGAAGCCTTTGCTTGCACGATCGTCAATAATGGGATGCTAGTGGTGATCACTCGAAACCTTTGTTGTTTGATCACTGTGAACATTCAATTTTCACAATTAAACAACTAAAAAATAAAAACCTTTTCTCGACAACCGAGAACTACGTAAGCTTTGAAATCTCCATCGCACTGGGAGATACGTAGGAGCGGGTCACATTCCCGTCAAGCACGACAAATGAAAACCATTTTTTTTCCAAAAAACAAACCCTTTTCCAAAACAAGGCAATTTCTAAAAACAAAACAATTTTCGAAAACAAGAACTACGTTGCTTTGATTCCCTCCCCGGGATACGTAGGCACGGTGCCCTCCCGTCAAGCGCAAAAGATTAAATTTTCCTTAAGTTTTTTCCATAAAGTAAGGAGAGATAAAGAGAGATAAAAATAAAGCATTTCTTAAATCAACCTTTTAAATCACACGTCAAATCGAGGTTCCCTTTCAGTAGAAAGGATGTGTGGGGTGCTCGTACCTTCCCCATGCATAACCGACCCCCGAACTCAAATCTCGTGGTTCCAAGGACCATTGTCTTTCAAGAAAGGTTTTTTTCAATGTTTTACCTCTAAAAAAATATTGGTGGCGACTCCAATTCATGTTGTGCGAAGAGAAATCCCTCCAAAGGATTTTTCGGGGTGCAACAGTATCCATTCCTCGAATTTGACGATAAAAATTCGCTTTATTGTGTTCAGAGTTGGGATTGGATTTTTCTCAAAATTCAAAGTTGGATATATATATATATACATATATATATATATACATATATATATATATACACACATATACATATACCAAAAGCGGACAAGAAGGCAGCGGAAGAGGATCGTCAAATGAGGAGAGAAGAAGTTGTCCGAAAAGAGCATAAAATATGAGGCTAAATTTTTATATATGTCAAAGCTTGGTTTACAACTAAAGCAGATATGCCTTATATAGAGAAAATAAAGGGCTTACTATTTAAGCCGGTAAAAAGCTACTGTTACATTCGGTAGCCAGTAAACAAAACGACACAAATTCATTATCAATGCCGGGTACGCTTCTGTGGGCCCCATAGGCACATTCATAATGACGATCGACAAAGACTTTAACAAAAGTAAATAGTAAAAAGGTACTATAATTGCCCAAATGGCCGACAAAATGGTCGACAAGCTATAAAGCAAATAGTAAAGGTTCAGGAGAAAGATTCTTTCTTTAGCCGGATATGTATGACGTCATGGCTGACGGTTGATCATTTGTCCTTATCCCTTTTTGCTTTTTTGGGTCATTGATTGAATCATGGCGTCTCAGAAGTCTTCGGGGGTAGGGTCTTCCTCAGCTTGGGATTCCCCAACTAGGCAATCAAACGGTCCTGAGTCCATTGAATTTTGTGATGAACTGGTCTTCATCGATATTGCTTCACTTTTGAATTCAAAAGTCTTAAAGAATTGATTTTTCATATGATCAAGAGTCCTCAATATAATTTGTTCTTCTGTTTCATTTGGATGTATTTTTTGGAAATAATTTTTTAAATTGGCTATTGAAAGCTCTTGGGAACTTTGTTCTTTCGTTTTACATTGGTCATCAACTATGGCTGTCTCAATTTTAGCTTCCATATACTGAAGGTCTTCAGTGGCCATTCTAGACCACCACTTGTAGAAGAAGTTTCTTCTAAGGATGGGAATATTGGATCTATCTTGGGCTATGGTAATAGTCCATCCATATCCATGAGATTTGGAACTTGATAAAAAACAAGCATGGACCTTGTCCCGTTATTAATTTTGAAGCATTCTTCAGGATTAAAGGGCTATGATTGCACCATGAATCATATAAGTCTAGAATATTTTCTGGTAGAATTTTTAGGGAAGGACCAAATTTTATCCACCAGTTGTAAAACCAATTTGGTAAAGGCTTCTCCAGTATTTCTGGATTAATGCTAAAAAACCAAGAATGCTTATTCTTTGGGTTTTGGTAGTAAAAGGCTAGTGAAAATGCCTGGATATAATCCCAATAATTAAAATATACATATTTTCCTTCGGCAATTTTTATTGCCTTTTCTCCATTAGGATTTAGTCCCCATTCTCTGGGTGACAATATCTTATTGATATGGCACTTGCTAAAGTTTATAAAACTTTCTGGATTGTTGTTTTGATAATGATGTGTAATCGTTACTGATTCAGTAACTATTAGCAATATTTCCATATTTGGTCTGGTTTTGCCATAAAGACCAGGATATCCCATTGATTCGAGGTATCTTGTTTTAATTGACCACCCATCATTGGGAGTCATATTGACATCTTCGTCCTCGATGTTCATTATATCTTCAGTAACAGGGTTTTCAAAATATTCTGTTACTTCTCGAGGGGGGTCATTGACTGCCGCCTCTTTGTAAGAGGTTGTCTTACCTGATGAAGAAGAAGGTATATCTTCTTTCCTTGGAGGTGCAGGCAATTGCTACATATTTCTAGTCCTGGTATAATGCACCGTAGTCCAATCCCCTATTAGAGGAATATTTGTTTCCTGGTAAGGCAGCATATTGTTGCCTCCACGACCACCACGGCCACGACTATTGTAGCTGCGCCCTCTTCCCTTGTCGGGGGTTGTCATCTTCCCTAGGGTCTTTCCTAGGAGGGTTATTATTCTCCCTGCAAAAATTCACGTGTCAAATAGTCAGCAAGAGAATTATTTTCTCCTTTAATATATTGTATATCAAATTCGAAGGCAGACAATTGTGCTTGCCAACTGGCAAAGGTTTGCTTTGCCACTAAAATTTTCACATCCTTTTCTATAATTGACTTGGCAGAACTACAGTCAATTCTGAGTAAAAATTTTTGATTTAATAAATCATCTTGGAATTTTGAAATGCATTTTATTATGGAAAGCATTTCCTTTTTAATAGTCGAGTATTTCGACTGGGTCGGATTCCATTTCCCTGATGTAAATCTTACCAGATCTTCTTTTGAATTATTAGGATTTACCTGTTTCAGGATACCACCATATCCTAAATCTGAAGCGTCTGTTTCAACAATTTTAAAAGATTTAGGGCTTGCTAAATTTAGACAAGGCAAACATTTTACTTTGTCCTTAATCCTTTGGACAACATGAGAATGTTTCTCTGTCCAAGGTCCTGGATTTTTTCTAAGCCTATTATATAAAATAGCTGTATCTTGCGATAAGTTTTCATAATAGTCTGAGATATAATTCAGACTTCCCAAAAACCTCTGTAATTGTTTCTTTTCAAAAATAACATTGAGAAATTTAGAAGCGAATTCTATGCTTCTGCTGATAGGAACAATTGTTCCTTGGTCTATTTCATGACCTAGAAATCTGACCTTTGTTTGAAAAAGTTTCATTTTTGGGGCAGAAATAACTAAACCATTATGTTTGACCAAACCCTTGAAAATTTTTAAATGTTTTATGTGTTGGTCAATATCTTTGGAAAAGATTAAAACATCATCTATGTAGACAATCACGAATTCAGAATAAGGATTAAAAATATCATTCATGATATTTTGAAATTCAGAAGGGGCGTTTTTTAACCCATAGGGGAGAACATTCCATTCGAAATGCCCAAAGGGCACAGTAAAAGCTGTCTTATATTTATCAGCTTCATTTATTTGGATTTGCCAATAACCGGATTTCATGTCAAATTTTGAAAAGATTAAAGCATCGTTTAATCTGTCTAAAAGATCCTTTTTATTAGGGATAGGATACCTGATCCATTTTAGTACCTTATTAAGGGGTTTATAATTAATAACTAGTGTAGGAACTCCTCGTTCCTGTTCAGCGTTTTTATTAACATAGAACGCTGTACAGCTCCAAGGAGACTTAGAATTTCTAATCAATCCTTTTTGTAAAAGAGAGTCAATCTCTCTTTTACACAAATCAAGGTATTCCTTGTTCATTTGGGCTGGCCTAGCCTTGGTTGGGATTTGACTTTCAATGAACTCATCTTCATAGGGTAAGCATATAATATGCTGCTTTCTATTCCAGAAAGCATTAGGAAGATCATTGCAAACTTCTGCAACAAATTGTTGCTCAATAATTTTGATCTGTTTCTTAATATTATCTTTACTAAGTTGCTTACTTACATTAAGTAAGTCTACTTCTTCTTTAAGGAAGCATAATTGGTTCTCTTTATTAAGGAGAATATCCTTTACTTCATTTAACATTCTGACATGAGGATCAGTAATGAATTTGAAAACGATTTTTTTACTATCTATAATAGTAGTAATTCCACTTTGATCAATATTTATAATAGGCATAATATTATGCAAAAAAGGGGTACCTAGTATTATCCTATGGGTCAAATTTTTGACCAAGATAAAAGAAGTTGGTAAACAAATATTTTGGTTACAAATATAAGCATTTGAAAGTTTATATTTAACTTGCAGTTTGTCGCCTCCTGCCTGTGTGAGGGCTTGAGATGTTTTTGAAAAGTATTTGGTAGGGATAATCCCTTCTTGTATACAATTTAAATCTGCTCCATTATCTATAAGAGCAATTTCATTTTCTAAAATAAAATTTTTATTAATCATTAAAGTAACTTTGATAAACTATTTTTGTGATGTTACTCTATCTAAAAGAGATAAATAATTGTTATCACTAGAAGAAATTCCTTCTATTTTTTCTGGATTCTCCAAAAGAGTTATCCTTTGATTCAAAACATTATTATCTTTTTTAATCTGAGAAATTTCAGATTTTAAGAGATTTATTTCTCTTTTCAAGTCTATCGTAGAGACAGGTGTCTCCTTTATATTGGACTGTCTGAATCTAGACATCACTTCACTGATTTGATAAGGTGCTTCTTTGATTAAAGGAGATTCCTTTTTATCATTTTCTTTTATTAGAAAATTGATCATTTTTCTTTTTAGATTATTATCTGAAATAGTTTCTAAAGCCTTTAAGGCTTCCTCTTGTTCTGCAGTGAGAACATTCAAACCATTCATGTCGACAATGGATTTCCAGTAATTTAATTCATTACACTGACAATCATTGTTGTCTGTAGAAGATGATCCTGTCGAGGATTCATAGATGACTCCTATATCCTCATCTGAGGATTCTGTTTCTGAACTGGAATTGATTAACAAAACTTTCTTTAATTGAGCTTTTAATTGCTCGTCTTTAATTTCGTTAAGGGTTTTCTTAGTCCAACACTGGTTGGCATAGTGACCAACCTTGCCACACTTATGGCAGGTTATATCAAGCTTCTTAGCTTTTCTTTTCCTTTTGGGATTGAAGGGTTTTTCTCTAGGTCTTTCTTTATTGTAAAACCTTCTCCTACCTTTCTTTTTATTAGGGGTTTTGTAAAAATCCCTTGTCTTATCCTTATAATTCTTATAAGGCTTACCTTTTCCTATTCTCTGCTTTTTCTTATTTAAGCCTGGGGGTTTATCTAAATCAAAAGCAAACTGTTCATAAAATTCACCTAATTGGTGTTTTTCAGAAAGTTTCTGTTTTTAGAGTTGGTTTTTTAGCTTTATGTCATTACATAAGGCTAATCCTTCATTAACACAGGTGCTATTGATTTGGCCATAGGTTAGGACAGCATAATTTATGTTTATGCCATCATTCTTAGTTCTTAAGGATTGCCGAACTTTCTCAGCAAATAAATAGGGTAATCCATCTACGAATTTGGATTTCCAATGGATGGAATCAGGGTTTCTTAGTTGAAAAACTCTAGACAAGAAAGTGTCCTTATACCATCTAAAATGGGTTAGGGAAGGACATCTTAGATTTTGAAGGAGAGTTTTGTAATTTTTCTCCTATTGGGACATTGGTTCCTACAAAGTGTTGTAGAATGGAAAGGCATAAAGTATATACGACGTCTTCTTCGCCTGTGGTTGTGGTAATAGTACTACTGCTAGTTTCTAGCTTAACCTCTTTCTATGAGATAGAATCTCCTTTTTTTGAATATCTGTGAGGTAGTGGTCCCACCAACCTCTTAATTGGCCGACAAAGCCAGTGGCTATAAAGGAAGCTATAGAGCTATCAGAATTACCTTGTTGTTTGCAGACGGTGGAATACATAATCATTCTATGTACAGTGTCTATAATTTGTTTATCATTTAAACCATCAATATTCCATTCATAGAAGATCCTGGGGCGAAGGCCTTTTATAATAATATTTTTCTAAAGACTTAGAGGTATATATGGGGTTAACCTCTAGGGTCTTGTCAATGTCCTGATTACTAAACATCTTAGTAAGCTCATCAATATTACTGATGTCTTCACTATCTTCAGAAATTTCTGAAGTATTTTCAGAAGTATCTTTCCGAGACAAAACATTTAAACGCAAATCCTTTAACTTTTGTTCAAGGATACGAGTGAACTCTGTGTTATCATTATCCATTTTAAAACCTTCTATGGGAATAGGAGGTTGGACTAGAGGAACATCCTTTATAATAGGGATGACTTCTGTCGATTTTTCTTTGCTCAATTGATCTATAATAATTTTTTGCTGAGCAATTTGTTTCTCCATCAAATTCTTTAAAGACAATAAATCTTTTTCTAGGGAGATAAATTGTTCTCCAAAACATAAAAGGAAAGTATTTGTATAATTCTGGGATTTTATTATAGAGTTTAATTCTCTAATAGTGACTTGGTTATGCTCGACTTTTTGAATAGTAAAAAGAGCTTTGGCCTCAGCATCTTTGCCAAGGGTTATAGCTTGCTTAGGAGGAAAAGGAGAAATTATTTCCTCTCCATTAGTCGTTGTCCAAGAATTTGATTGTAAAACAAGAATTTCTTGGCTAATCTTTTTAATAAAATAGGCTATAAACCATTTAACAAAAGGAATGTAATTCTGAGTCATGGCTAACTCATCATAATAAATATCTTTAAAATTATTTAATTCAGGAGAAGAAAAGGTTTTGAAATACCATTTTCTAAATTGAAAATACATTTCGTGTTGGAACTCATCATTGATGAGCTCTCTCATAGCACTTCCTGGACTTAGGTCCATCATATACCAAAACTCATTTCAGATTGAGTAGGTGATTGCCTACTCTGGGAATTGGTTTTTTGGTAAATTCCATGTGGAATCTTATTCTCACTAATTCTTATGTGTTCTACAGACTCTACCTCTTCTCCTATTTGAGAAGTAGAAGCTCTGTTTGTCCCACTAGGATTTCTAGTAAGTTCACTGGGTGTAGTATAGTAATTACTAACAGAATGTCTAGAAGACAGGGCTCTAGGTATTCTAGTAATCCTATTAGAATTAAATTTTATTTCTATGTCTCCTTCAGTATTCTGAATGATCTGATCTACCTCTTTATTTAGAATAGGTTCAGGGTCTACTTCCTGGGGTAGAGACCATGTTGTAGGGAAATTTATTTCGTCCCATCTTATTAACCTATTTGTTGCTACGTTAGAGGTTAATAAGTTAGTTTGGACTAAAGTTGCTGTCCCTGGAAAAGATATTTGCTTAGCCTTAGGGTTAAGCGTGTTCAGAACTTTATAATATATTCTATAACATATTGCTATTATTTCACTTCCAGGTTTAAAATTATAACCATTGGAGTGGATAGTTAATTGAACAGCATCTGACAGATTCTTATCAGATAAAGATAAACTTAAATTAGGAGAGACATCAAAATAGACTAGTCCATGACACAGACTGGTTTCTAATAAAGCAGCTAGAGAAGGCTTAAAATCTTTACACCTTCCATCTCTAACATAAGCCACAATACTTGAATTTAAACCTAACAAAGTTAAGGGTTTAAAAGCAATTTGAATTAGTCCAATATGGATAAAATTGTAATCTTTGAAAGGAAGTAAATCTTTTTTACTTAAAAGTCTGATTGTTTGAGTATTTTCAGAAACTTGGATAGTTTGTTCTATTTGCTTAACAGCAAAACGAGATATAACGTCAAACATGCCAAATTTATAAATTTGTTTTGAAGGCACAGTAGGAATAGTCCATTTATTCAATTTATTCAATTTATCCAAATTTTTTGGATATTCAACAAGTTCTTCATTTTTCACTAAATTATTTTGATGATCATAATCATCTATCTCCATGAGAATCGGCTAAGGTTGTTGTGGTCGGTTAAGCGTCAAGGTCAAATCTAACTTATGTAAATTAGACTTATAAAACTGTTATGCGAACAACACTTCACTTGCCATCTTTGCAAACGACATTAATCGTTTAACTATCAACCTCTTGGGGACAGAAGGATTTCTCCTAAATCAAAGATGTCAAATGTTTTTAGCAAAAATCTCCTTTTTCGAAAATTCATATCATCATAAACTCCCTTACTCTGGGCAAAAGATGAGATTCTCTAAGAAAACACTAAAAACATCTTTAGTTTTGAAAACACAAAAGACTTGTTGTTCGGATAAGAATTTTATAGGAAAAACTTACATAGTTAGATTTTCTCCTGACCTTTAACCTTCCACAACAAGTATTTAGCTACTAAAACTCATAAATTACCTTAATAAATGGTGATGATACCAAGTCTATCATAGAGACAGGTGGCAAGTGAAGTGTTGTTCGCATAACAGTTTTATAAGTCTAATTTACATAAGATAGATTTGACCTTGACGCTTAACCGACCACAATCATAGCCCTTTAATCCTGAAGAATGCTTCAAAATTAATAACGGGACAAGGTCCATGCTTGTTTTTTATCAAGTTCCAAATCCCATGGATATGGAGATGGACTATTACCATAGCCCAAGATAGATCCAATATTCCCATCCTTAGCGGACAAGAAGGCAGCGGAAGAGGATCGTCAAATGAGGAGAGAAGAAGTTGTCCGAAAAGAGCATAAAATATGAGGCTAAATTTTTATATATGTCAAAGGTTGGTTTACAACTAAGGCAGATATGCCTTATATAGAGAAAACAAAGGGCTTACTATTTAAGCCGGTAAAAAGCTACTGTTACATTCGGTAGCCGGTAAACAAAACGACAAAAATTCATTATCAATGTCGGGTACGCTTCTGTGGGCCCCATAGGCACATTCATAATGACAATCAACAAAGACTTTAACAAAAGTAAATAGTAAAAAGGTACTATAATTGCCCAAATGGCCGACAAGCTATAAAGCAAATAGTAAAGGTCCAGGAGAAAGATTCTTTCTTTAGCCGGATATGTATGACGTCATGGCTGACGGTTGATCAATTGTCCTTATCCCTTTTTGCTTTTTTGGGTCATTGATTAAATCATGGCGTCCCAGAAGTCTTCGGGGGTAGGGTCTTCCTCAGCTTGGGATTCCCCAGCTAGGCAATCAAACGGTCTTGAGTCCATTGAATTTTGTGATGAACTGGTCTTCATCGATATTTCTTCACTTTTGAATTCAAAAGTCTTAAAGAATTGATTTTTCATATGATCAAGAGTCCTGACCATAATTTGTTCTTCTGTTTCATTTGGATGTATTTTTTGGAAATAATTTTTTAAATTGGCTATTGAAAGCTCTTGGGAACTTTGTTCTTTCGTTTTACATTGGTCATCAGCTATGGCTGTCTCAATTTTAGCTTCCATATACTGAAGGTCTTCAGTGGCCATTCTAGACCACCACTTGTAGAAGAAGTTTCTTCTAAGGATGGGAATATTGGATCTTTCTTGGGCTATGGTAATAGTCCATCTCCATATCCATGGGATTTGGAACTTGATGAAAAACAAGCATGGACCTTGTCCCGTTATTAATTTTGAAGCATTCTTCAGGATTAAAGGGCTTTGATTGCACCATGAATCATATAAGTCTAGAATATTTTCTGGTAGAATTTCTAGGGAAGGACCAAATTTTATCCACCAGTTGTAAAACCAATTTGGTAAAGGCTTCTCCAGTATTTTTGGATTAATGCTAAAAAACCAAGAATGCTTATTCTTTGGGTTTTGGTAGTAAAAGGCTAGTGAAAATGTCTGGATATAATCCCAATAATTAAAATATACATATTTTCCTTCGGCAATTTTTATTGCCTTTTCTCCATTAGGATTTAGTCCCCATTCTCTGGGTGACAATATCTTGTTGATATGGCACTTGCTAAAGTTTATAAAACTTTCTGGATTGTTGTTTTAATAATGATGTGTAATCGTTACTGATTCAGTAACTATTAGCAATATTTCCAGATTTGGTCTGGTTTTGCCATAAAGACCAGGATATCCCCTTGATTCGAGGTATCTTGTTTTAATTGACCACCCATCATTGGGAGTCATATTGACATCTTCGTCCTCGATGTTCATTATATCTTTAGTAACAGGGTTTTCAAAATATTTTGTTACTTCTTGAGGGGGGTCATTGACCACCACGGCCACGAATATTGTAGCCGGCGCCCTCTTCCCATGTTGGGGGTTGTCAACTTCCCTAGGGTCTTCCCTAGGAGGGTTATTATTCTCCCTGCAAAACTTCACGTGTCAAATAGTCAGCAAGAGAATTATTTTCTCCTTTAATATATTGTATATCAAATTCGAAGGCAGACAATTGTGCTTGCCAACTGGCAAAGATTTGCTTTGCCACTAAATTTTTCACATCCTTTTCTATAATTGACTTGGCAGAACTACAGTCAATTCTGAGTAAAAATTTTTGATTTAATAAAACATCTTGGAATTTTGAAATGCATTTTATTATGGAAAGCATTTCCTTTTTAATAGACGAGTATTTCGACTGGGTCGGAATCCATTTCCCTGATGTAAATCTTACCAGATCTTCTTTTGAATTATTAGGATTTACCTGTTTCAGGATACCACCATAACCTAAATCTGAAGCGTCTGTTTCAACAATTTTAAAAGATTTAGGGCTTGCTAAATTTAGACAAGGCAAACATTTTACTTTGGCCTTAATCCTTTGGACAGCATGAGAATGTTTCTCCGTCCAAGGTCCTGGATTTTTTCTAAGCCTATTGTATAAAATAGCTGTATCTTGCGATAAGTTTTCATAATAGTCTGAGATATAATTCAGACTTCCCGAAAACCTTTGTAATTGTTTCTTTTCAGAAATAACATTGGAAAATTTAGAAGCGAATTCTATGCTTCTGCTGATAGGAACAATTGTTCCTTGGTCTATTTCATGACCTAGAAATCTGACCTTTGTTTGAAAAAGTTTCATTTTTGGGGCAGAAATAACTAAACCATTATGTTTGACCAAACCCTTGAAAATTTTTAAATGTTTTATGTGTTGGTCAATATCTTTGGAAAAGATTAAAACATCATCTATGTAGACAATCACGAATTCAGAATAAGGATTAAAAATATCATTAATGATATTTTGAAATTCAGAAGGGGCGTTTTTTAACCCAAAGGGGAGAACATTCCATTCGAAATGCCCAAAGGGCACAGTAAAAGCTGTCTTATATTTATCAGCTTCATTTATTTGGATTTGCCAATAACCTGACTTCATGTCAAATTTTGAAAAGATTAAAGCATCGTTTAATCTGTCTAAAAGATCCTTTTTATTAGGGATAGGATATCTGACCCAATTTAACACCTTGTTAAGGGGTTTATAGTTAATAACTAGTCTAGGAACTCCTCGTTCCTGCTCACCGTTTTTACTAACATAGAACGCTGTACAACTCCACGGTGACTTAGAATTTCTAATCAGTCCCTTTTGTAAAAGAGAGTCAATCTCTTTTTTACATAAATCAAGGTATTCCTTGTTCATTTGAGCTGGCCTAGCCTTAGTAGGGATCTGGTTTTCAGTAAAGCCATCTTCGTAAGGCAAACATATAATATGTTGCTTTCTATTCCAGAAAGCATTAGGAAGGTCATTGCAAACTTCTGCAACAAATTGTTGCTCAATAATTTTGATTTGTTTCTTAATATTATCTTTATTAAGCTGCTCACTTATATTAAGTAAGTCTACTTCTTCTTTAAGGAAGCATAATTGCTTTTCTTTATTAAGGAGAATATCTCTTACCTCATTTAACATTCTGACATGAGGATCAGTAATGAATTTGAAAACGATTTCTTTACTATCTATAATAGTAGTAATTCCACTTTGATCAATATTTACAATAGGCATAATATTATGCAAAAAAGGGGTGCCTAGTATTATTCTATGGGTCAAATTTTTGACCAAAATAAAAGGAGTTGGTAAACAAATATTTTGATTACAAATATAAGCATTTGAAAGTTTATATTTAACTTGTAATTTGTCTCCTCCGGCCTGTGTAAGGGCTTGTGATGTTTTTGAAAAGTATCTGGTAGGGATAATCCCTTCCTGTATACAATTTAAATCTGCTCCACTATCTATAAGAGCAATTTCATTTTCTAAAATAAATTTTTTATTAATCATTAAGGTAACTTTGACAAACCATTTTTGTGATGTTACTCTATCTAAAAGAGATAAATAATTGTTATCACTGGAAGAAATCCCTTCTATTTTTTCTGGATTTTCCAAAAGAGTTATCCTTTGATACAAAGCATTATTATCTTTTTTAATCTGAGAAATTTCAGATTTTAAGAGATTTATTTCTCTTTTCAAGTCTATCGTAGAGACAGGTGTCTCCTTTATATTGGACTGTCTGAATCTAGACATCACTTCACTGATTTGATAAGGTGCTTCTTTGATTAAAGGAGATTCCTTTTTATCATTTTCTTTTATTAGAAAATTGATCATTTTTCTTTTCAGATTATTATCTGAAATAGTTTCTAAAGCCTTTAAAGCTTCGTCTTGTTCTGCAGTGAGAACATTCAAACCATTCATGTCGACAATGGATTTCCAGTAATTTAATTCATTACACTGACAATCATTGTTGTCTGTAGAAGATGATCCAGTCAAGGATTTATAGATGACTCCTATATCCTCATCTGAGGATTCTGTTTCTGAACTGGAATTGATTAACAAAACTTTCTCTAACTAAGCTTTTAATTGCTCGTCTTTAATCTCATTAAGGGCTTTCTTAGTCTAGCACTGGTTGGCATAATGACCAACTTTGCCACATTTATGGTAGGTTATATCAAGCTTCCTAGCTTTTCTTTTTCCCTTGGGATTGAAGGGTTTTTCTCTGGGTCTCTCTTTATTGTAAAATCGTCTTCTATTTTTCTTCTTATTAGGGGTTTTATAAAAATCTCTTGTCTTATCCTTATAATTTTTATAAGGTTTATTCTTTCCTATTTTCTGCTTTTCCTTATTTAAACCTGGGGGCTTATTTAAATCAAAAGTAAACTGTTCACAAAATTCACCTAATTGGTGTTTTTCAGAAAGTTTCTGTTTCTTAAGTTGGTTCTTTAGCTTTATGCCTTTCCATTCTACAACACTTTGTAGGAACCAATGTCCCAATAGGAGAAAAATTACAAACTCTCCTTCAAAATTTAAGATGTCCTTCCCTAACCCATTTTAGATGGTATAAGGACACTTTCTTGTCTAGAGTTTTTCAATTAAGAAACCCTGATTCCATCCATTGGAAATCCAAGTTTGTAGATGGATTACCTTATTTGTTTGCTGAAAAGGTTCGGCAATCCTTAAGAACTAAGAATGATGGCATAAACATAAATTATGCTGACCTAACTTATGGCCAAATCATTAGCAGTTGCATTATATATATATATATATATATGTATATATATATATATTCATTTTCTTTTTTATTATATCTTTGCAGTATTTAAGTTTTAATATTTTCTTAATAGAAAATGTACTTTTGATATTATTTTTAATATTATTGTCTAATAATTATTTTGTTTTTATTGATGGTGATAAATATATAGATTTTTTTACTTTCTATATATAAGCGTGGGTTAGGGGTGAGGAAACCCGACTTCGTCGAGAGTAGGGATGGACTTACTATTTCTTTTCTCGATGAGGAGCAAGGTACGACCCGCCTCATTGCCAACTGTTAGTGTGTGATTTAGCACAAGAGCAGATCTCTTCTTCCTGTGGTGGAAAATACCTTCAAGTTCAACGAAAAGGGTGTTCCTGAAAAAGACACTCGCATTTGTTAGTTAGTGAGGGCTTAAAATTTTTAGTGGAGAGTAAGAGCAAAAGTAGGGTAAAAGTGAATTAACCAAATTTGAGGGGTGAAGCCTCATATTTATAGTGGTAGCGTTGCGGTTGAACATAACTAATATCACTCCATGGAAAGTGGAGCTTCTACCTACTTTTCTGGGAGAAGTATGTTGGTTCTTCGATTTGAAGTGCTCGTTGGTAACCACATACTACAAAGGTAATTGAAACTGTATCAACCCTTTTGGTAAGTCAGGGAACTCGCTTCTGAACTGGTCTATGTAGGGAACCATGTGGTGTCCCAGCCTTGGATTTAGCATTTAGCTGTTATGTTATCTTCAACGATGGAGACAAACCTTTTCAGTACTGCGGCCATCCTTATGGCCCCACCAAGCCCCCAAGAAGTTCCCATTAATTAGGAAAATATTTATCTTTGAAGACACGAGTAACAATAGCACCTGTGTTGGTGCTTAAACACCAACCTTGCTTCCCTAGCATTGCTAAATTAAAGCCGTGAAAATGACGAAAACCTATACCACCAAATTCCTTCCTCATGGTCAATTTGTCCCAATTCAGCCAGTTGATGCCCCTATCAGAGCCACGATTTAAATCCCACAAAAAGGCATTAATCATTCTTTCCATCTCTTCCCCGTGTGATGTGGGATAAAGGAAAGTACTCATATAGTAAGCTGGAATGACTTGTGCTACTGATATCACTAAAACTTCCCACCCAGCCTTTGAAAGATGCTTGCCTGACTAGTTGTTAATCCTGTGCCAAACACTGTCTCTAAGGTATCCAAAGAGTTGCTAATCCTGAGACGAAATACGCCGAAAATGTCACATTACAGGCAAAAAGGAAAAAGAATGAATGAGAGTATGATAAGAAATAATATAGGAGAGAATGAGAATGAATGAATGATAATGAAGAAGTAAAAAGGAATAAGAATGAAGGAGTGAGAATGAAGAAGAAATGGAAAATGTATAAGAGAGATATATGGAGAAATTTGTGGAGATTGGAGATGGAGAGTATGAGAAAGAAGAAGAAAGATAAGATAGGGAAAATGTAGAAGAGAATGAGAAGAAAATAAAGAGAGAAATGAGAGAATGAGAAGAGCGTAAGAGAAAGTTTTATTTATAGGCACCTTTCCGACAAATTTTTTAAATTATCGGCTGATTTTTTTAAATTTTTTTCATTTTTTATTTTGTAAAATCCGCCGGCAAAACACAAAAATCCGCCAATAATTTAACCGGCGGATTTTTTTTAAAAAAATTATTATTGTTTTTTTAAAAGTCCGCAGGTTAAACCCCAAAATCTGCCGTTAATTTTACCGGCAATTTTATTTTAAAAAAAGATATTTTTTGTTTTTATTTTTAAAAATGCACCGGAATTAAACCATTGTTGGAGAAAGTAGACTGACTGGTCCCTTTACAATCTTTACATCTTTCGTGTCGCTCATGTTCTGGAGAGCTTCAGTAAGACCCTTGAAAATATCCCAAGCAAATTTCTTTGTCTTCACGTAAGCATTGGGCTATTGACAGGAGGTATTTAGAAATTTGCATTGTCTTACAACAAAAAAACGAAGTTATTCAACATATAAGAGGAACGTTACATGTTCAGAATCTGTCCAACACCACCTTTGTGGTTGGACTTGGTGAACCATTGATTGTGACGTTGTCAAAATTGGGAAGAACTAAAGAAACATCAGGAGAGATATCTGGGGTATATTGAAGGGATGTCAAAATGTTGGGGCTAATCATTCCACAAGGGAAATGGAAGCCATTCGTCTCTGGATGCAAGAAGAGCAGCGGTAATCTCTGCTTCATTAATGTAATGAAGGTTATAATAACTAAGCTGTACGAGATCATAGATTCCTTGCTTTTTCCACTGATCTCCTTTGGCTCTAGTCACATGCTTGTGGAAGATGCTGTTGTGCGAATATTTGGTGCTTAACCAGGCAAGATGCTTAGTCAGCCAATTGAGTGTTTCTTCAGCCGACTAGGCGCTCGCTGAGGCTAACTCGCACTGATCCCTTTGTTGATCAAGCGATTACGCTGAGAAAGAGACTCTGTTCCTCAGCTGCAGGTTCCTAGACTGCTTTAGAAAGTGTCTAGTGTAGAAGGAGAACTGCAACTAAAAAAGAATGTATAAAAATAAAGGAAAGCGATAAACGAAAGGTAAAAAATAAGTAAGGACTTGTATTGATTTTCGATGTGTGTCTTTACAAATGTACAAGCCAACTATATATATACATGAGCCTTCGTCGGCCACTACTCGAGCCAACAACTGCTCACCATTGGATCGACTAAGATCAACGTATTACATTACACCTATGCCTTAAAAATAGGAAGCACATTCCACTCTTCCACTAGCAAGGGTAGTGGGGTCAAAATATCTTCGCTTCCACTTCTACGACGCTTCTCCACGTTGTCTTAACCGCTCCAACGTCTAAATGTGTCCATGTGCGTTGAATCATTGCTCCCAAAGCAAACTCCTTTAACTTGGCCAACTCCTCATGCCCACTTCCCATAAATTTAGGAAGGTGGTTACCGTAGCTTGACTTGGTCTTTTTCTATTATATTTATTTTAACAGATCATATAATTATTTAATAAATAATCATGTGAAGACATTAAGACCAATTATTAGCCTCCAAGTTTTTATAGACTTAGTAGCCACGTCAAGCCGATATGCCTCGGCCGAGTCTTACCTCGGTCAATCAGGCCTCAGCGAGTAGACACCTCTGCTGTTTATCTTAGCCATGTGGTCATAGTTAGCCATGTGGCCCCCTGCATCCTTTAGCTGAGGACTTTAAGAGGAAGCTGAAGGATGTATTATGTCAGTTGATTTCTTCACTGCCAACTACTTACACTTGACAACTATGGTTGTAGCGCATATGAAAACTTAATCTTTTGGAATAACTGAGGTTGCAGACAGTAGACTCACAATATCACAATGACACTACTAAGTGGCCCCTAGTGTTGTACAATTAGGATTGCAGACAGTAGACTCATAATGTCAAAGTGGCACTGCTAGGTGCTCCCCAGTTATGTCTGATTGGGATTGCAGACAGTAGACTCATAATGCCAAAGTGACACTACTAGGTGCGCCCAAGTTGTGTACAATTCGGATTGCAGACAGTAGATTCATGATGTAAAAGTGACACTGCTAGGTGCCCCCCAATATTGTGTGTTCCAGCCGATTAAGGAAACACCAACGTTAGTAAGACGCCGCGTTTGAATATAGTAGTCTCATGTTGCTGATTCATCACACTTTGCCTTGTTGGATTGGTGTACTATTCTGTTTCCATTGAATCGGCTACTTCCACTTACCCTTTGTTGAAGGAAATGGTAAGCTGAGCGCCAAAACCATAGTTAAAAAGTGTAGCCACCCTTGTTAGTTGACGAGGTCTCGACTGCCATGTCAGTGTGGCTGCCTAATCACTATAGCAATCAGACGTGTCTTCAGACACGTCATAATCGCCCATAGGGACCACTTCACCGTTAGATCCTTCTTGTTTCTTCTCATGAATGAAGCGCTCAATCATGGAAGCTTTGGTTTCCAATTGATTTAAGCTTGACAGTTCGTGGCCAACCGAAACTTCTTTCATACGAGGAAGCATGTTACGCAAAATAATTGTAGCATAATCTACTTCTAAGAGTTGCTTTGCGCATCTGCTACTCTGCTTCCTGAATCTTTCTATGAAGTCAGCAACTATTTCGTCCTCTTCTTGTTTCAAGTGCATTAAATCAGCTGCTGTAACTTCTGGTTGAGGCTTGTAAAACCTCTCATGGAAGCACCTTTCCATGTTTGCCCAGCTTACAACAAAATTAGGAGGTGACGAAGAATACCAAGTAAAAGCTGTCTTTGTCAACGACAAAGGAAATAATTGTAACTTATGGTATCCTTTCCGATTAGCCTCTCCACACTGGGCAGTAAATTGGCCAATATGTTCGATGGTAGACATCTCATCCTCGCGAGGCCTTTCTGAGACATACTAATGGAATTGTTGATTTTAATAAGCAGGTGGAAAATTATTCCATGGCTGCTGCCTTATATAATTACCAGATAGCGGTTTACTATAATAAGTAGGTGGAAAATTATTCCATGGTTGCTGCCTTATATAATCACCAGATAGCTGCATACGTATCCCAGAGCCCAGAGCTTGATAATTAGCAAGTCCTTGTAGTAGCTTGCACAGTCATATAATTAGCCGGAGCAGATGGCATAACTAGCGACATTCCAATGTATCTTAATGTATCATAGAACCTATCATTCGCCATTATTTGCCCCCTGGGCAAATAGTAGCTAACGTATTCGGTTGAACTTGTGTTAAAAGTTCTGCCTGAATAGTGCTCGGCTGAACTTGTGGTAAAGGCTCTCCCAGAACATATGGTTGCTCTTGTAGTGGCATGTCAAAGTTGAACGGAGCGTTCACCTTCATTGGTCCCACCAGGCGTGCCATTTTTGTTGTGAGAATATTTGGTGCTTAGGCGGGCAACATGCTTAGTCATCGAATTGGGTGTTTCTTCGGCCGGCTAGGAGCTTGCTAAGGCTAACTCGCACTGATCCCTTTGTTGATCAAGCGATTACATTGAGAAAGGGACTCTGTTTCTCAGCTTCAGGTTCCTAGACTACATTAGAAAGCGTCAAATGTCGAAGAAGAACTGCTACTAAACTAAGAATGCATAAAAATAAAGGAACGTGATAATGGAAAGGAAAAAAATAAGTAAGGACTTGTATTAATTTTGGATGTGTGTCTTTACAAATGTACAAGCCAACTATATATATACATGAGCCTTCGTCAGCCAGTACTCGAGCCAACAACTGGTCACCGTTGGACCGACTAAGATCAACGTACTACATTACACCTATGCCTTAAAAATTGGAAGCACATTCCACTCTTCCACTAGCACCGGTAATGGGGTCAAAATATCTTCGCTTCCACTTCTATAGCGCTTCTCCACGCTGTCTTAACCGCTCCAACGTCTAAATGTGTCCACGTGCGTTGAATCATTGCTCCCAAAGCAAGCTCCTTTAACTTGGCCAACTCCTGATGCCCACTTCCCAAAAATTTAGGAAGGTGGTTACCGTAGCTTGACTTGGCGTTTTTCCATTATATTTATTTTAACAGATCATATAATTATTTAATAAATAATTATATGAAGACATTAAGACCAATTATTAGCCTCCAAGTCTATATAGACTTAGTAGCCACGTCAAGCCGATTTGCCTAGACTGAGTCTTACCTTGGTCAATCAGGCTTCAACCGAGTAGGCACCTCAGCTGTTTATCTTAGCCACGTGGTCATGTATAGTCAATTACACCCCAACCAGTTAAGTTTCTATTTTTGCCGACGGGAATCAGCCTCCGGCCCTCAACTAACGGATTCTACATCAGCCGAGTAGCCCTTGGCGAAAATAGGTGTCAATAGATGCCTAAGATCTTTTTGGTAATAGGAGGATTACCTTTGAAGACTATTTTGAAGCCCTAAGGGAATGGATCTTCAAGGTCTTCCTTAGCCCCAAGAATCAGAGCTCCTTCCTCATAGAAAATGAGAGGAGATTCCAATGTATCACCATAAGAGATGTGAGAGCCTAACAACCTGTAAGCGCTCCCATCACGAACAAAGGTCTTGATGGAGTGCCTTCCTGTGATAGTGGAAGAACAACCATCAATAAAATTTTGGAAGTTTTGGTTGTTTGATGAAAAACCTATTTTTAAGATATCTTAGGTGTGAGGATGTTGACACCCGATTTTGTCGAGGGCTACTCGGCTGACGTAAATCGGCTAGCCGAGTGTCGAGGGCTGATTCCTGTCGGTAAAAGACAAAATTAGTCGCTTAACGCCTAAGTCAAGCAACTAAGGAGCAGTTAAGGTTCCTACTCAGCTGACGCCAAATCAGCTGAGGTAAATCGGCTCGACGTGGCTGCTAAGTCTATATATGCTTGGAGGCTATTAGTTGGTCTTAATATGCTCATATAATTATTTATTAAATTCCTGAGTTATAATTATATGATTTATGAAAAGAAATATAATGTAAAAAACCAAGTTAAGCTGGTAATTACCACCTTTTTACATTTATGGGAAGTGTGCATGATGAGTTGGCCGAGTCAGAGGAGCTTTCTTTGGGAGCGTGCATTCAATGCACGTGGACACCTAGACGCTGGAGCGCTTGAAGAAAACGTGAGAAGTCCTTGGAGATAGGAGCAAAGATATTTTACCCCACTTACTGTGCTAGTGGACATCATGGAATGGTTCTCCTAGACTTTAGGGCGCATTGCACAACATTTTACGTTAATCTTAGTCGATCCAACGGTAGGCAGCTGTAGGCTAATATTAGTGGCTAACGGAGCTCATGTATACATTTGTAAAACACACCCATCAATATCAACATAAGTCTTTACTTACTTTGTTTTTTCTTTATCGCTTTCTCAGTTAGTTTTATGCATTCTTAGTTTAGTAGTTCTCCTTCTACACTATACGCTTTCTAAAGTAGTCTAGGAGCCCACAGCTGAGAAACAGAGTTCCGTTCTCAACGTAATTGCTTGATCAACAAAGTGATCACTGTTTAGAGTTCGAGTTAGCAAAAATAACGCCTAGTTGTTCGAGGAAATATCAAATCGGCTTATTAAACTGTTAATCGGTCAAGAACCAAATATTCGCACGGTAACAGAGATTTAGATTGAAAAGGTTCATTCAAGTAGGGAATAATGGGAAAGATATTATCAGCGAGTACGTGATTCAATTGGGAATTGCCCATTTACACTTTGGAAAGAATTTAGCTGTTAGTTCAAGATTGATGGCGTTTCTTAGGTTAGTTAGCTAAAATATTGGAAATGGCGCTTGGAAAACGAAATTGCTCGTGCGCCATTGAAATGACTAGTAACGACTATTTTTTTTTACTGCAGGAAGTGACTAGTAACGGAATTACCTTATGGACTATTTTTTTACTATTGGTAAAACCCTATTAAAATGTTTACTCTCAACATATTCTAGACCAAACATTTGGGGGGCATATGTTAGAGCCAGATTTGGAAATTGAAGTTAGCTATGTGGACAAATCAGCAATTTGATGACAATTTCGAAACCTAGGAAGGCTTCAAAGTACGTAGATCATTTGAAAGTTATTAGTTGTGAGTCAGTTGTGAAAATTTCTAAGGAAGTTCTGAGCCAGATTCAAATCCAGAATGAGTGGAGGTTGACAAGGTTTTTGGTTGAATTCTGAAGAAATCTAAGTGCAAACACATGTGTTAGGAATCTAAGAAGCTCAAAGACATGTTGCAGAAGATGATTAACAATCATTAGATAGTTATTAGTTAGTCTACTTCAAAATGGACATGTGTTCACCATGTAAATAGGTAGTTACTACTAGTAATATCTATAAATGGACATTCATAACATTAAGTAACCCACACACGTCTAACACATTCGCTTACATATGATCTCTGGAAAACTATGGTGAAGTGTATGTCTGAGTCTTTTGCTTTGTATTCATAATTTACTTTTAATGAATATTTTTACTTTGCAAATCGAGTGTTTCACTATTGTTCTTCCTTTTTAATTATTTTGATTTGCCTTTCAACTTTATTCATTAATTCTGATACTTGAAGATTTGATGATGTTCAATCCTTCAAATGTTTGATTCTCATGATTTGTTTAAATTATTGTTACGAGTCTCAATTCTGTTTAT
Source organism: Astragalus glycyphyllos (assembly GCA_963573325.1). Taxonomy (NCBI): domain Eukaryota; kingdom Viridiplantae; phylum Streptophyta; class Magnoliopsida; order Fabales; family Fabaceae; genus Astragalus; species Astragalus glycyphyllos. Next base: position 27,884,757 of record OY754314.1, on the reverse strand, counting down.
GTTATTATTCTTGAGTCTGATCATTGACTCGATCGGCAATATTGCTGAATTCATTTCCAAAACTCCAATTTTATTATTTGACAACACGTTTTAATTAAAGTTGCACTTAAACTTGTCAACTGGTGAACCCAGGATAAAATTTGAGTCCTCTTTATTTTATCTCTTTGGAATTCATTTGTTTTAACAATGAAAAATACTGGAAAAAGTAGTTTGGTAAAAGTGAAGGTACCGAACCTGAGGGGTCAAACTATATATTTTAAGTGTTAGCGCTGCGGTTCAGCAGAAATAATATATTTTTCGTGCAAATAGGAGCTCGTGCCTACTAATTTTTTGGGAGAAGGACGTTGGTACTTCGTATTTAAGTGCCCGTTGGTAACCACGTCCTCCTACAAAGGTGGAAAGTGGGTTGAGATTGTATCAAACTTTCTGGAAAGCCCGGGAACTCGAATCATAGTTGGTCAATGTAGGGAACCATGTCCGAGCTCTTGATCAGGCTGACATTTACTAATTTTTATATTATCTTCTAATCCAACTAGGTATACGAGGGGAGGAGCTCGGATCGTTGGCCACCGTTAGGAAGGTTAGATCAGTATTGACTAGAGCTCTGCAAAAGAGCTCATTTGTAGAGCTTGGGAATGCATGTCGAGACTACTACAACATCGATCTCTACAATCATGGGATTATGGAGTCAAGTTTGGTAGATTAAAAGTTAACTATTACAGTGAAAAGAATTTTAATCCTCCAAAACATTTGATTTTGTCTTTTGTTTTAAGATTTTTGCAAAATATTTCCCTAGGTCCTTTAACCTATTTATTTGTAACGAATAGGTCCCTTAACTTTTCTTTTTGTAACTCATAGGTCCCTTAACTTTTAAAAAGGTAACACTTCTGTCCTTATTAATGTTTTTTTTGTTAATTAACTCTGTTACAAAAACGCCTATCTGGCGTTTGGAGTGCTTATGTGACTTTTTTTTATGCTTACGTGGCAATTTTATTTGCTGACTCATTATTAAAGGTGTAGCACCATGGAAGCCATGGAACCTACCATTCATGGGTAACCCTTTTCTGCAACCAAACCAACTAATTTTCAATGGAGAACATTCTGGGTCTTACCAATCTTCCCATCAAACCTCGCACCAACAACAACAATCTCCGATGAAGAAGGTACCCACAAACTATCCAACAAAACCCACAAATTATCCAAAGTGCCAATCCATTTGATTATTGTCACCGTCAAATCTTTAGTTATACATTGATTCAAATATCTATGTTAGTTGTGGACAAGGAATATAGGGTTTGGAAAGGGGGAAAGAAAGAAGATGGGGACAAGGAATTGATGGGGATAAGGAATATAGGGTTTGGAAAGGGGGAAAGGAAGAAGATGGGGACAAGGAAGTCAATTCAAATGTTTCTTTAATTCTTAACAAAAAATAACTATAAAATAATTAAATTATCTTACTTGGCATGCCAAGTAAGCAGTCTAATAGCCACATCAGTCACTGATTAACGAAGTTAACAAAAAAACGTTAAAAGGGGCAACTGTGTTACATTTTAAAAAGTTAAGGGAACTATGCGCTACAAAAAATAGTTAAGGGACTTATTCGGTACAAATAAATAAGTTAAGGGACCTGAGGAGATATTTTGCCTAAGATTTATGTATGAAAAATAACCATAAAATAAATATATTTTTATAACTTTTAATTAACATTGTTTTCTACAAAAAATTAACAATATTTAAAAAAATTATTCTATGAGTAAGTTGGTATGGAATTTTTTCCTTTAGTTCGTGTACATCGAGATGGACTCGTATAAAATTGTACAGCTCTCTCAATTTTTTTACTGTTAGAAATTACAAAATCATAGAGATAAAGTTTCAGCTCATATTTGAAATATGCTAAAAATGTTTGATTGAGAGAATTTCTCAAATAGAATCATAGTGATTGAAAAAAGATAACAAGAGTGAATACAATGTGCTCTATATAGAGCACATTGTATTCACTCTTATTATCTTTTTTTTATGAGATCAACAAAGTAACTAAAATACTAACTAATTCCTATTTGAAACAATCCCTAACTAATTATTATTTCTAATATTTACAAGATAACTTTACTAAAGATAATTTTTTTTTGACAAGTTGTCAACATAATTATTCACGGAACTTTTGAAGATGTTTGTTAAGGGATTTTGGGAACAAGGAATTTGTTATTATAAAAATAAGATCTTATACGTCGGGGGATTAAGTTAAAAGGAACAACAGAGCATTAATTTTCTGGTCCAGGACAGGGTTGTGTGAATCACCCTTCACAATAGCCTTAGGTCAAGCAGAAGTGTTGTTTGGTGCGTGGAAAGGTCACTTTACTATATATATCCATATCCAGTCTCCACAAGCACCACCCTTTCTCACTTTGTTTTCTTCTGTGTCATATTAAGGAATCTCTAGTTAGCTCCGATGTATGCTATCTCATACAGTCCATGCATGTGTTTAAATTAAATACAATAATTTCCTTTGCATTTCGTGGAAGGGAATCACGGAAACAAATATTGTTTGGCTGTTTCTTATACGAACCTTTATGTTTTTTTAACAATAATCTATCCATTAATCAATTAGTTGGAATTAGGGATATTTTTAAGTGCTGTAATTTTAGACGTTGCCGTAGAGTCGAAATGTTGTAGTAACTTGAGTTTAAATCGGCATGTGGCATTCTTAATCTTTATTTCCCTTATAGTTGGCCATTATGTCGGCTTTTTGAATAAAAAATAAAGTATTTTTTATTTTAATTTACCACCTACTGTTAATTACTATTTTATTCTGTTTTAATATTAATTAAAGTTTTCTTTCCTTTTAAAATTCTCTCCTTTACTCAGTCATTTTGCTGGGTTGTTGCTATTTTTTAAATGAGCAAAACATAGTATTTAAGAGAATTGTATAAAATATTCTTCAACCCTTGTACTTTTTTTTCCTAATAGAGTGTCATCTGTATGCAACTACAGAACTAATCTCTCATGCCAGAGCTACAATGGTTGACAAAGCTTTCCTTCAAGAGTTTTACCGATGTTCCATTCTCAAGACTCGATTCAAACTCATCATAACCACATTATTCCACCGCTCTTGGTTACTCCAATCCTTACATTTATAGCTTGTGAATAATGGATAACCAAGTACTTTTTCAATAAATTTTTTAACGAGAAGGTCCTAGTCACTACTTTAACCCCCAAGTATCCGTTATCTAGTATGACATTTGGTATTGTTTTCTTTTGTCACATGTGGTATCGTTTAAGTGGCGTACGAGAAACGCGATTGTTTTTCAAGGTGTTACTTTTGATTTTTATGCTGCGGTGGATTTGGATAAGTTGGTCCATGGTCTTGGTTCAAGGCCAAAATTTTTTGAATAAGTTGTTCTGTCCGGCCTAAAAAAGTAGAATAAGTGGCTCCCTTTGTTTTAGTTTCGTAACGCTAATATAATGACATATGATCCGAGCTCTCATGAATAGATTAGTGTCTGGGTAACAATGAAACACACTGCAAAAGATATTAAGTTTCTGAACTGGTCCCCAACTTCTACCCCGAGTAGACTTTCCACGAAACCGAGTTAATACTCGAGTTAGAGGTTGGAACTAAACCCTAATTCCCTTTGTAACCTAACAAATGTGTACAAGAAGTAACAACTAAATTTACAGCGAAGATCTCGCCACGATCACATATACCGTTGTATCAAGTAAATCTGCGTAAATTAGTAGAGATCACCGTGGCTAGGGTCGCTTCAGTGTAGCTAGGGTTTCTTGACCTTACTATTATACAACGTGATCCACGGGAGAAAAGGTTGGAGATCTAGACTAGCGTCACGGTAGCAAGACGCTCTCGTAGAGGCCTTGACGTGTGAAACCTCTGAAAAGGTTGGAGATCTAGATCTAGACTAACCTCTGAAATCTCTTTTTAGTATTTGTTTTTAAGTAAGTTGTTTGGTAATTCAGTTCTATTTTGGAGCTATTTTACTACCAAGAGTTTGATTATCTTTTTAGGACAAGTTTTGAGTTTAAGTGAACGTATTTGAGCCCCAAAAGCTTAAAGATAAAGTTTTAAGCTAAAAGGTGGAAGAAAATACAAGAGGTTTCAAGAAAAGGACCAAGGACCGGAACTAAGCACTACCAGTGCGCCCTTGAGCACGACTAATGCGCTTCCTACACCAAAACTAAAGAATCACCAGCCAAAGACCAGAACTGAGCACGACCAATGCAAAAATGCACACGACCAGTGTGCCTTCTGCAGATAGTTGGAAGATTAAGCGTTTCAGTTAAAGTGCGACTAGTGCGTTTTAGAGCACAACCCACACGTTTTACATCAGTTGCCATTTCAGTTACACTTTGTACACTTAAGGCCTGTAATTGTCTTTAACTCCTTTGTCTCAAAACTTAGCTTATATAAGGCTTAAGTTTCTGAGTGCTTAGACATCTTAGGCTATTGCAAGAACACTACACAATGTTTATTCCTAAGATTTATGCAATTTATATTCTCCATTTTTAGTTCCTGCTTTCTATATTCTTGGACTTTATTTTTTTGCACTTTACTATTCTGCTCTTATAGTTCCACATTTTAATTTTTGCACTTTATTGCTATGGTTTACATTTCTCCGTCATTTACAATTCATGTTTTCTTCTTCTTTTAAGTCTTTGTCTACTATGATCATAAGTGAGTAGACGCCTTTCATGGTAGGATTTAATCTTCGTTATGGTTGAATCACAGGTTTGAACTCTTCCTCGAGTTTGAACTTATGCAAGAAAACTGCCAATCTTATCCCCTTAAGGTCAGAGATAGTCCAACCTAGAGAAGTTTTGTTACTTCTTAGCACCCTCATCAACGTTTCCTCTTCCAACTTGGTCAAGGAACTACTTGTGATAGCTGGATAAAGATCATCATTCTTGAGGAAAATATACTTCAAATGAGAGGGGAGTTGTTTCAATTCTGAGGTTCCTTTTTCTGTAGTCTCCCCTATTCAACTTTTCTTTTTTCTTGAAAACTCTCTCTACTTGGGAAGCTTCCAATTGTAAAATACAGTCTTCTTTTTCAATTCCCATGTTCTAATCTAATTCCTCAATAGATTTCACAATTACCTTCTATAATGGAGGAAAGTGTAAATCATGTCTAAATGTTTCTAGCACTGAGTTTTAATTCACATCCATTCTAAAACATTGTCCTTTGTCATTCGGATGGTGCATAGCTTCAAAAAAATTAAAAGCCATCTTCTCATCTTGAAACCTTAAAATTAGCTTACCTTATTACACATCTATCAAGGCTCGCAAAGTGGCTACAAATGGTCTACCATGGAGAATTGGTACCTCCACATCTTCCTCCATGTCAAGAATCTCAAAATCTACTGGAAATAGAAATTTGTCAACTACTCTTACCAGAACATCTTCTAAGAATCCATAAGGATGCTTTATAGATCTATCAGCAAGTTGCAAAGACATCCTAGTTGGTTTCACCTCACCCCTCCAAGTCTCTTCAACATAGACAAGGGCACCAGATTAATACTTGTTCCAAAAGCACAAAGAGCATTGCCAATAGTTAAGTTACCAATCGTGCAAGGTATGGTGAAATTCCCCGGACCTTTCAACTTTGGAGGAAGTTTTCTTTGAATAATGGCACAACACTCTTATATTAAAGCTACAGTTTCATCTTCTTTGAATCTCCTCTTCTTGGTCAACAATTCCTTCATGATTTTTGCATAAGTGGGCATTTTCTCTAAGGCTTCCGCAAAAGGAATGTTGATTTGGAGTCGGGAAAAAATCTCCATGAACTTAGTGATTTCCTCCTCTTTCTCTTTCTTTTTATTCAAACTTGTAGAAGGAAACTTCACATAAGGTGGGCTCACTAGAGTCTTCTCTCCCGACTCACTTTATTTTTTTTCATTCTTTTTTTCTTTTTCTTTTTCACTAAACTCATTTTTAACCTCTTCACTCTTTTTATTCAACTCCTCACCCAACACCTCATTGTCACTACTTTTCTCTCTAGGCTTGGGTTTGGCCATTTCAACGGGGTTCAACTCTTTACCACTTCTCAGTGAAATAGCCTTGCAACTTTCATATTTGGGGTTATCAATAGTACTAGCAGGAAAGCCACTGTTAGATGTTTCAACAAGCTACTTCGACAACTGCCCAATTTAAATCTCAAAGTTGTTCATAGAAGCTTCATGGTTTTTCTCCATATTTTTCATAGCTAAATTTTGATATCGGAAGTGGTCTTAGTCATCTGCATAAATAGGATTATAGCATGTTCCAATTGGGAAGGCTTCTTTTGTTGTTGAGCAGGTGTCTAAGACTGTTGTTGTAAGAGATTCAATTTGAAGAGTCCAAGTCCAACATTCTCCTTTTTACTGCAGCTCCCCAGTCATTTGGAATTTTGCATTCATTTGAAGCCATGTGCTCCACCAACTGTCTTTCTTCCTCTGACGTTTTAGTCCCTAAAGACCCTCCGGCCGAGGCATCTAACATCATCCTTGTTTGAGGTCGCAAACCATGCTAAAAAGTTTGCAACTGTAGAAAATCATCAATACCATGCCCTGGACATCTTTTTAACAATGATTTGAATATTTCCCAGGCATCATATAGAGATTTTGTATCGGCTTGCTCAAAGTTTGAGATTTCTGCCTGTTTCTTGATGAATTTTGAAATCGGGAAGAAACTTTCTAAGAACTTGTTCTCAAGGTCACCCCAATTTTTGACGGCTCTCGCAGGGATAGTGTTGAGCAATCCTTTGCGCTACCCCTTAAGGTAACTGGAAATAGGCGCACCTTCTTGGCATCCTAACTGACTCCCAGGGCATTTTTGGTTCCACAAATCTCATAGAACTCAAACAAGTGTTGGTTGGGGTCTTCAGCATCTGACCTTGAAAATTGTTCTAATTTCAAGGCACTAAGAATAGAGGATTTTATGCCAAATGGAGCTGCTCCCATAGTTTGAAAGGTGTAGGCTTGAACGCCTTGATTTCTACTCCCAATGTAACCGAGAGTGCGCCTTGGAGGTGGATTTTCGCCCATTACTTCCTTCAAATAAATTACCTCAGCCAGTGAATGTTCTTCCTCCTTTGTTGGAGGATCTTCCGGAATACAGGTTAAAATTCAGTAACCCTAAGAATTAGGTCCTTTTCCTTGTGAATAATGAAAATCACAATTCCCTGCAACGACGCCAAAAACTTGTTAACTTTTCGGCAAGTGTACTAAA